>CM076570.1:1010643479-1010706416 GCA_034641835.2 Pinus albicaulis
ATAACTACATTTTGGCATATATATTTCATCTCCAAAGTATTGACTTCGGCCTAGTTTCTTTCTAAAGTAATTTAATTGTCACATATAGTTTTATTTCCTATAACTGAAACTTATTAAATGTTTTCATAGTACGCTGATGGGGTCTGCATCTTATACCATATCCTTCTCTCCAAAGCGTATTAACTACCAATCAAAATTATGACTTGAAACCAACCCTTATGTGATATCTTTGTATCACTCATTCATTTAATCCTTCTAACGTGGACTTTAATCCCTCCAACATGGAATATATATTTGATAAATTCATGTATAGATATGAGAGTTAATAATTTATTGATTTTTCTGGTTTTAATTGGTACTATGCATTAACGATGAAGTCAGAATTAAGGACATTGTTGGAAATTTGAAGCGCGATACTTTCTTTGATTTAATTAAGGTGGATTTTCTGTATGAGCGTGTACAGGACTACTATACATGATATGCATTAGGATATCTTGAAATTTACTTTAGTGTACTATGTCACATGGTTCCTCTAGTTCCTGACGGAACCATTCGATCCACAGGAAACTCATTCTACTCCAGACCTTAGACACGTGGATGGTTAGGATTATATCATGGTTAGGGTTTTGAAGTCCCATAAATGATTTCATTTTTGGACTCATTCTTATTTTTCACTTCTCGTTTCAGTTGAACGCCTTTTGTTCTGCTTCGTTTCCCCTTCCCATTACTATGAATCCACTTCGCCCTGTGCTCTTTTGGTCATCACTGATCAATAATACCAGCTCTAATAGATCGAGGAGAAGATGGTGTTTTTCATGCAAAGACTACCTTTGCCCTTCGTCAAGGTAAGAAGTACGCATTGTTAAACTTTTTTGCAACTTCATTTTTGTTGTTTTATGGTTGGAGTTCATAGTTTGGGTAATTTATTTATTTTTTTAATATAATATGCTTGTCTGGACATAATCATGACATTAGTGTTCTTCTCGCACTGTGAATATTTCTGGTAAGCGTTGGTAAAATTTATGCAACTCCAGGTATTTTTGGTTATAGGTCTAATTTGTTTTTCAACTCGTAAGTTCTATCTTTAAATTCCTCTACGAAATTTACACAACTCTTGGTTTTTCTATGTTATATGATTTGTACTCCAAATGGTTGACTATAGCTATCTATAAGTAATTCAATTTACATAGTTATACTGTAATTTTAAAATCTATTTTATCTCCCCTCTGGTGTTTGTGACTCTCGTTCTCGGATTTTTAGTTAATGGTTGACATTATTCAACTTGCCACTAAATTTTAATTGGGAAATGCCTATGAACATATATGATATGGAATTATTTCTCAGCCCTCTCCTATTGGTGTTCAATCCAGAATTTGAATAACTTTTCGGTGTTTAATACACCTCTTACCCTGTTCACCAAATATTATATATTTTCAGTTAAATTATATACAAAAATTCTTGAAGCATGAATACTCTAACAACGTTATGTGAAATGCAGACGGACAGCTGTGAAGCCTCCATCTCGTCCTCGTTTTATCATCCGACAACCATATTCCAAGTACAGGTAATTTCATATTCATATTCGTATTCAACATTTTCTCTTTTAAATCGTTGTTTTAATTTTACTGTCAACTTTCTCTAGTAGTCTTGTTAGGAATTTGAGTTTTCCTTTGTTGGCTCCAGAGAATGAATTCTCTTAACCAATTTTTAGATCTGTAGGATCTTGTTTTGAAATCCATATTTATTTTTTATGGGTCAAAGATTTCATTTTCTCCTTACATAAAATTCTCATTTTCCCTCTCAGGACCTAATATGTTTTTCATAACCCTCTTTAGATTTGAATTTTCTTTCTATGATTGTTTCTCCTCATCGTTTCATTCGCTTGTCCATGTGTTTCTTCATTGTAATACTACATTTCAACTTCTGTCAACCAATTTAATCTTTCCTCAACTTGTACAGGAATGATGCTATTATTTTTAAGTTGAAAACCTAATAATAATGTTCTAAGTTTTTTGATTTAGAAATTTTTAATTAATTGGTTGCTATTTAATATGTACATTCCACTATGCCTTACAATAATAATTTATTTTCCCATGCTTTCATGTGAATATTCAAATTTTGTCTCTCAGGTAATCATATACCCTTAGGATTTTTATTTTAACTTATATTCTCATTTTATGTATTTCTTATATTCTTAAACTAATTTATAGTCTATTTCTTATGCAGGTACTATTTACATCACACAATGTTTGTATAATGCTGCTATACTCTCTGTTCAATCATTGTAATGGACTTTATTATCTTCAGGTTGGTCCATTACCTACCTTGGGGTTTCCTGATATACTATACCAACATAGGTACAGAGATATGGTCCAGTTTATTTTGAATGATACAAGGTTCTCCCTTTGTATATTTGTATTTATACCTAATTTGGTTATGAACTGTATAATTTATTGGGATGTAAATCCTTAACATTCATAACTCTGTAATATTTTTAAAGAACTTCTTTCATCTCTAAAGAATTTATGTTTATTTTTCTGAAGTAATACTTTGTTTAAAGACAGTAATTCAGAGTGTGTAATAACTGCTAAGTTCCTTCTTGCAACATGTTACTATGATAATCTGAATACTAGTAATTTATTTTTCTCAGCTCTATTATTGTTTTGTGATTTACTTGAATGGATAATTTTTAATATGCGTTGTTTTATGTATTTATTTTCCTTCTGCATTAGTTTGTTAATAGAATTTAGTGCTAATACTAAGATAGTAATATAACTCAAAACTAAATTCATGGGAGTCACTTAACCTCAGGTTTAAACCTTAGCCAAGGTTGAGATTTGGAATTCTTCATATTAATGTTTGTGCAACAATACAGAGATAGACTATATTTGTTATAGTTTAATCTGTTCAATGTATGGACCTCCCACATGATTTATAGTTAGCCTTAATTTCACAATATCTACTCATGTCCAAATTTAAACAAGTTCATTTATATATACTATCTTACTTCACCAACATAACCATAAAAATACTAAACGCTAAGTTAAAATGAAATTAATTGGTGCATACCACTTAAGGTAAACTAGGTTCCACCCAACCTTTGAGCTCTTTCTCCACAACTCCCCTCAAGCAGAGATCAAATCCTCCAGCAATATACAACCTCCTATCTATCCTGAATCTACTTATTTAAGCTTGCTTTTCCATCATCTTGTTTCCTTAACTGTATCCAGTTAAATCAGGATGTTGTTTTCCTTTTTGCCTAGGCTTCTCTTTTATTTCTTCCACAAAATTACTTTAAAGCTAGCTTTTCCTCTTTCTAACTTTATTCCACCTCTTCCCAGTAACTTCCTCTTTAATACAGTATATTTTTATATTTTTATCTCCAATATAGTTTTTAAAATTTAATTTATTTCCTCCAAGGATTTTTGGAGATTGAGAAAGTATTATGAGCCTTATCCATCTTCATGGATTTGGTTTCCATATATCTAATCATAATCTAGTCTTTACACAGTTTAATTTCCATTTTATTTTATTAAATTAAAATAATAAAATAAATCCACACAATTGTTTTCCTTTGGGATCCACTGTACCATTTAGGACTTGTTCAAATGTCTAATAAAAGCATTGAAATTAGGGACATTACATATTCCCCCTCTAAAACAAAACACCTTCCTCAGTGTTGTAAAGACAAAAAATATTAAAGTCACTTTTCAAACAGTGATTTATATTTTTCCTTCTTATCTTCTTCTCACTCCCTAGTAGCCTCTTTAGGTCCAAAGTGCCTCCACTGCACTTTCAACCTGGCCACTGTTCTATTTCAGAGTTTAGTTTCTTCCCGTGCCAACATTCGAAGTAGCTCTACAAGGAATTCCCCTTCTGGTTCCACCTATATCACTTTCTAATCAATAACATGAGTAGGATCATACACATACTTTTTAAATAATGAAACATGAAAAAAATCGTGAACCTTAATGTGACTAGGTAAAGCCAACTTGTATTCTACTGGTCCCACTCTTTTGAGTACTTCAAAAGGAACACAGTAGTGTGGTGCTAGTTTTTCACTACTATCAGTGTACAAAGTACTCTTCTTAGGCTTCATTATCAGGTGGACATGATCACCCACATTGAATTCTCTATGAATTCTCTTTTTATCTACATAAATTTTATGCCTGTCTTGTGTTGTTTTGATATTTTGCTGACTTTTCTTTACATTTCTTTCCATTCCCTGCGATGCATCAGGTCCAAGTATCAACTTATCGTCCTCTTGACTTCAACTTAAGAGTGTATGGAAATTTCTGCCATATAGTGCTTCAAACTGACTCAGCTTAATTGAGGCTTGGTAACTATTGTTGTAGGAAAATTCTGCTAAATGTAGAAAGTCCTCCCACTTTGTTGGTCTGTCCATTACGTACATCCTCAACATGTCTTCTAAAATCTAGTTTTTTATTTCAGTTTGGCCATCAACTTGCGAATGGTACGTGTTACTAAAGTTCAATTTGTTACCCATTCCCCCAAATAGACTTCTCCAAAATGTTGTAGTGAGCTTTGCATCTCTGTCCTATATAATCATCTTAGGAATACCATGAAATTTTACAAGCTCTTTCATAAATACATTAGCTACATGAGTTGTTCCAAAAGTAGATTGTATTGGTAAAATTTGTGCAGCTTTAGTCAATGTGTCAACTACTACCATAATAGAGTCATGTTGGTATTTAGTTCTTGGTAACCCAGTGATAAAATCTAGGGAAATTGTTTCCCATTTCCATTTTAGAATGGGTAAAGGATTCAATAATCATGTTGGATGCTAATCCTCTACCTTTACCTATTGAAATTCCAAACATCTAGCTAAATTATTTTCCACATCCTTTTTCATACCTGGCCAGAACATGTCCTTTCTTAAAGCTAAAATTAATTTCTGAAATCCTGGGTGTCCTTCATAGGTTCTTTTATGATGCTCATCTAAAATTTCACTTTTTAATGATTCACATTGGGGATCATTAATCTATCTTTATAACAAATCAGTCCTCTCTGGTTTTTAGTATACCCCTTCAGCTCTTGTTTTTGAAATTTTTCCTAAAGTTTTTCATAGTTTGGATCTTGTCTCATCACTTCTTGGATCAATCATTCAATGTCAAAGTGTTCACTACTACCAACTCTATTAACACTTAGACCATCATTTCTACTTAAGGAATCCGCAATCTTATTTTCCTTCCCCTTAATATGCTTGATCTCCATGTCAAACTCACCAAGGAAGGAAAAACATCTAGCTTGTCTAGCATTTAAATCAGGTTGTGTAAAGAAATACTTTAAACTGATGTGATCTTTCATCAATATAAACTTTTTCCGTAACAAATAATGTCTCCATATCTTCAAAGCATGTATTACAACAACTAACCCTAATTCAAACACATTGTAATTATATTCATGTTTATTTAGTTTCCTTGAATCATATGCTATGAATGAGTTTTCTTGTAGTAATACTCCTCCTAATCCCTCTCCACAAGCATTTGTACATACTATAAATTCTTGATTTGGATCAGCACTCTTTAAAATAGGTGTAGTTGTAAGTTTAAATTTTAACTGTTCAAAGCTATGTTGACATTTTTTTGTCCACTCAAACTTCACTCCTTTCCTCTGTAGAGATGTAATAGGGTATGGTAAAGCTGAAAATTTCTCTACCAATCTCCTATAATATCCTGCAATCCCTATGAAATATCTTACAGAGGAAACACCAATAGGTATATGCCAATCTGTTATATCTTGTATCTTTTCTGGGTCCACTGTTAATCCTTTCTCTGAAATTACATAGCCTAAGTACTGAATTTTATCTTTGCAAAATTCACATTTGCTAAATTTAGCATACAACTTAGTTCTATGAGAGTTTGTAAGACAATTCAGAGATTTTCTTTATGTTCAGCTTCATTGTTAGAATATATCAGAATGTCATCAATAAAAATTGGAAAAATTTGTCTAAATTATTATTTAAAGCACTATTCATTAAGAACATAAAAGTAGCGGGTGCATTAGTCAACCCAAAAGGTAGGACCATAAAATCATAGTGTCCATATCTTGTTCTGAATGAATTTTTACTTATGTATTCATTTTTAATTCTCAGTTGATGGTAGCATGTTCTGAGATCATTTTTTTTTAAATTGTGGCTCCCCTAACTTGATCAAATAGATCATCTATCCTGGGTAAAGGATATCTATTCTTGATTGTTAGTTTATTTAGTTGTCAATAATCTATGCACATTTTGAATGTACCATCTTTCTTTTTCACAAATAGTACCGGGGATCCCCATGGGGATAAACTTGGTCTTATATAACCTCTATCCAGCAACTCTTGTAGTTGCATTTTCAACTTCATCAATTCTGTGGTACTCATTCTATATGGGGCTCTAGAGATTGGTGTAGCTCCTGGAACTAATTCAATTGAGAAATCAATTTCTCTTTCAGTAGGCAGAAGAGGAATTTCATCTGGAAACACATCCTTGAACTCTCACAGAACTGTTAAGTTTTTCAAATATCATTTTAAGGTTGCTATCCCAATTCCTCCACATGTACAACATACACTTGGCAACCCTTTCTTGTCGTTCTTTTCAATTGAAGTGCTCAAATTTGTCTTATAGATATGGGTTTGGGTTTCCCATTCACTATCATAGGTTTTCCTTCACCATATATATAGTGTATTGTTTTGTCTAAACAATTTAACATTGATTTATGTTTTTCTAACCAGTCCATTCCTACCGAGACATTATAGGAACCTAGAGGTAAAATTTTCAAATTCAGTTCAGTTTCCTACCCATTCAAATTTATAATTGTCTTGGGTAATCTATGGATCACTTTATTTTTGTTCCAGTAGCTAACTAAACTAACCATGATTTTAGAAATTTATCTAACTTCAATTTGCATTTTTCTACAATATGAGGAATTATATAACTTAAATATTCACCTTAATCTATCAAAATAGAAATAGGTTGTTCAGAAATCATACCTTCTACTTCAACCATTGTGGATTGGTGTTTAGCTTGATGATCTTCCAAGGCTGCATTGATTTTTGGGATGTTTCTTGCCACATCATTTACATTATATGCCTCTCTTAGAACTTGTATGTTCTGAATGTTTTTATGTGGATAATCTCTCAGTAGATGAGGTTCACCACAACCCCAACACTTTAGAGGTTCCCTCATTTTAACAATTCCTTCTCTCTTATTATTTCCATCTATCTGTTTAGACCTCGTTTGTGATTGGGCTAGGTGATTCTTTCCAATTTTGGTAAACTTATTCCTTTGGTGATTTCCCCCACAATTCTTTAAATATGTTGGTTTTGTTATTTTTCCACTAGACTCACCCTTTTCTTTGTTCTACCAGTTTTTCGCTTGTTCATTTCTGCCTTTGAACTGTTGGTAACATAGCCTTGCCTTGTGCACCACTTCATCCATTGTCTTGGGATTATCAAATTATATCTTATCCTTGTTTATAGTAGGTAGGCAGTTTAAAAATCGATGTACCTTTTCCTTCTCTTCCCTTATATAAGGGACATAGAAAAGCAAGTTCGTGAATTTGGTAACAAACTCATCAATGTTAATTTGTTCCAACCTAATCTCATAAAACTCTTTGACTTTATTATCACAATATCATTCATTCTGATATCTATGTTTAAATTTGATTTGGAAATCCTCCCAAGTGACAGTTTTCTCATCTATCACATGTACCGTTTTTCTTTCCTCCCACCACATGGCAGCCTTCCCATGTAATTGATAAATATCCAGCCTGGCTTTCAAGTTACTTTCACACTCATAAACTTGAAAGTAATTTATCATGTTTAGAAGCCAAGACTCTTCATCTTACTCCTTCTCTCCATCATAGGAGGAAGGATTGATTTTTTGGAATTCACCCTGTAATTCCTTGTTCCTTCTAGACTATTGTCTAGAGGCTTCATTATCCTCACACTCTTCTGAGTGGTTTACAGTTCCATTTCTCTTTCTTCCAAAACCTTCACTTTCAATACTGTTCCAGGAAGTCAATTATCTATTAAAACAATGTTACCGATGAAACAAGAACTATTACCTCAAAATGGGCACTCTAGCCCAAAAAGACTCAAAAGACATGAAAAAATTCCCCAAAAACAAAAAGTGTGTATTCTAGAATGCATTTGTTTTTTTCTCAATGTCAAATTTCACTTTTTTATAAAATTATGCTAAAAACAAAATTGTTTCTTGAAAAAATGATTGAAAAAACACCTTCGGAACAAAACGAGTTGATGTTGGAATAACAAAAAAAAAACATTGTGTCACATGTTTGACACATTGTAACAATGGAATTAAAGACAACATATTAGGACATTGAAAGATCATAAAACTCTAAATTTTTTGATAGATGATGTTAAATATAAACGAAATCATGTCTGAAGGGCTTATCATTTCGAACTATTTTTATCTATGTTGTTAAACATAAAATATCTTGACTTTAAAAAACCCTAAAATTGTAATTATTTTCAACCATAACATTAAATATAAAATTTCGCAGCGCATAAAAACCTTAATGACAAGTTGTAAATCTCAAGCTTTTAAATCTTAAGTTTTCAAGATACTTGAACCATGAAATTATGGATAAATTATATGACTTAAACAATTTTTAAAAATGAACAAGTAGATGAAAAATTTATTAGTCATATATTTGTTTATTTATATATAAAAACATTTTTTTTTTTACTGTTTTTCCATATTTTAAATTAGAATTGTTCTAGTTTTAGAAAATAAAAATTTAAAATTAAAATCTTCTTATATATGTTTGTTTATATTTTGAAACATATTTCAATTTTTTTTTAATTGTTTTTTTATATTTTAAATAATAATTGTTTTAATCTATTTTTTTTTATATTTTTTTATTTATTTTTTTTAAGTATTTGTTTTTTTATTTTATAAAACATATTTTTTAATTCGTTTTTATTGTTTTCTTATATTTTAAAATTTTAATTGAATATTTTTATTTTTTTTATATTAAACAATACATTTTTTTTATTATAATAGTTTTTATCTAAAAATAAATAAAATTTTTAAATAGTTTGTGTTTGAAAAAAATAAAATAAAACAAAAATTAATTTTGTCGCTCGCCGGGGATCGGAGGTAGGCTTGGCAGCCCTCGACGGTGCTACCTGGCTGGGCGATTCTGAGAATCACCCCCAAGTAGGTGGAGGGCAATTCTCAAAATCACCCTCCACCCAGCCGGGTGTGATTCCTGGAATCGCCCTCTGCCCACCCAGGGGTCATTCTCGGAATCGCCCTCTGCTCAGCCAGGTGTGATTCTTGGAATCACCCTCCACACATTCAGGGGTGATTCTCGAAATCACCCTCCGCCCAGCCGGGGTTGATTCTCGGAATCGCCCTCCACCCAGCCAAGGTTGATTCTCGGAATCGCCCTTCGCACAGCTAGGAGTGATTCTCGGAATTGCCCTCTGCCCAGCCGAGGGTGATTCTCGGAATATCCCTCAGCCCAACCGGGGGTGATTCTCAGAATTTCCCTCCACCCAGTTGGGGATGATTCTCGGAATCGCCCTTTGCCCCACCGGGGGGTGATTCTCAAAATCTCCCTCCACCCAGTTGGGGATGATTCTCGGAATCGCCCTTTGCCCAACCGGGGGGTGATTCTCAGAATCACCCTCTACCCAGCCGGGGGTAGTTCTCAGAATTGCGCTCTGCCCAGCCGAGGGCCAGAGGTAGGCCAAACGGCACTATCGAGGGCGACCCAGCCTGCCTCCAGACCTTGGTTGGGTAGAGGCAGGCTAGGTAGCCCTCGATGGCGCCACTCGGCTAGCCTCTTGCCCTCGACTGGGTGGAAGGAGATTCTCAAAATCACCCTCCACCTGGGCGGGGACTGGAGGCCGGCCGAGCAGCACCATTGAGAGTTTCCCAGCCTGCCTCCGGGCCCCAGCTGGGTAAAGGGCGATTCCGAGAATCACCATCCACCCAGCCGCGGGTCGGAGGCAAGCTAGGCAGCCCTCAATAGTGTCACCCGGCCTATCTCTGGCCCTCGACTAGGTGCAGGGAGATTCCGAGAATCACCCTCCTCCTAGCCGAGGGTGATTCTCGGAATCACCCTCCCCCAAGCTGAGGGCCGAAGGCACTCTGGCCAGCCCTCGATGGTGCTTCCTAGCCTGCCTCTGGCACCCAACTAGGCAAAGGGAGATTCCAAGGATCACCCTTGGCTGGGCAAAGAGTGATGCTCAGAATCGGCCTCTACCCAGCCGAGGGTGATTCTTCAAATCACCCTCTACTCGGCTAGGGGTGATTTTCAGAATTGCCCTCCGCTCAGTCAGGGGTGATTCTCAGAATCAGCCTCCACCCAACCCGCGGTGATTCTTGGAATCACCCTCTACCTAGCTAGGGGTGATTCTCAAAATCACCCTTTGCCCAACCAGGAGTAGGAGGCAGGCCGTGCAGTGTCGTCAAGGGATGCCCAGCCTACCTTTGACCCACGGTTGGGTGGATGGCGATTCTTAGAATTTCCCTCCACCCATCTGTGGGTTGGAGGCAGGCTGGGTAGCCCCCAATGGTGCCACCCGGTCGGGCGAAGGGTGATTCCAAGAATCTCCCTCCACCTAGCCAGGGGCCGGAGGCCAGCCGGGTGGCACCATCGAGGGCTGCCCAGCCTGCCTCTTCCCAGCTGGGGGCTGGAGGCAGGCTGGGTAGTCCTCGACGGTGCCGCCCAGCTGGCCTCTAGCCCCTGGCTAGGCAGAGGGTGATTCTGAGAATCACCCTTGGCAGGGTGAAGGCAGGCTGGGCAGACCTCGATGGCATCGCCCGACCTACTTACAGCCCCCGGCTAGGCGGAGGGTTATTCCGATAAACACCCCCGGCTGGGTGGAGGGTGATTCGAGAATCTCTCCCGGCTGGGCGAAGGGCGATTTTGAGAATCACCCCCAGTTGGGTGAAGGGTGATTCTGAGAATCACCCCTGGCTGGGTGGAGGCTAGCCAGGTGGCGTCATCGAGAGCTTCCCATCCATCCTCTAGACCCCGTATGAGCAGAGGGTGATTCTCAGAATTTCCCTCCGCCCAGCCGAGGGTTGGGGGCAGGCCGGGCGACGCCGTAAAGTGAAGGAGATTGGGTTTTTGGATCTATTTTTAAGTTCAGGTAAGTTTTATTAGACAAATTTAAATTTAAATATTTTATTTTTTACTTTTTATATCTTTATACTAATTTTCTTACTTATTTCTTTTGTACTTGATGATTAGGTACGACACTAGCATGTTTCCTACCAAAAGGAAGAAATTGAATTTCCATTGAGAAAGACCCAGTGAAATGAAAATTTTTTCAACAAAGAATTAACGCTCTTGAATTCCTTCCAGATGTGAAGAAAGAAGTTGGTTTGAGGAAAGGGGATTTTAATGAATCACGTGTGGCAAAAAAATTAAAGGAACCTCAACCACCATTATATGGAATGATTGGAAAGGGACTCTTTGGAAGATTTGCAGACATGAAAGATCCATTAGAATATTTCAAGGACCAAAATGAAGTAGAAAATGTTGTAGAAGAAGCCATCAATGATCTTCTAGATGATGTTGAACATGTATTAGTTGATATTGTTGAGGATATTTAAGTTATGCTTACAAACAAAGCTCATTTTTGAGATCTATTAATCAGTTTTACTTGCAATGTTTAGGCTTTGATATTTTATGATAAAAATCCTTATTTTTTGCAAAAAAACATATTATTACTATTATTTGTTGACATAAAATTCAATAAAAATTCTATTTTCTTAATTCTTTTTGTTAATATTTTCCCAAAAAATAATTTATTTAACATGTTTTTTTTAAGAAAGAGTCTCTAAAAGTTTTTTTTTTTGCATTCTATTTGTATTGAAAAATTGTATTTTTTTGTCATATCGTTCAAAATATTGGTTTTTTAGTGACAATTATTTGATGTGCATTGAAAAATTAATTAGCAATACATAAACTTGTAGAAAATATAAACTTTATAATATTGACCCTTTTTTCATTTCTTTATCTATGTGAAAAAGTGAAGATATCATTACAAATTTTTATTTAAAAATACTTATTTTTCTATTTAATACACAAGTACATAAATGCACTTAAAAATAAACATCTCATGGAAGAAGAAGACATTAGAAAATGTATAGTGTCAAAATCAACGCTCTAAAAAAACGTTGGTGATGATACACCACCACTATTCAAAATCGACATAAAAAGCATCACAGAAAAAAAAATATAAAAAAATTAAAGTGCCAAAAAAATGCTAAAAAAAAATGATTCTGCATGACCACCTTTCAAAATCGGTTGTTTTTCTTGCTACGTCAAAAAGTAGGTACCAGTGTCATTACCTATTTCATTGGTAACAGTGTTTTAACCTTTCTTGCTCTGCTTTAGATTTAAAGATAGCCTTCCATTGTGGTTTTTTAGTTTCATATGATGCACCATAGCCATCAATGGAGCATTAGGATCTTATGGATTTTCTCCACCACCCAGATCCACATACAACTCATCCCCTTCACTCATGGTTTGAAACTGTATGGTTTTTCACTGTTTCACTGTAAATAAAAATAAACATTAGTGAAAAAATAATTTAATAAAAAATTTATAGAAACATATTTTTTTCTCTGGTGTGAGCACACATTATGCCCCAATGTTTTAATATGGGCTGTGATACCATTTGTAACATCTCCATTTCAACAATTTTCTTTTTTAATTAAGTGCTAACACTAATTCCATCCTAAGAAAAAATATGGTTTGTCACATTCTGAGGTAACTCTGCCACCAATAAGTTACTTTACTGTACAATTACATCTCTCAACTTAATCACATACTACTGAGCACTACTACTTAATTTCTAAAATCTCAATTAATATTCCAAGTTTGGGGATTCTTCCCTATTTTTTTCCCCATGGTAATTTGTATCTCAATAGTTAAATTCCTCTCCTAACTATTAGTACCAATTTTCCATTTAATATTTCTAACTCCAATTCCCCCTCAGTCATATACCCTTGCTCTAACTTTCCTTAGTTATTTCACTCCATAACTAAGTTTTGGCATATATATTTCATCTCCAAAGTATTGACTTCGACCTAGTTTCCTTCTAAAGTAATTTAATTGTCACATATGGTTTTAAACCCTATATCTGAATATTATTAATATTTTTCATAGTATGCTGATGGGGTCCACATATTATATTATATTCTTCTCTCAAAACTGTATTAACTACCCATCGGAATTATGATTTGAAACCAACCCTTATGTAATATCTTTGTATCACTCATTCATTTAATCCTTCCAACGTGGACTTTAATCCCTCCAACATGGACTATCTATTTGATAAATGTATGTCTACATATGAGAGTTAATACTTTATTAATTTTTTTGGTTTTAATTCGTACTATGCATTAACAATGAAGTCATAATTAAGGACATTGTTGGAACTTCGAAGCGTGATAGTCTCTGATTTAATTCGGGTGCCTTTACCGTATGAGCATGTACAACACTATTATACATGATCTTCATTGGGATATCTTGACATTTACTTTAGTGTACTATGTCACATGGCTCCTCTAGTTACTGACGAAATCATTTGATCCGCAGGAAACTCATTCTACTCTAGATCTAAGACACGTGGATGGTTAGGATTGAATCAAGGTTAGGGTTTTGAAGTCCCATAAATGATTTCGTTTTTGGACTTATTTTTACTTTTCACTTCTCGTCTTAGTTGAACACCTTCTGTTATTCTTTGTTGCACCTTCCCATTACTGTGAATCCACTTCCCTCTATGCTCTTCTTATGTTCACTGATCGATAAGACCAACTCCAACAAATCGACAAGAAGATGACATTTTTCACATAGAGACTACCTTCGCCCTTTGTCAAGGTAAGAGGTACGCATTGTTAAATTTTTCTACAACCTCGGTTTTGTGGTTTTATGGTTGGATGTCATAGTTTGGGTAATTTAATGTTTGTTCTAATATACTACACTTGTCTGGCCAGAATCACGACATTAGTTTTGTTCTCACACTGTGAAGATTTCTGGTAAGAGTTGGTCAAATTTATGCAACTCCAAGTATTTTTCGAATATGGGTATATTCTTCTTTTCAAATCGTAATTTCTATCTGCAAATTCCTCTACAAAATTTATGCAACTCTTGGTTTTTCTATTTTATACAATTTGTACTCCAGATGGTTGACTGTAGATATCTATAACTAATTCAATGTACATTGTTATATTGTAATTTGAAAATCTTCATTTCCCCTCTAGTGTTTGTGACACTTGCTCTCGGATTTTTAGTTAATGATTTACATGATTCAACTTACCACTAAATTTTAATTGGGAAATCACTATGAACATATATGATCTGGAATTCTTTCTCAACCCTCTCCTATTCACCTTCAATCCAGAATTTGAATATATTTTCGGTGTTTAATACACTTCTTACTCTGTTCACCAAATAGTATCTATTTTCAGTTAAATAATATACAAAACTTCTTGAAGCATGCATACTCTAACAACGTTATGTGAAACGCAGAAAAACAACCATATCATCCTTGGTTTATCATCCGACAGCCGTATGCCTAGTATAGGTAATTTCATATTCTTATTCAACTCTTTCTCTTTTAAAATGTTGTTTTAATTTTACTGTCAACTATCTATAGTAGTCTTGTTATGAATTTGAGTTTTCCCTTGTTGGCTCCAAAGAACGACTTCTCTTAACCGATTTTTAGATTTTCGAGGTCTCATTTTGAAATCCATCTTTAGTTTTTATGGGTTGGATTTTTCATTCTCTCCTTATATAGAATTCTCATTTTCCCTCTTGGGACCCAATATGTTTTGCATAACCCTCTTTAGATTTGTTATTTTTTTCTATGATGGTTTATCCTCATTATTTCATTCATTAGTCCATGTGTTTCTTCATTGTAAGACTACGTTTCAACTTCTATCAACCAGTTTAATATTCCTTCAACTTGCACAAGAACGATGCCATTACTTTTAAGTTGAAAGTCTAATAACAATGTTCTGAGTTATTTTATTTAGCAATTCTAAATTAATTGGTTTCTATTTAATATGTACATTCCACTCTGCCTTACAATAATAATTTATTTTTCCATTCTTTCAGGTGAATAGTCATATTATGTCTCTAAGGTAATCATATACCCTTAGGATTTTTATTTTAAGTTTTATTCTCATTTTATGTATTTATTATAGTCTTAAGCTAGTTTATAGTCTCTATCTTATGCAGGTACTATTTACATCACACTATGTTCGTATACTACTGCTATACCTTCTATTCAATCATTGTAATGGAATTTCTTCTCTTCGGGCTGGTCCAGTACCTACCTTGGGGTTTCCTGATATACTATACTGGCATAGTTATAGAGATATGGTCTAGTTTATTTTGAATGAGACAAAGTTCTCCCTTTGTATATTTGTAGTTATAACTAATTTGGTTATGAACTGTATAATTTATTGGGATGTAAATCCTTAACATTCATAACTCTGTAATATTTTTAAAGAACTTCTTTCGTCTCTAAAGAATTTATGTTTATTTTTCTGAAGTAATACTTTGTTTAAAGACAGTAATTCAGGGTGTGTAATAACTGCTAAGTTCCTTCTTGTAACTTATTACTATGATAATCTTAATACTAGTAATTTATTTTTCTCGGTTCTATTATTGTTTCATGATTTACTTGAATGGCTAATTTTTAACATGAATTGTTTTATCAATTTATTATTTATTTTCCTTCTGCATTCGATGCTTAATATAATTTAGTGTTAATACTAAGAAAATAATATAACTCAGAGCTAAATTCCTGGGAGTCACCTAACATCAGATTTAAACCTTAACCAAGGTTTAGAGATTCTAATAGTTGGTATTCTTCAAATTAATGTCTATGTAACAATATCGAGAAAACTATATTTGTTATAGTTTAATCTGTTCAATGTACAGACCTCCCAAATGATTTATACTTAGCGTTAATTTCACAATATCTACTCATGACCAGATTTAAACAAGTTCATTTATATATACTATCTTACTTCAGCAACATAATCATAACAATACTAAATGCTAAGCTAAAATAAAATTAAATGGTGCATACCACTTAAGGTAGACTAGGTTCCACCCAACCTTTGAGCTCTTTCTACATAGCTCCCCCTGACGAGAGATAAAATCCTCCAGCAACAGACAACCTCTTGTCTATCCTGAATCTGCTTATTTAAGCCTACTTTCCCATGAGCTTGTTTACTTAACAATGTCCAGCTAAATTAGGATTTTGTTGTCCTTTTTTCCTCGGCTTTCCTTTTGTTTCTTCCACAGAATTAATTTAAGGCTATCTTTTCCTCTTTCTAACTTTACTCCATCTCATCCTAGTAACTTCCTCTTTACTGGGGTTTCTTTTTATATTTTTATCTCCAATATAACTTTTAAAATTTAATTATTTCCTCCAAGGATTTTTGGAGACTTGGAAAGTCTTATGGACCTTATCCATCCTCATGGATTTTTTTTCCAGATCTATAATCATAATCTACTCTTTGCACAATTTAATTTTCATTTAATTTTATTAAATTAAAATAATAAAATAAATCCACACAATTTTTTTCCTTTGGGGTCCACTATACCCTTTAGGACTCAATGTTCAAATGTTTAATAAAAGCATAGAAACTAGGGACATTACAATGAAAACTATAAAGACTCACATGGATTGAGTCTAAGATGGTATAGGCCATTAATAAGGATTTAATCACGGTCCTTGAATCTCCAATGAAAGACTATAAGAATAGATCAATGGGATTAGGATAAGACACAAATGAGAGAGTTATCATCCAAGTAGTGAAAATTTCCCAATTCATGGTGATGTAGTCAGGGAAGGATTGAGATATTGGAGGCACATCAGTGATTGAGGGAGCAAGAATAGAGTGAATTATAGAATTTTGTAGTGATGCTTTAGCTCCAGTTTGGCGACAAAGAGGAGGTTGAATATTTTTGAAAAGAGGGTTGCATAGCTAGGACAAGTAGCCAAAAAAACCCAGTGCGAGTTTTTGGAAGATGGTTTGCACATTTTTCGTAAGCTCAAATAAAGTTCCAATAGGCAAAGACAATTTATTACAGTCACTAAGGGAGGAATGCCAGCTCATCTAAATATAGTTTGAAATTGGTGCATGTGATTCCAAGCCAGTAGCACATATTTCTAGATAGGTCGAGTTGCTAATGACAAGTGTGAATGTGAAAGTGGAGGGCGAGTTGGTTTGTACAAGGGAGACAATTTCTCTAAATTATTTTTCCAACACATTCTCCATGGGATTTCCAATGATATATTCAGATTATTGTACTTGTATTTTTATTGTTGCATAATAATAATACCCTCATCTAGAACATCAATTTTTCGTTAAGTGTTTATTCAGGGACATTAGTGCAAAATAACTATGTTATTTGTGTGCATGAATTTCTTAGTTCCATTTTCATTTTCCACAACAAAAATATTTTAATGTGAAGAATTACAGTGTACTTTATTCGATATTTTTCAAAAAAATAATAAAATTCTACTTAGTTAGAAGAATAAATTCCACTAGCTATAGTTTAGGGTTTTTTCACATGGTATGAGAATAGTTTTTATTATATATGAAGCTCAAAGGTGAAATATCAATAGATCGTGCAACTTAAGAGGGAGATCTAGAGCACAAGGTTCAGATATGTGCAATTTCTAGCCAGGAGTGTGAATTGTAGAGGAAAGGGGATTTGATTCTAGATCCAATCTAGGGAAAAGTTTAAATAGCCTCAAGAGAATAATTTATAGGTAGTGGATTTGCTAGGAAGAAATTTTGGTGAGTAGATCAGTTGATTCATTGAGAAAATATATCAGATATGTATGCATAATATTTGTATCAAGGATTGCAATTGTATATTTGCAGAGGGAAGGAAGATAAGAGCACACAAAGAGGAAGGGGGTTTCCAGTTTCCAGTTTTCAAAAGGAAATATGTGTTTTCCAGCTGTAAAAGTTTGTAGCACGCTTTCCATTCCAGCTAGTGTGACTTTCCTAGTAGAGGAGTATTTTCACCGAGAGTGTGGGAGAATGATTTCCAAAGGAGAGGTAGATATCCACATTCCAAGAGAGGTGAAAGTAGTAGAAGGAAGGTTGATAAGGAAGGAGAAGTTATGGTCTTCATATTAATTTAGTTTCACAAATATGGCCACAATAGGTATCAAGGATTAAGACATGCTTAATAAAACCTCTAGCTTAGGAATATGGAGGGCTAGATTGGCATTCATGTTAAATAAGAATGGTGTGAATTTTTATCCAGGGAACAGTATTTCAAAACCTATAGATCCTCAAAAGGAGGAAATGTTCAAGAAATTTATGGCCAAGGCTAATAGGATGATACTAGATGGCATTTAGGATGATATCATTTTTTCATGTTTCTACATTAAACATAGCAAAGGAAATATGGGATGTTGTAGTGAAAATGTATGAGAATCCATCAGATAAATGAAATATGATTCTCAAGAAGAATCTGGGGAACATAAGAGTGCAGAAGGGAGAAGGTGTTACACCCCACCCCACCAAGATTCAAAATGTTATAAATGAACTTGCAGAAATTGGGGAGAAACCATCAAATACTGAGCTAGTTAAGAAAACTCTTAACGATTTCAGTGAGTGGTATAATATAATCCAAGTTATTTCTAGTTTAGACATACTACCTATTTGGGACTGCATGTGGAGCCATTTATCTTAAGAAGAGATGAGACTTAAATTTTCAAATGGTACCACTGCCAGGAACAAGGGATAGAAGTAGGAGGATGAGGATGAGGAAAATGTAGCCATTTTAATTAAAGGAAATATGAAGAAGGGAAATAGTCATAGATAAGGCCCAGGAGGAGATGAGAGAATGAAAATATTTTTCAAAAATCAAGTGCTTCAGGTGTGGGAGTATGGCCACTAAGTCACCTAGTTTTTGTGGCCACAACCCCCCCATATATTTTTTTGAAAAAATATATGGTGACTCTATATTTAACTCAGTTAATGTCATTTTTAGATGGTTTTCCTTTTCTTTTATTGTTTTTGACTTTCTTTGATTTTCTTCACATAGAGCTCCATTATGCTTGTCTTCTCTCTCACTTTCCAAGGACTAAGGATTCACACAAATGCATTACATGTTTTGAAAGATTTAATTGGTTGATGTTGGTCACTTTTTACTCCTTAGGATAAAATAATGTGATATTTTTTATAAAGCCATATAACTTGTGCTTATCATACATATCTCTAATATCCAACATAATATTTGAAAATTCCTTAATATAAGTTTGGATCTTAGTAGTACGCTTCAGCTCCTTGATGCCCATTCGTAATTTCCTAGTCCAAATTGTACGTACAAAGCCTCTTGAAAACTTTTCCATGTCTAAAACTCGTATACAATGTGACCTACTACTAAGTTCTCAACTCTTTTCCTTCACCAAATCTTCACTATTGCTCTGAGCTACATGGTTGGTGCATTAAATATTTTATCTTAGAGAGATGACCTCATTCTCTCCAACAATTTTTCCATGTCCAAATAAAATTTTCCTCATACCTTAGTAGTTTTTATCCCATCATACATCTCTATTTATCTCATCTTCACCTTTGGAGATGAATTACATGAATTCTACCCTATGTTTTGTCTCGATACTTCAATGGTATCATCTTCATTTCATTTGAGTGCCACGAGTGACTTTTACCTAATCCTCTAAGTCCTTAATTTGACTCTCTCATTCTTAAGCTTTCCTGACTCGAAATTAAATTGAGTAAGATTCTAAATAAATTATATCGTTAATCTCTTGGATGTCTACTCAAAGTTCCTTGAATTCCTTCCCATGGCCTTTTATTCCTTCAACTATCTATGCCAAAATCATTTGTAATGTTCCTGAACCCACTATTCATTTATTCCAACCTACTATTGAGGCTCGACTCCATGCCAAGGACACTTGGAAACCTATATCCTAAAAATTTCCCTTTTCTAGGAAATTATTGTTTGATTAAATGCATATATAAGCACATGAAAAAAATGTAAAACATATTCAGAGGCATATTCTAACATTAATATTATTTTTAATTATGGTTCATAATACAATCCATTTATACATAAAACATTTCAATGGAATATAAACATAACATATAAATACTTATCTTTTAATTAGTGTCAAAATGGTTGTAGCACTTCAACATTCCACCCACTCATATATCACAATTTTCAATTTCTCTTAAAAACAACACTCCCCTAAGGTGGGAAATTGATACCATGTGTATCATCTCACCCAAATCATGGTGTATGCTCAATACCAACCATTTTCGAAGGTATGAAACAAAAAATCCTCCAACCAACAATCTCACATACCCCATTAGCCCCTTTCTCAGTCATCTGGGGATGTTCTATAGTCTTGTGGCTTCCAAGAGTTTCACTTCTCTCATAGGTCTTCTAGATACCCTTATAAGCCCTGATACATATAAGGTACCAAAATTAGTAGCATCCAACTAGTAAGCTCACATTCCCCATCAACATGCAACCAATTTTTGTACACACTTTTGTAAACTTATAGTCCCTTAACTCTAGATCTACTAGTCTAGATACATATTAACTCTAGATCTACTAAGAATCTAGAAGGTTCAAATACTTTTCTGTGGAAACCTCTTTTAGAGAGGGATCAAATACTTTGATATGTCAAAAGTAGGGTAAAAAAATATATTAATATTAAATCAATAACTTAAATTTTAATTTTAATTTTCATTCTCCACAAAGATTAAAGTCTTTCTTTATTTTTAACTTTTTGAAAATTAAATAACTAATTTATTAGTATTAAAAAACTAAAAAGCTGAATTTAATTATTAAATGAAATGATATTCATTTTTCCTTATATTGTTTGGGTTAATTTTGTCCAAAATATTGTAGATATTTTTTAATAACAAAAAACTTAAAATGTTTAATATGTAGAATTTAAATTCTTGAAGGGTATTTGACGACGTTGGCCTAAAAATAATATCATTAGATTAATGTAAAAATGGTCATTTCTATTTTTATTTTATATTTCACTTAGAAAAGAGAATGTATATATTTGTATTACCTACAATATTACTTTGTTGTTTTAATATTGAGAAACTTACCAGCATAGATCCATCTTAACTCCCAATCTATCAAGCCTAGAGGGATCAAATTTCTTGGGGTGTAAACCTCCCCTTAAGTTTTGCACTAAAAAAAAGAGGTGTGCACATTGAGAGGGATCAAATATCTCCTTCGTTATATATCTACCTCACTCCCCTGAAACACACTCAATTTCTCACTCCATATCTATCAATCTCTTTGTCTGTCCCTCCCTCTCTCCATCTTTCTCTTCTTCCCACTCTTCATCTTCCATCAATACCTTTATATCCCTCTATCTATATATACCACCCCTAAAATGCACACACTCTTTCTCCAATCTATCTGCCTATCCCTCCCTCCTCCTCCCCCTCTTTCTCCCTCTCTTCCCCTTATCTCCCTCTCCCCTGTTTCTCTCTCTTTCCTCTTATTGTCCTCTCTCCCTCTCTATCCATCTTCCTTATCACTCCCTCTCTCTCTATATCTCCACCTTTATCTAACTATGTCTTTATTCTTACCTCCCTCTCTCTTCCCCTCCAACTTCATCTCTCTTTCCCTCCCTCTCTGCTATAGGGTAAAATTATTGGGTTGTTGGTTATCGATTATCCCTCTCAGGGCTTTCTGGTGCCCGAGGTGGACAGTAAGATTAGCTGTATAGTTCACAAAGATGGCACATACATATTCATATTAACTTAAAAAAACTTGATGAAATAAGAAGGAATATTACCTCTTTAATGATCTTGAAGTCTTTTGGAGAGCACTGAATAGCGAAGCATGGATCCTTCTTCACCAGCTCCAAATCTTGACTCCGCAATCAGTCAAAGCACCCGTGTAATCTCTACCATAACATACATTTCCTATCAATTAAGTCAATAAATGATAAACATTTAAACAATGCACATCCAAGCCATTCATCTCATGCTATGTAAATAATCAAATAATAATGACAATACCAACGCATAGAATGGACAAAACAGATACATTTCTATTGATTTATAAAAAGGAGGATTACAACCATCGGTTGTACCAAGCCCTCCTTAGCCTTCCAATCTCTCTATCTCTCAAAGATGTGATGTCTTGATAAAAAAGTTCTCAATGAACCTCTTTGACTTTTTACCTTCACACTACAACTATGATCTCTTCTTCACAAATATTCAAAAACTTTGACAATCTTTCGACCTTGAACCAAGAACCTTCAGCTCCATTTTATAGGAGATGGAGAGAGCAATCATTTCCCTTCTCTTTACACCAGTTCTTAATAGACAAAACCAAGATGTTTTGTCAACTTCCATGCTTTTGCCTTCTTTGAGAGTTTAGTTGTTTATGGCAAGGCCCAATAAGAGATTAGTACTTTGCAATTTCCTTTTTTACTGACTCTCTTGTGAGAAAAATATGGAAATTCAAATCATTCTCCACGGGTTTTTCCCGTTCCAAACTCAAAACACGGGTAAGGCTGCCCTCTAGTGTAAACAGAGCATTTCCCTAGCCACTAACGTGGCCTATTCACTGATTAGGTGCGTTATAACGCTCTTGTGTTGTTATAGTGAGGCGTTACCTTGGCAGAAATAGGTTTAGTTTAGGTCTTTGTATTCATTCCATATTTATCTTCTCCTCTAAGATGATGAGGAGATGTTTTGACCTGTTACAGATGCCCCCTAAAGTGTGAGGTCAGAGACGAAGAAAATGGCCGAAATACTTTATAATGTGTATAGTAGAGATAAAGAGATTGAAAGATTGAGGAAAACCTTAAACAACAACATATGTCAAAAAATATAGTATCTTCCTTGAGTCGAGCATTCCCATGCTCAGTAGCTTAAACAACATGATTTCTCTAGAATAGAGATATGAATAATTTGTCCACTGATGAGCACAATGTGGAAGTGTCTATCATAACAGGATCAGGCTGAAGAAGTTGTCTCCATAAACAATATCGCAACTTGGGGAAGGGAACACAAATTTAGTGATGTAACCTTTGCCCCAAGGTCTTGACCATCGATTCACTTAAACTGCATATTTCTCAACATCTGAATGAAGGATATGTCATTGAACATGTGAGAAATCATCTGATTACCAGTTGATAATGAAAAATGTTAACAGACATGAAGGTGGCCACCGATAATGATGATGGTCCCTAAGATGCGCAGTACAATCTAGCGAGTGTGAATAAAAAGAGTTGAAGTCGAACACTCGTAGAATCATTTGACCAAGAGCCAATGATGAAGACTCCTAATCAAATACAAGACTACCTACCACTGATGTCTAGAACTATCCGGGTACTGATGGGTTTCTGGATCATCTTCCTAGATAAGATGTTGAAGTCGATAAGAAGAGATCTATTGAAAGGTAGGCACTGAGGCGTCCTACATTAGTCAACACGAAACAGAAACCAATTGATTTTTTTTGTGATGGATATAATGAAGAGTAAATGGGGATGTCGGACGACAAATAATTTCTGGCATAATGAGCAGTTTGGTTGATAAGAGGAGCAGTAGATAATGAGATCTTCTTGAACAATAGAAGGCACTGTAACAGGGTACTAGGCAGCTGAGACTTAACGAACACCAAAGAGTGTGTTAGGATTTTACCGGTGTAGGGACACTGGGAGATGAAGGATAATACTCATAGGTGGTAGGGTTCGGCTAACTGCGAAAGAGTTTTCTGGGAAGTGCCATGTTCAAGTTTTTTGCTGCCAAATCAACCTTTCTGAAATGTAACAAAGGTAGTATCCATTTTGTCCAAATTTTTCCCCGTCTGATTAAGTTTAACGAGTCTAGACGAGTAATCTCAGTGAATTTTTCATATTTAGAGAGTCTAAAAAATATCAAAAAAGAAAACTCCGTGCCCCATCTGATTAGGTTTAATGAGTCCAAACGAGTAAAATCGGTGAATTTTTCATGTTTAGAGAGTCTAAAAAATGTCGTAAAAGACAACTCCATTGGGGTACCTTTGTCATGTCTTGATAACCGGGCATGACAAAGGGAGAATAGTAAGCTTGTATAGTTCATTTTTCATGAGTTAGTCCATCGAAGTTGGAAAAGTGATAAATCTATGTTCGATGGACGTCTACCTCATTTTGTTATGAGTACGAGGAGACGGAGTAAACTCAATACTCTTTGTGAAATTTTAATGAGTCCAACAAAGAAAAACTCAGTGCCCTTCATGAAATTTTAATGAGTCATGCATGGAAAACTCGGTTACTTTTTTGGTTTAAAGAATTAGGGGAATTTTGAGGTCTAAAATGGGCCTCCTAAGGAAATTATAAAATAATAGTGGAAAAAATCAAATAAGATTTGATGACATCATCAAATCTTAGAGGGAAAAATGAAAAAACTACTTTTTCAACTCATATTTTCAACTTATCTCCCAAAGTTTTTACTGAAATTTCGAGTGGGAGTACTTGTTGGATGCAAAATTTAATTCCTCATCGAAGGTGTTAGCGCTCGAATCTACCTCAGGCTGAAATGAAGTAAAACTCAAGGCTACATCAAACCACGCTCAGCCTCGTAGCTAGCCCTACGAGGACAGGAGAGGGCTCTCTCCGTCAATCTCGATAAAATGAGCAATAGGATGTGAGATGACTTACAATAAAAACTGATTTTAGGCTAGTAAAGAGATGGGTATGTTTGATTTTTTGGTTTTTGGGTTTTCGCTGGAGAAATGGGAAAACAAATTTTGGGTCCGGGGATAAGGTCAGACCTTTGCAGATTTCGAGTTGGGGCGAGGTAGGTGAATGTCTTGAGGCTTTTGATTGAATATATGGACAGATTAGACCGACGAGGAGCTGAAGAGGGCAAAGAAGAACTTGGATCCTCTTCAAACAGCTGAAAACATATAGAACTAAGTGAATTCAAAGGTAGAGCACTGTAAACAATGGATTCAACCTCAGTTACTCATTCAATTTAGTTCAGAAGCATATGAAAGGATGGCATACATTTAAACATAAGAAACTTACAGTAAACAAAGAGGAAACACCATCAAGAACATAACACCACAAGGATCCCAACAAGTGCCGCAAAACCTCTGATCTTTCCTTAGCCAAAATATGAAAAGTATGTACAATGATATCAAAAGTCTCCCAAGAGTCCAACCTGTAGAATGTCTCAGAAATTACAATATATAGATCACTCTAACACCTTTCCCCACCTCTAGGGGTCGAATTCCCTCTTCAGGGATCAGTTCCAACCAATTCTAATCATGGAACTACAATCTAGGCAGCTAACAACTTGCCTCTAAAAGAGTGGGAACTGATCCATTTACATGATTTTTACCTTTTTGAGAGTGAATCTTCTAGAATAGATAAAAAATAGACAAATTATTACAAACATGCAATTACATGTAAAAACCCAAAAATTCTACCCATAAGCTTGGTCCATACTAGGCCGAAAATGCGAGGCTGGCGATTTGAAAATTTAGCAACATTCCAAGTGGGTGGCATTTAGCATGAGTGGGTCACATTTATGCCTTTGAATTTGAGGTACTTCCCGGCATCCAAATTGAGCTCATGATAGCTCGTTGGAAAGCCCTGGATGTCTACTTTCCAACCCAAGTGGAATTTCTGAATTTGGAGCTCATTTGACCCTCCAAAACTTCTTTCTCCCAGAAGTACTTCCTGCTGGTGCAAAAGGTGGCAGCAAGGTGGTTTTCATGGTGTTTTTGAGCTCTTTGACCATCCAGATTTTGATGAAATGCTTAGGTAATGTCTAAGGATGCATAACTAACCATGAAAAATCCAAAAATGCAAAAATTTCCTCCAGCAAGTGTCCCAAAAAAAAGTGAGCATATGAGGGTGAGACCCACTTAACTGAAAAACCTGTTTTTTGACCCAAAAATTTGAAAATGACAAAATTTTCTCTGAATTTGCCCAAATTCGGAGTGGAGGTCCTCCGTCATGTATCCTGCCCATTCAACGAAGCCTTGGCCAAAATCCGAAGTGGATTAGGCCTTTTCCGCCGTCTTAGTGCTTCGCGCAACCTCCTCTTCAGAATCTTCATTCTCGCTTTGCAGACATGCATGCGAGCCCAATAATGGCCTTTCATGTGACGAAGCATGTCTTTGTCTCGATTAGCCTTTGCCAAAAATTTCTCCAGATAAATTTTCACATGTGTGAGTACAGTATCTCTGTCAGTTGGTGTCATGTCACCGGGTCTCTTTCGATTCCACTGTCTGTCCTCACGGATTTGACGCAGCTCATAAAATGTGAGCTCATCCTCAAGCTGTTTGTTGCGCTACTCCAAATATTTAATCACCCATTGAGCCTTCTGCAATTGATTTTTCAGCTTTTCATTCTCGGCCCTTTGTTCCTGGATGACTTCCCTCAGTTTCGAGCTAGGAGAGCTTGCATCAACATCAATGACTGTGAAATCTGTGTCCCGGCCTCCTAATGGGCCCTCATCATGCATGGGCCTCTTGCCCCTGTCCTGTATCTGTACCTGCGCTGAAGAAGAAGGCGAGACCCCTTCCACATCATGTGGAGATAATACTCGCTCTGCTGATGAAGTCGGCAAGACCCCTTCCAGCTCATGTGGAGATAATACTCGCCGTGTCGCTGCAAATAAGGCCCTGTGGCCTCGCTGATATGTCTTAACCAAAGGAGCGCTGATATGCTCAACCTCAGGCATGTCCGGCTGGTGTGAAGGCTCTCCTGCATCATGAACTGTCTCGGGAGGCGGCTGTGGCACGCTGAAAAAGTCTCTAGAAATGAAATCCTCCCAAGTGATGCCCTGTTCTGCCAACTGATGTAACACTACGATTTTGATCAAAGCATAATGGTATATACTCCGGTACTGCTGCACTGGGCTCGTCTTCTTTTGCACAAAAATCACCATCCTCTCTATGTTGCGATATATTAAGTATGGAATATTCATCATACGTACCCTTGTGAAGTGCATCAACAAACGAATATGGTATGCAAAGAGACGAGTATATCTGCCCTCACAACTAAAATACTGAATGATGAGTTTCATCAGCTGTGCATACTCATCCCTCAAGAATCTGAATGGAAAAACTCTGCCCAAGTACCTCATATATCCAGTTTTAATGTATGGCTCATAGTGGAATTTCTCTAAATGCTGACGTTTGTTCCATTCCTCGCCCATGTTTGGTATGCCAGTGGCTTGAGCAATAGTCAAGGGTGACAAAATGAATTCAACCCCGGCAAGATTTACCCGGCCATCCCGTAAATGTAGAACAAACAGACGAGCCAATTCACGATGAAGCCGAGTTTGTGCAATCATCTCACAAAATTGGAAACATGACAAATACCGAAAACAATCCATTGCTAGTGGACATGCCTGCAACCGAGCCAAAGAAGTAGGCTCCTCTCTGCGATGATTACCACCTCTGACAACTCTATGAGACCCCCGTGGCACATTACCTTCAGTCGTAGAATCACTGCCTGACCCTTGCTCATACTCTGACTCTGTCTCTGACATGGCTTTGAATCAAGATATTGGCACTATGTATACTGATATAAATGCAGTGAAAACAGAGTTATAATGTATGTTTCAACACCCAATAAATATCCCCCACTGTCAAAGCACCATAAGGAAACAAACAATGATACCAGCTCTGTTTTAGGTGGATTGAAATAGAAGCACAGTCTCTGTTTTAATTGCAAGTGAAATTTGACAAATGGTAGCAGGCAGCCTTTAGAATATTGGATAAACTTTGTCAAAGGGAGCAATGCATCATATGACTGTGTTTGTCAATGGGCAGTGAAAACAAAGTTATAAGTGTCAATGGGCAGTGAAAACAGAGTTATAAAAACGTGTTATCAATGGGCAATGAGATACAATATGTCAATGATCATCATGAAACAAAAGTCATGACAGTGGTAAAACGATAATGATGACCACAGTGGTATAATGGATGTGAAAAAAGTGGGGCTTTGACCATACATGCAAAGGTGGATATATCAATGATATAAGGTGGAAAAAATACTCATAAAACCATCCATATATATTTTAAAACCCTGAGGAACAAATCAGCCATGTATGTAGGGTTTTACTCTTCCATTCAGATGTTTGAAGTCTTCAAGATACCACCAACACATTAAAATCTACTGAGCAATACTTTAGAACCTGTTTGAAGGCAGCTGGAGACGATTTAAATCGAAACTGGGCGCTCAACACGACTTTTCTGAACTCTGCTGTCAAGTGGGTCACATGCGATCAAGTGGGTCGCTTTGGCCAAGTGGGTCACACGTGTTATAATTTACACTGTGAAAAACACCCAGGTGGGTCGCTTTTGCCAAGTGGGTCACTTTTGCCCAAGTGGGTCTCACGACCTCCAAACTCTGTCAACAATGCTCCAAAACTCGATTTCGGCCTCCAAACTCCAGATTTTGACTTGTATGCTGTGGATCTTTGGAAATGAAACCTGTTTGACATTTTATACATGATGTAAATATCTTTCACAATCAGATTTGATCCAAATCTATTTGATAACCCATATTACAATGTTTTTGCATTTTCACATTTGGCTTTTTAATACAATCTCTCTTTTGAATTTTCTGAGTTTTGAATTGATGATTTTGTTGTCTTCTTGCAGGGGTATGGCTCTTTAGCTTAGGAAAAGATCAGAGGTCTGCGTTGAAACTGCTTGTTGGTGAAATAAATACAATTTATTACAAAAATAATATTGAACAATTTCTAGCTCCGAAACAGAGTTTTGGACTAGAAATGTTTTTAAATGCTAATGATAATAAAACATGAAATCAAAATTTGCGGAACCATCCTCATCCTGCAGGCTTTATGACTGGTATGCAAATGACTCGAAAACCCTAGACACTAGGACCAAAGACACTTATTGACATTTAATGACCATAAATGAAATGACAATGATTTTGAGTGATTTTTTGGAAAATTTTTTAAATAGCCCTGCAGGTGTAAGCATGAGGAAACATAAGACAACAGACCCCTTCGTCAGTCAATGACATGCTCCTAGCGAAATGCAACGAAGTGGAACAAGCGAGACACCTAAGAATGAATATGCAAAAAACGAAATGATCACTGACGGAGGGCTGTAAGGACCGACTCTAACATTGGCTCCAATGGGGATGGTGGCTCCATGGAGATGCCAAGAACGGCAGATCTCTGGGGGAGTCAGACAGTGCCTTTCATCCATTGGGCGATGGAATCATTATTTCAACTGATAAAACAAAACTTTGGACATTTTTATTGACTGCAGATTTGACTAAAGACTGACTGAAATTTGACCAAAACTGCCATGACCCAAAACTGACATGACTTTAAAACTTAAAAGACTGATAAAACTAACTTGACAATTTCAAACCAACCAACCTCCGTCTCCAGAATTATAGCCTTCGCTCCGGGCCCCAGACTGAAGATGAGAGATCGGTACACACTTGCAACGAAACAAAGTAAAATGATATATACAATGATAATGAGATCAGCAGAAGATACTCAGAAGTAATATCGCTTCAGCAACCGACCATTGATCGGTCCTCCAGGACAATCATCTCCATTCATTTCCTTGAGAAGAAATGCATTTTGACCCCGATACGCTGCAATCTTAAAAGGACCCTTCCACAGATTTTCAAATTTGCCGTGCTTTCCCTTATCCTCATTCCGAGCATCCCATTTCAAAACTACCTCATCCAACTGAAACTTATCCACTTTTGCCTTTCTGTCGTAGATCTTCTTTATGCGCTCCTGCAACTTGAAAGTATTTTGAAATACCTCCTCTCGTGTCTGCTGTAAATGAATCATTTTATTAATCCTCCGCTGCATAGGATCTTCCTCACTCCCAACCTCCTGAAGCAATTTGACCACCGGGACAGCAAGTGAAGTAGGAAAAACCGTATCCGTTCCATACACCAACTCGAAAGGAGACATGCCAATAGACTTTTTCTGACTTACCCTACCAGCCCACAGTGCATTCACTAACTTCTTGTGCCAGGACTTTTTGTTGATTTCCAGCAATTTCTTAATGATATTCACCAAGGATTTATTTGAAGATTCTGCCAAGCCATTTCCTTGCGGATGGTAGGCGGTCGAATGCCCCAAGGTAATATTGTACTTAAAGCAAAAGTCAACCATCCTCTTAGACTTAAAGGCCGCTGCATTATCTGTGATTATTTTACTAGGACACCCAAAGCGTGACAGAATATTGTTTTCAAGAAAAGAAATAATTACCGCATCAGTGGCCTGTCGAGTGGGAATCGCCTCAATCCACTTCGTGAAGTAGTCTGTAGCTGTCAAGATCCATCTATGCTGTCTGGAAGATGCTGGGTGGATTTCCCCGATAAAATCCAATCCCCACTGCTGGAATGGTGCACTAACTTCAATTGGTTTTAGAGGCAAAGGCTGTAGTTTCTGCTTCCCTTCGAAAATTTGACACTCATGACAATTTTTAACAACCTTGAACACATCAGAAAACAAAGAAGGCCAATAATACCCTGCCCTTAGAATCTTATTCGCCGTGGTCTTCCAAAACAAATGACCTCCACAGTCACCTTTGTGAAAATCCTCCAAAACTCTTTGAGCTTCCTCCTCTACCAAACAATTCAACAACATACCTCCAGGGTCTTTCCAATATAATGCAGAATTCAGAATGCAGAATTTAGCAGCTCTTAACTTCAATGTTCTACTCTTATTTCTAGGCATCCCGGGAGGTGGAGACAAATTCTGAAGCACGTATAAAATGTCAGCATACCAAGGGGAAGAAACAAAATATCGGATACTTGGAATGACGTACTTTCCTCATCTTCATCGGACATGGCAGCGATCAAATTTATGTCTAGAGCATGCAGATTTGTTTCAGCCATGAGCTTGGCGAGTCCTTGTCCTTTGATCAGCTTGGTTGGTTTAATCTCCACATCGTATTCTAACAACGCAGTGATCCACTTACCCCTTCTTCCCTCTGGATCTGCCTGTACCAAAACATCTTTAACTGTTGCGTTAGGAACGTATGCTATAATGTGGGAATGCAATATGTACACACGGAAATCTTTCAAGGCCTTTACAAGCGCAAGTGCTTGTTTCTCAATGATATTGTACTTCAATGCTCCATCTCTTATGATCCGACTAAAGAAAGCAATGGGCTTCTCAACTCCGTCCCTTTTTTGCATCAAAACAGCTGCCAATGTGTGCTCAGAAGCAAAAGAAAATAAAATGAAGTCCCGTGTGTAATCCGGGCTGATTAAAATAGGGGCTGAGGAAAGAGCTATCTTTACCAAATTGAATGATTTCACTGCCTCTTCTGTCCACTTTACCTGACTGTCCTTTTTCAGCATGTTCGTGATTTCTCTAAGGTGTTCTGCAAGATTTGGAATGAAACGACGCAGAAAATTCATTTTACCATTGAATGACTGTATTTCTTTCTTGTTCCGGGGCTGTTCAATTTGTTGTATGGCTTCAACGCGTGCAGGGTCAACTCGAATGCCATCTTTCGATATGATGTGGCCAAGGAGCTTGCCTTCATCCATGGAAAAAAGGCTCTTTTTCGGATTCAACGAAATGCCATATTTTCTGCACTTCTGGAAAACAATTTTCAAATGATATAAATGTTCCTCATCAGAGTTGGAAAACACAGTTAAATCATCAAGGTAAACAACCAAAAACACATCTTTCTCGTTGGCAAAAGCCATGTCCATTGCACGCTGAAAGGTAGCGCCTGCATTCTTTAAACCAAACGACATTTTTGCATAATGAAATGTTCCCCAAGGAGTGGTGAACGCAGTCTTGTCACGATCATCTTCCTGCACTAAAATCTGATTATAACCCGAGTATCCGTCGAGTAGTGACATCCTTGATGCTCCAACTACTCGCTGCAATATATGGTCCATTTTTGGCAGCGGATAATTGTCTTTTAATGATACCTTATTCAGATTTCTGAAGTCAATACATAAACGGATCTCACCTGTCTTCTTTCTCACGGGCACCAAATTCGATATCCAATCTGAAAATCGAATAGGCACAATGATTCCTGACTTATACAACCTATTTACCTCTTTTTCGATCGATGGTAGCAGCTTTGGATTGATTCTCCTCAACTTTTGACGAAAAGGCTTCTGATTTGGTTTGATGGGGATAGTATGCCGTGATGTTGGTATCATATGTTTTTAGGTCTGAATAATCCCACGCAAACACATCAGAAAATGAAGACAACAATTTCACATATTCTGCCTTTACCTTTGGTGACAATGACTTTGATAATTTTACCATCTTGGGATTCTCAGCTGTCCCAATATTTACCTCTTCGACACCTTTTTCTATTGGCCTCAATGTCGGTTTGCGGGCTACATCATCTTGATCAAACAACTCTTCCAAAGGAATCAATCCCTTAGGAATGATGTTATCCTTAAGTTGCAGCACTTCCATTTGTTTTATTTGTATATGTCATCACTGCCATCATCAAATTCTGTATCTATGGAGGTATCTTTAAACTTACCCTTATTCTGCAGAAATTCACTAATCTCCTCATCATCCTGAAAGACTTGCCAACATCGCTGATTGTCTGGAACGGTGGGCCGGTGTTTCACATGTATCTCGAACTTGTTGCTGGAATTCATCGGAATTTTAAGATTGCTTGCTGCCTTAGCAAGTCCATCAGCAACACCATTTTGTATGCGGGGCACACATGTCAAAGTATGATCAGAAAATAATTTCAGAATGTCTAAGACTGCATTACGGTAAGCCCTCATGTGAGGATGCTTAGCCTGAAACTCACCTTTAACTTGTTTTATCACCAATTCCGAATCACCGTATACTACAATCCTTTTCGCTTTCAGCTTCTTAAGAATCTTAAGGCCAGCAATAAGAGCCTCATATTCCGCTTCATTATTAGAACAGTCAAATGCCAGCTTGTAGGAACACACTCTCACATTGCTCGGGACCTTATCCGGAGCGGAAAACGGACTACGAATCCAAACACCAATTCCAGCACCGTCGCTGCCCACTGCGCCAAAAAAATCCATGGTCCAAAGACCATCTTCATCGTCCTCTAAATGCTGAAACTGAACCGGCTCTGTTTTTCCTGTTTGCTGCCCATTGTCTTCAGCTGATTGCTCCATAACAGCTTGTTTTTCTCTTCTTTCTTTTTGCAACACTTCTCTAAAATTTTCAGTAATTTCTGGTATATCTTCTGCCTGAACTAATTGACTTTCTATATCATTAAAACTATCAGCAAGCAATACAAACGACTCTAAGTCGGTATGTACATAATTTACAGGATGATTGATTGGCTTCTCTTTGCTGGTTATCATGTATTTCATCTTCTGCTCTCGATATAAATTTCTCATTTGACCGAAGACTGGAATTGTAGCATAAGAGAAATCTAATTGAAGTGTACCTTTCAACTTTTCCCCCCAAGATCTTGCAAGGAGCATCCCGAACCGTGGTGGAATGTCGGCAACCACCACATCCATCAAAACATTCTTTGCTAGGATTTGATCTAAGCTTACAACCAAATCTTTGATGAGTCCTATACACTTTACCCGGCTGGAATCAAATGAATACAAATCATGATATTCTCTTGTAATGTCTAATCCCAACTTTTCCATGATCGCCTTTGGCATCAAATTGTGCGAAGCACCCGAATCGAGCATAGCATTGTGCAATATATATTCGTGCAACCTCAAACCGATGTAAAAAGGAGGAACATTACTGTCAGGGGACTCACCATTTAATGCAGGCCCAAAAATCAATTCCGGCTGATCATCCTCAACATTTACTGTGTCAATCATTGGATCAAAGTTCATAATTTTGGAGACTTGACTACGGTAGCTGCTGTTCTTCATGATTTCTGTCAAAGGAATAGATATTTTCAGTTTGGAAATTTCATTTTCCAAACTAAATGCTGAAACTTTCTCAACCTCTTTGACTGGAACTTCCTTCTTTTCAGCCTTGTCTTTCACTATGTTTGACTGATTTACCTTCTCTGCTGATGATACTTTACTAGCTGCGGGATCAATTGTCTCCTTTCCTCTCTTCTGTGGTATCGGTGAATCCGTCTTCGGTGCTGAAGCTTCTTTTCTTTTCTGAATGGGATTTATGGGCACATCTCGATTTCTCAATGAATATTGTTTCTGCTGAGCGGTCAATGCATTCATATATCCTCTTTGATATTCTTACGATTCTTCCTCTAAATCTGCATCATTTGTTAGGATGAAATCCTCATCTTTCTGAACAACTGAACTTTCTCCGTATTCTTCATCCTCAGTGATATAGATAGGCAAATCATCGGGAGTGAAGAAATGATTTTGCTCACCTTCTACAACATCATCATCATCGGAATCTTGACTGACGAAATTCTGCAAAAGAGGTGTCTTAATCTGCTGTTGGGCTGCTGGCTCTTGAGCTCTTTGTTCACGCTGCTTAATTCTGAATTGCGGCTGCTGCTGGCCACGGTAGTTGGGATTACGAATCTGCATGTCTGATTTGTCAAGTGTCACCTTTTTAAGCAATTTTTCCACCTCACGAAGCAAGTGCTGTTCTGATGTAGAAGTAGAAGGCTCTTCCTTTATAGTCACTCTTTTCTCTGCTTTCAACCGTGCTCTTTTATCGTTCAGATTTTCCTCAACACTAACAGTGATCTTCTGCATATCTTCTAAAGTAGGTGGATCTCTATCACGAAGGGAATAAGCCATCTCCAGATCAAAGCCATCCGAGAATTTAAGAAGAGCAGACTTTTTAGACGGTCTCAAGTCGTCTGGAATTGCATTATACACTGTATTGAATCTAATAATATAATCCTGAACAGACTCACCAGGATTACGTTTGATGTTTGTATATTCTAAAGTAATCTGCAGCGGATCCTTTTTCATCTCCCATCGATCTAAAAACTGCCTCTGGAGTTCTGCCAATGTAGTAATGCTTCTTTGTGGCAAGGCTCTAAACCATTTTCTTACCTCTCCTCCAAAAGTTTGCACAAAAAGCCTCATACTCACATTCTCTTCATCAATCTCAAAACGATCAAAACAATCTGCCATATTGTCTACATGCTGTTGTGCAGGAATACTCTGTGGAGTGCCATCAAATATTGGGATCTTGCTCTGATAGTCTGCAGGCATATCATTCAACTGCTGTGGTAACACAAGAGGTGCAAAACAAGCAGCCATAGCTCTTGGTGGATTGATGACAATCTGCTGTCGAGGAGACACAGGAGGACTAGGAGCAGTAGGTCTGCGAGGTGTATTTGGTGGAGACGGAGGAGAAATTACTATGGATTGCTGATCAGAAAACTCAGGCTGAACCGGAATGGTAGGGATAAAGGGAGGCTCAGTAGGGATCTGTGAACTAGATGCAATTTCAGATGGTCCAAGAATTTGTGAAGCAGGTTCAGCAAATTCAGGAGTGTTGGTATCCACAATGGAATTTTGCAACTGTCTATCCAGGTAATGTGAAACAAATCTATATTGCAAATCTTCAGTAAACAATGGATCTGGAACTAATCTTGACAATTCAGTTTCGGAAAAATTTACAAACAAGGATGTTTCAAATCGTGCATCAAAAGGAATCTCATCAACATATATAATTTTTACAAGACAGGATGCAGATCTGGTAAGCAATCTGGAACTCCCAAAACTCACTTGACTTTCTCTTTCAGAAATTTCTTGACTTCCCTGTTTTCTAAGGGTCCTAGGAATCAGATTTGGATTTTCAAATATTGTTGGTGGATCAGGGTCAGGATTCGCCCTAGTATTCCTTCTTGAAGCCAGTGTATTGATCTTCTCGGGATAAATTTTCAAGGAACACAATCAATTATTTTCAGCCTTTCGACTTCTAGACTCAATCATCCAAAGGGTCTAGAACGAATAAGTATACTGGGGTGATTTACAAATCAAGTGCTACACTCACAAGCTTACCGGAGATCGACTGAAGCAGCGTTTATCTACTACCGCTTATGCATAGCAAAAGCGTTTCGAAAGCTACCTGGCGTGACTTCAGACTACGTCTAAGACTCATGGAGCAAACCATTGAGATTATTCTGTCCCCAGTATGGTCGCCACTATGTTAGCGCTCAAATCTACCTCAGGCTGAAATGAAGTAAAACTCAAGGCCACATCAAACCACGCTCAGCCTCGTAGCTAGCCCTACGAGGACAGGAGAGGGCTCTCTCCGTCAATCTCGAGAAAATGAGCAATAGGATGCGAGATGACTTACAATAAGAACTGATTTTAGGCTAGTAAAGAGATGGGTATGTTTGATTTTTTGGTTTTTGGGTTTTCGCTGGAGAAATGGGAAAACAAATTTTGGGTCCGGGGATAAGGTCAGACCTTTGCAGATTTCAAGTTGGGGCGAGGTAGGTGAATGTCTTGATGCTTTTGATTGAATATATGGATAGATTAGACCGACGAGGAGCTGAAGAGGGCAAAGAAGAACTTGGATCCTCTCCAAACAGCTGAAAACATATAGAACTAACTGAATTCAAAGGCCAAGCACTGTAAACAATGGATTCAACCTTATTCACTCATTCAATTTAGTTCAGAAGCATATGAAAGGATGGTATACATTAAACATGAAGAAACTTACAGTAAACAAAGAAGAAACACCATCAAGAACAGAACACCACAAGGATCCCAACAAGTGCCGCAAAACCTCTGATCTTTCCTTAGCCAAAATATGAAAAATATGTACAATGATATCAAAAGTCTCCCAAGAGTCCAACCTGTAGAATGCCTCAGAAATTAAAATATATAGATCACTCTAACACCTTTCCCCACCTCTAGGGGTCGAATTCCCTCTTCAGGGATCAGTTTCAACCAATTCTAATCATGGAACTACAATCTAGGCAGCTAACAACTTGCCTCTAAAAGAGTGGGAACTGATCCATTTACATGATTTTTACCCTTTTGAGAGTGAATCTTCTAGAATAGATAAAAATAAGCCAAAGTTACATGACCAACATACATTTACATCATAAAAACCCAAAAATTCCATCCACAAGCAAAACTGGTCCATACTAGGCGAAAATCTGAGCTGGCAGTTGAAAATTCAGCAAAAATTTAAGTGGGTCGCATTTTTTCCAGCCTGAATTTGAGGTACTTCCCGGCATCCAAATTGAGCTCATGATAGCTCGTTGGAAAGCCCTGGATGTTGAATATCCAACCCAAGTGGAATTTCTGAATTTGGAGCTCATTTGACCCTCCAAAACTTCTTTCTCCCAGAAGTACTTCCTGCTGGTGCAAAAGGTGGCAGCAAGGTGGTTTTCATGGTGTTTTTGAGCTCTTTGACAATCCAGATTTTGATGAAATGCTTAGGTGATGTCTGAGGATGCATAACTAACCATGAAAAATCCAAAAATGCAAAAATTTCCTCCAGCAAGTGTCCCAAAAAAAAGTGAGCATATGAGGGTGAGACCCACTTAACTGAAAAACCTGTTTTTTGACCCAAAAATTTGAAAATGACAAAATTTTCTCCGAATTTGCCCAAATTCGGAGCGGAGGTCCTCCGTCATGTATCCTGCCTAGTCAACGAAGCCTCGGCCAAAATCCGAAGTGGATTAGGCCTTTTCCGCCGTCTTAGTGCTTCGCGCAACCTCCTCTTCAGAATCTTCATTCTCGCTTTGCAGACATGCATGCGAGCCCAATAATGGCCTTTCATGTGACGAAGCATGTCTTTGTCTCGATTATCCTTCGCCAACAATTTCTCCAGATGAATGTTCACATGTGTGAGTACAGTATCTCTGTCAGTTGGTGTCATGTCACCGGGTCTCTTTCGATTCCACTGTCTGTCCTCACGGATTTGACGCAGCTCATAAAATGTGAGCTCATCGTCAAGTTGTTTGTTGCGCTGCTCCAAATAGTTAATCACCCACTGAGCCTTTTGCAATTGATTTTTCATCTTGTCATTCTCGGCCCTTTGTTCCTTGATGACTTCCCTCAGTTTCGAGCTAGGAGAGCTCGCATCAACATCAATGACTGTGAAATCTGTGTCCCGGCCTCCTGATGGGCCCTCATCATGCATGGGCCTCTTGCCCCTGTCCTGTATCTGTACCTGCACTGAAGAAGAAGGCGAGACCCTTCCCACATCATGTGGAGATAATACTCGCTCTGCTGATGAAGTCGGCAAGACCCCTTCCACCTCATGTGGAGATAATACTCGTCGTGTCGCTGCAAATAAGGCCCTGTGGCCTCGCTGATATGTCTGAACCAAAGGAGCGCCGATATGCTCAACCTCAGGCATGTCCGGCTGGTGTGAAGGCTCTCCTGCATCATGAACTGTCTCGGGAGGCGGCTGTGGCACTGTGAAAAAGTCTCGAGAAATGAAATCCTCCCAAGTGATGCCCTGCTCTGCCAATTGATGTAACACTATGATCTTGATCAAAGCGTAATGGTATATACTCCTGTACTGCTGCGCTGGGCTCGTCTTCTTTTGCACAAAAATCACCATCCTCTCTATGTTGCGATATATGAAGTACGGAATATTCATCATATGTACCCTTGTGAAGTGCATCAACAAACGAATATGGTACGCAAAGAGACGAGCATATCTACCCTCACAACTAAAATACTGAATGATGAGTTTCATCAACGGTGCAAACTCATCCCTCAAGAATCTGAATGGAAAAACTCTGCCCAAGTACCTCATATATCCAGTTTTAATGTATGGCTCATAGTGGAATTTCTCTAAATGCTGATGTTTGTTCCATTCCTCGCCCATGTTTGGTATGCCAGTGGCTTGAGCAATAGTCAAGGGTGACAAAATGAATTCAACCCCGGCAAGATTTACCCGGCCATCCCGTAAATGTAGAACAAAAAGACGAGCCAATTCACGATGAAGCCGGGTTTGTGCAATCATCTCACAAAATCGGAAACATGACAAATACCGAAAACAATCCATTGCTAGTGGACATGCCTGCAACCGAGCCAAAGAAGTAGGCTCCTCTCTGCGATGATTACCACCTCCGACAACTCTATGAGACCCCCGTGGCACATTACCTTCAGTCGTGGAATCACTACCTGACCCTTGCTCATACACTGACTCTGTCTCTGACATGGCTTTAAACAAGATATTGGCAATATGTATACTGATATAAATGCAGTGAAAACAGAGTTATAATGTATGTTTCAACACCCAATAAATATCCCCCACTGTCAAAGCACCATAAGGAAACAAACAATGATACCAACTCTGTTTTAGGTGGATTGAAATAGAAGCACAGTCTCTGTTTTAATTGCAAGTGAAATTTGACAAATGGTAGCAGGCAGCCTTTAGAATATTGGATAAACTTTGTCAAAGGGAGCAATGCATCATATGACTGTGTTTGTCAATGGGCAGTGAAAACAAAGTTATAAGTGTCAATGGGCAGTGAAAACAGAGTTATAAAAACGTGTTATCAATGGGCAATGAGATACAATATGTCAATGATCATCATGAAACAAAAGTCATGACAGTGGTAAAACGATAATGATGACCACAGTGGTATAATGGATGTGAAAAAAGTGGGGCTTTGACCATACATGCAAAGGTGGATATATCAATGATATAAGGTGGAAAAAATACTCATAAAACCATCCATATATATTTTAAAACCCTGAGGAACAAATCAGCCATGTATGTAGGGTTTTACTCTTCCATTCAGATGTTTGAAGTCTTCAAGATACCACCAACACATTAAAATCTACTGAGCAATAGTTTAGAACCTATTTGAAGGCAGCTGGAGACGATTTAAATCGAAACTGGGCGCTCAACACGAATTTTCTAAACTCTGCTGTCAAGTGGGTCGCATGCGATCAAGTGGGTCGCTTTGGCCAAGTGGGTCGCACGCGTTATAATTTACACTGTGAAAAACGCCCAGGTGGGTCGCTTTTGCCAAGTGGGTCGCTTTTGCCCAAGTGGGTCTCACGACCTCCAAACTCTGTCAACAATGCTCCAAAACTCGATTTCGGCCTCCAAACTCCAGATTTCGACTTGTATGCTGTGGATCTTTGGAAATGAAACTTGTTTGACATTTTATACATGATGTAAATATCTTTCACAATCAGATTTGATCCAAATCTATTTGATAACCCATATTACAATGTTTTTGCATTTTCACATTTGGCTTTTTAATACAATCTCTCTTTTGACTTTTCTGAGTTTTGAATTGATGATTTTGTTGTCTTCTTGCAGGGGTATGGCTCTTTAGCTGAGGAAAAGATCAGAGGTCTGCTTTGAAATTTCTTCTTGGTGAAATAAATACAATTTATTACAAAAATAATATTGAACAATTTCTAGTTCCAAAACATAGTTTTGGACTAGAAATGTTTTTTAAATGCTAATGATAATAAAACATGAAATCAAAATTTGCGGAACCATCCTCATCCTGCAGGCTTTATGACTGATATGCAAATGACTCGAAAACCCTAGACACTAGGACCAAAGACACTTATTGACATTTAATGACCATAAATGAAATGACAATGATTTTGAGTGATTTTTTGGAAAAAATTTTAAATAGCCCTGCAGGTGTAAGCATGAGGAAACATAAGACAACAGACCCCTTCGTCAGTCAATGGCATGCTCCTAGCGAAATGCAACGAAGTCGAACAAGCGAGACACCTAAGAATGAATATGCAAAAAACGAAATGATCACTGACGGAGGGCTGTAAGGACCGACTCTAACAGAAGGAGTACCCATGTTCCATACTTTCAATGGGTCCTACTACACGAAAAATGAGAAATACATAAAAAAACATGATTACAATCATGTTTTTTAGTATTTCTCATTTTTTGTGTAGTAGAGTTCATCAAAAGTATGCAACATGGGTACTCTTTGGATGAGGAATTAAATTTTGCATCCAACGAGTACTCCCACTCGAAATTTGAGTAAAAATTTTGGGAGATAAGTTGAAAATACAAGTTGAAAAAGTAGTTTTATTATTTTATTATTTTTTAATATTTTTACACTTTTATTTAAAAAATGGTAAATCATCTCCCATGGTTGACATCATCATCTTGAATCCTATTGGTTTTTATAAAGTTTATTTTTGTTGTACGTTTTTCTCAGGAGGCCCATTTTAGACCTCAAAATTCCCCTAATGAGCTTTGAAAAAGAGAAAGAGAATGGCTCCTTACTTCTCTGTCGTGGTACTTTAGCGAGCCTGACAAAGTCAACTAGAGGTTTTTTCAGTTTTATGAGTGAAAAAAGGTCCCTAAAAAGAAATCTCAATGCTTCTTCATATCAATGTTAACGAGTCTGAAGAAGAGAACTCCAGGTTTTTCGGATTAACGAGCAAGAAAAAGACCATAAGAAGAACACTTGATATGAACTTCGTATAAGTTTAACAAGTCTGAAGAAGGGAACTCGAGTTTTTTTGGATTAATGAGCAAGAAAAATATCATAAAAAGAATGCTTGACTAAGCATGTGTATGTCTACATATGAATCTTGATCACTCATCAGAACATCAGTAAAAAAATCTCAATAGTTGTTATATATATGCAGCAAGAATTCACAACTTTTGTTGACTAACTTAACAGAGTCATGCCCCAGAATTGGCTATAAGAAGGTCAGAAGACCTTCATTTTCACTGTTTTGAGTGTTGTGAAGGAGCTCTAGGGTGAAAAGGGGTGAAATATTCAGCTGACGATTGTGGTCAATCCAATCAACGGTTTTCCTTCCTGCGAGATCCAGGTAAGATCTAGAACCTCCTGCTATCATTTAATTGTCTTTTTGTTAAATTTTGCTGGTTCAAAATGGGAAATTTATGAGGCCCTAAAAAATTTTTGCGACTAACGTGGGCCAGTAGTGTTAAAGCTGCGTTAAGTGCACTTCCCGTGAAGGGATATTGTGTTAGCGCACTCTGTTTTACACTATGGCCAGCGTTAGGCGCATCCCATTTTTTAGTAACTCATTTCTCAACATTTTGAAGTGGTCCAGGAAATTTTTAATCAGTTAAAAATGTTTCATTTGCAGGTATTCAGCTGTTAATCATGAGTATCTGGCGAGAGAGAGAACATGAACTGGAAGAACGATAGATGATTATGGATGTTGCAAGCTTGATGGCTCTCCACAGATGTGGTTTGCTAAAATATGCACGTTTAGAACTGATGAGGGGTCAAGAGGACCTCCTGAGGTGGCTAATCCAGCAATGGGATGAGCGGCACCATGTTTTTTGGATTGGGGGCAATGAGCTCTCAATTGAGAAAGATGAAGTGTAATTTTTGACCCGCCTATCATGTCGTGGACCAAGGCCCAACTTTATGGGGTCCAGAGCTGACCTGCGTTCGACTGTTGAACTTATTCTTGAGCATTTCATACGTGACACACAGGCTATGAGAAACCGGGTACCGATCGCATGGGTGACTTTGAGACCACTGAGGTCATATTATAAATGATTTTTTTCTTCGTAGGTGCCAAGAGTCAGCATGTGGTGACCAAGGCCGAGATGCTACTAGCCTTGGACTGTATGTAGCCTCAGGTGTTTGACTGGTGTGACGAAGTTGTCCGTCGGGTCCCAGCAGAGCTTACCACATGTAATACTCGTACCCAGAGAGAGTTTGGGTATGGTACACTGATTGTCTTTTTCTTACTGGAGCAGGTACCATTGATAAGGCCCAAGATCGTTACAGCGCCATTGGGCCCACACGAGCCGAGGCAGGCTCGATGGGCAGTTTTTCTTCCGCAGACTAGAGAGGGTCCCATCCGCCACTGTTTTGATGATGGATTTTTTTATTGGCTCAACTCCCATATTATTATGATAGAGGATTATCCCTATGCAGGGATGAACTTCACAGCTGATCTGGAGTTATTATTGCCCGTTGGAACCTAGTGGGGACTCGATGGTAAGAAGGAAATGATCAGCGTATTTCAAGGAAGTAATTTTTTTTGTCTTTTGAATGTTTATGCGATTTTTTTTCTTTTGTTGAAATAGGGTGAACATTATGTTTTGACATGAAGTGTTGTTTTCTTGACACAGGTGTGGCACCTGTCTACCCAGTTGGGGCCCCTCGCTATGCACGACGAGGACTGCATCTACCGAGGGCAGGCACACCAGCAGAGGATGCGAAATCTGCTGAGTATGATGATGCCTAGGTTTTACATGAACTCTCTACAAACCTGAAGGGTTTGAGTATGGGTATATCACACCTTCCTATGCGGGAGGTTCCATTTCGTTTACAGTGGCATATCGTAGGTGTGCCGGAGAGATACCTGGTGCCTCTGAGGAGGATAGCCAGAGAAATTGTATGTTACCATGATCATGAGGCCTAGTTGGCAGATCAAATGTATAGTTGGCAGATCAAATGTATTAGTGTTATAGTGTGGCTTAGTATAGCCGAATTTTTGTAAAAAACCCAAGTTTTGGAAGATTTTTTGATGTAACTATTGTACTAGACACGACATATATATATACATACTTTTTGGTGATTTTGTGTTTTTTGATTTTTTATGTATTTTTCAATGGGATGAAAATATATATACTCGTGTATAAATATTTTATAATAAATGTGACAAATTCCAATCTAACACATAGTTTGCCAAAGAATCGGCTAATGCATTAAATTCTCTAGGAACATGCTCAAATGTGATTGTTTGAAATTGACGTTCTAAAAGTTGCACCCTTAAAAAATAACGTAACAAGACTGGATGATGGAAACGGTAATGATTGTTTAACTACATAATGACGATTTGGGAATCTAACCTAACCACTAAATTGGAGATGTCACGAGATGCTTCTTCCGTGAGGAGTTGGATCACTGACATGTACTCGGCAACATTATTGGTGGCACTACCTAGGAAGATTCCCCTAGAACCAAGAAGGTCCAACTCAGGAGTGTAGAGAACCCAAGCAACTGAAGCAATGCATCTAGTGTGACGACTAGCACTGTCTGCATATCCGATGTATGATAAGGAGGGTGACGGCATCTGCGTGAAAGAAAAAGATGATACATGAGAAAAAACACCTCAAAAATCAAAAAAATATGCAGAAACATCAAAACAATAGGAAAAACTTATATACATAAAATTATAAAGCATATGCCTAGTGTGAAACTAGGAAAAATACTTCTTTAGATAGAGCCCGTTGCGGGGTTCCGCGAGTGGAATTCCATTACAGTCCTAAAGTTCATAAGCTCCTTTTGAGAGGACTTTAGTGACGATGTAAGGACCAAGCCATAATGGTTGGAGTGTTCCTGCCCCCAAGAGGTCATGTTTCTGATCATAGAGTAGAAAAAGATCGCCCTCTTCGAAAGAATGAGGCTTGACAGATTTGTCATATTGAGCTTTAACTCGGCGCTAGTGAGTTTCAAGTGCTAGTGTATCATCTCGACGATTTTCGTCCAAATGATCGAGTGAGAGCAAGCGCTCTTTTGTGGTGGTGGTGCCAGGCAGGAGTTCAATAGTGAGTTTGAGTGATGGAATTTCGCACTCAAGAAGCATTGCCTCCAGGCCTAATGCATGATGGAATGGCGTGAAGCCTGTGGTAGTTTTGACTAATGTTTGGCATGCCCATAACGCGAAATACAACTTCTGATGCCATGTGATTTTATGATTTCTGACCAGTCGACGAATCATGGTTTTGAGGAAGCCATTTACGGCTTCGACTTGACCATTAGCTTGAGGATAATAAGACGAATATTGATCTTGACGAAAACCTAGCATGGATGTTAATTCAGTCATCATAATATTCTAAAAGTGGGATCCATGATCTATGCCAATAGATAGGGGTACGCCGAACCGAAAGATTACTTGATTGAACAAGAAGAGAGCGGCGGTTTCGCCATCGGCCTTAAAAGTGGGAATGGCTTCCGCCCATTTCGTAAAATAGTCGATCGCAACCACGGTGTAGTTGTGTCTATTTTCCGAAGTGGAATTGTAGGTGACAAAGTCCATTCCCCATTTAGTGAAAGGACCAATGGAGATAACTGGATGTAGGGGGGCAGGATGAGCACGCATTTTCTTTGTGAAAATTTGACATGGATGACATTTCTAGACTGCTGCAATCTAGTTTTTAAACAAAGTGGGCCAATAGTAACCTGCGCGCAAGATTTTGTGGGCAGTAGCTATGCCCGAAAGATGACCACCACATGCCCCTGTGTGGCAGTCATTCAAAACGTGTTATGCTTCATTGAAATTGAGACAACGTCGAAGAATAGTATCAACACCACGACGATATAATGTATCTTTTAGCATGAGGTAGTGCTTTTCTTGGTGGCGGATACGACGACAGTCGTCAGACGTGAGAGTTGGGCGAAAGCATTTGGTTTGTAGGTAGACCAAAATGTCTCCTTACCATGGGTCCAAAGAGTTGACCAAGTATATAGATTCATCAGGAAATGGATCATGAGCTACTTCTCCTGGGTCGATTCTGGGAAGGTCCGATAATAATTCGACGAAGACTAGGGATTTCTTTGCTTTGGCAGCTATGAAGACCAAATCAAATTGTTGGAGGATTATGATCCATTTGGAATATTTTCCTCCAATAATTTGTTGAGACAGGATGTGTCGCATGGGGTTATCCAAAGCAAGAACCGTAGTCTATCATAGCAATGTATAGTGTCAGAGTCGAGTGATGACAAAAACTACCGCCAGAGAAAGTTTCTCCACATGTGAATAACGTAATTTAGGTCCGATTAGACCTTTTGACAAGTAGTATATCACATGTTCACTGTTGTCACTGTGAACTTGAACCAGAACCATTCCAAGTGAGGATGGTGAGGCTACCAGGTAGAGGGGAAAGTCATGTGAGTAGTCGGGGGTACTAAGGAGTGGGGCTAAAAAATGTGCATGTTTTAAAGCATCAAATGACCATTGAGCTTGGTCATCCCACAAGTATAGTGTTACTTTCTTCAATAATCGCATAAATCCTTTCGTCATCTCGGCATAGTTAACGATGAATCGCCGTAAAAAGTTTGCCTTCCCTTGCAAATGTTGGAGTTGAATGATGGATTGTGGTGCCAAAAATTCAAAAATCACCTTAACCTTATCGGGATCAACCCTAATCCCGTGCTTGGAGATAATGAAACCTAACAGATGCCCAAACTTGACCATAAATATGCACTTATGAGGATTCAAATGTATATTGTAGAATCTACACCTAGAAAAAATTTCTTTCAGATGAGCAAGGTGATCAATTCGTTTCTTGGAATGGGCTGGAAGGTCATCCAAGTAAGCCTGTACAATATGTCAAATGTTGTGAAAAGTGTAGTCGATAGCCTGCTGAAAAGTTTCTCTAGCATTATTCAAACCGAATGGGAGTTTATGATACGCAAATGTGCCCCAAGTACAGATGAAGGCAGTTCTATGCTAGTCTTCCTTTTTAATTGCAATCTGGTTATAGCTCGAGAATCCATCCATGAAAGAAAAATATTCACATCTGGCACAATCGTCGAGAATCTAATCTATGAATGACGTAGGATAATTGTCTTTGGGACAAGCGCTATTCATATCGCGATAGTCAACACAAAATCGAATGGTGCCTTGTTTTTTATCGACAGGAACCGGATTGGAAACCCATTTCGTCAAAGGAACAAGATAGATGAAACTAGCATTTAAAATTTTTTCTACCTCAATTTTGATGGCGGATGCTTTGCATGGGTGAATAGGTCTGAGTCGCTGCCGAATTTGTTTGGCATTGTCATAAATCTTGATTTTGCGCTCAACTATAGATGGATCTATGCTAGGCATTTCGTCATAAGACCAAGCAATCACATCGCGGAATTCCTTGAAAAGGGATGTGAAGCATGCAATTTCCTCAAGATTGAAATCGGCTCCAATCTGAATATTTTCCATGATACTCGTTTTGACCAAGATATCAATGAGCATTGTCTTAGAAATATTTCCCATGTTCCTTTCTAAATCAATAGTTTGAACAGTTGTGTAAGCAGAGGGAACCATCTCAGGTGGGTCAAAGGATGGGATTTCAGTTTTTATCACGTCTGAGTCGATCATCGAAGCGCGATGGTGAAACTCTCCCCAAGGTTGGTCTTCTAGAGACATGATCTCTTGAATAGCTTCATATGTAGGAAAGACTTCATTGAGGAGATCCTTAGAGATAACTGTGATGGGCGGGAGGTTTGTACCTTTTGTTGAAACCATAGCAGTGGAGGGTTCAGATGTAATTTGGATGGCTTCGTAGGCCAACTCAATTGGTGAGAGCGGCATCTGATCTCCATAGGAATTAATGTCTGAAGGTGCTAGAAGGATCCATCGGTCGATAGAGCCATCCAAAGTGGTGGATATCATTGCAGCTGTGTTTGGGATCTGTGGCGGCGGGAGAGGAAAACAACCCAGTAGGGAAGATGCCTTCAGAAGACCGATACCAATACTGACGTAAGAGTCAAGAAAGCCTCCTATTAGGGATATAGTGCTACTTGGTAATGTGCTATAATCAGGGGTGCAGAAGCATAACTGATCCACTGTGACTATTTTCCCATCTAATGGAAATAGGATGAGTCAAATGGCCGAAGAAACAATGGCGGCCATGGCATAAGACCAACTCCAACCAAGCAATAGATTATAATCGAGATGGAGATCTACGACTTCAACGTCCACGGTTACCGTTTTCCCACCCAGAGGATGGGAAAGCTAGCAAGGTATCCTTTTGGGAGGAACCTGTGGCCATCAAAAGCTTTGAGGGAATTTGACGGCGGTGTTAAAATAGGAGAACCTAAATTGAGCCAGCAAGCTTGTGACATAACGCAGGTCGAAGCACCTTCGTCTATGATAGTGTGATGGATTGGTCTCCCTTTCGATACAACCTGCACCTGGAATGTGAGTTGGTGTGAGAGGCGAGGTTTTGTTTTTTCCATATCAAAGATAGCTAGCATGGAATCCTGGGGGTCTATTCCACCAATGGCTGAAAGCAAGGCTTTCCTTTGTGCTAGACAATTTTGCAATACTTCGAGAGCAGACATAGCTGACGGTGCCTATGCCAAATCTTCTACAATGTTGTAGTTTTGGGCTGCACGTGCAAAGGTGTTATAAGTCATGCGTCGAAGTGTCCCTTTGGGGGGACGAATCATGGAGTCAATAGTAGGCCATTCAATATGCAAATCGTTGGGTGGTGGTGGATTTGAACTAGTACTAGGTTCTTGAGAATCTATGGTAGGATTTCCATAAAGCTTGGCTTGTGTTTGAATTTCAACACTCTCAATGCCATAAATGGCGGATGGTCCTTCACTGGAAGGATGCGAACCACCATTTCCCCGTTGCTGGGGTTATAGCAAGTTGTCAACCATGTGTTGATGTTACTGTTGTTGATGAGGGAAATGATTATGAAGTTTGGTAGGTGTTTTCCTAGAATCCTTGTTCGCGATAAAATCGTGCATTCCTGTAGCCGAGGAAATTTGTATGTCAAGTGGTCCTCCGCACAGATCTTGCAAGGAAACTTCATGGGTTTATCCTTTCCTTTGTCATTTTTTGCAGTTTTTTTCTGATTAGGGTTATTCTGATTGTCTAACTTCTCTTCTGAAGAAGATGTCTTTTTCTTGTTCTTCTTATTCTTTCCACTAGGTTTTTGTGAATTTTGCACAAAATTTACCTCAGCGGTAGGAAGATTAGTCGTTTGGTGAGGGGTGATGGCAGCCAAGGATGGTTGGGAGGCTTGCCCCTGAGAATTTTTTGTGACTACACCAGAGATTGTGCCAACGAGACTGTCTGCACGAGCTCCGATTTTCTGAGTAGCTGTAGGATTTGGGTTACCATGGGCATTGGGGAGAAAATCATATAGTGTGCCAGATTGTGAATAGATTAAATCCAAAATTTGGGCACGACGAATAAATTGATCTTCTCTAACCACACCGAAAAGGCCAATGTCTTTACAGATGTGGGGTAAGAGAGACTTACAAAACCAATTAGCTAAGAGATGATTCAGGATTGGCACTTTGACTAGCCTCCTCCTACATCTCCATTCATGAATGTGATCGGAGATGTGGGTGGTGGTGTCTTGGCGCAGTGATGTTAAAAATTTCGTTCCATTTTCAAATCTGATTGGTAATTGGAATTTCTTTAAAAACTCAGTCGCTAAAGCACAAAAAGTGTTTATGGCGGCGCATGGCAATTCAATATACCATTTGGCCGCATTACTTGTAAGGGTGCGGGGAAACAGTCAAAGCCAGACACTATCATCCACCATGGAATTAGATAGAGACCATAGATGAAAGGTAGTGATGTGTGCGGTTGGGTCATCCCCTTGTTTCCCATTGAAATTTTGGATGTCAAAGGGAATCTTGTGCGGTACTGGAGGCCAGAGTGGGTTGTGATTAATGGGATCACTAGTCAGTTTATGGATGTCGGGGATGTCTAGAGATGCCAAAAATGGAAATTTTGGATTTGTCCCTGAATCTAACCAAGGAAGTATGGGCTGACTATTTAGACCATAGCGTCGACCCATGAATGTGTTACTAGGAGGATAAGTAGGACTTTGATAAAAATTTCCTATAGGTGGAGGGGTAGGGACATATGGTTGCTGTCCATAGGGCATATTGTATTGCAAGGCGAACGGTTGTTTTCACCAAGTATAAAAGTGCCCTCCCATTCCAGATGGAGGTTGGGGTGGGTTAGTCCATATGGATGCAATAGAGTTTCCTGGAGGCACGCTACTACATGCATAGTTCGGCAATGGCATAGACCCTACACCTATATTTGAACCACTTAAGGGAATAGTATTAACAATAGGTTGTCCCATTTATCCTAAGGATTTCAGGGGAAGTGAAATGTTCCCTGCTACCTGTGTGCTGGTGACACTGCCCCCTGGTATAGCGGCCAAGGGGTTTGAACTCAGCAAAGGGTTCCAATCGAAATGGTTTCTAAAGGGAACCGAAGTAGTCACACTCATGGGGGGAGAAACCGTGGGTCCCAACGTGGTCACGGTAGGAGTAGATCCCGAAGGACTCGGCGAGCTACTGACAGTTGTGATGATTGTAGGGTTGGGATTAGGTATATGTTGAATACTGGGGTTACCAAATGATGGCATAGAACTAACAACCGACAGGGAGGATGGTGATGAAACTGGGATAGTTGCCATTGCCATCGACCCTGTGGATGCCGGTTGTGAAATGGATGTTTGTGCGACTGAAGACATGTCTTGGCGTGGTGGAATCTAAACTATCACAGACCCCAACAGATCAGTGAGTGGAGGATTGTAAAGAGGTATGACACCTTCCGTGAAAGGGTCCTCCAGAAATTCCATATGATATGAGGCTATGTGTAAATTAGGGTTTGTCAATGGAGATTGCTCTTCCGTAGAAGACATGGGTTCACCAAGGTTCAGCTGTTCCTCAAGAGTCAGAGGAGGTAGACCTTGCTATCATCGAGACAGACAGTGTGGGTCGGATGATGCCATGGTGACCTGTTTTTTTTTAACAAATTTTAACAAATTGTGATGTGTTATAAAGTCTCAATGATAGTAACCACACACCTAAAAAAGAAAAAAGAAAAAAGGACTCTCTAAAATCAATAAGTAAGCAACAAGAATAGGGTGCCCTATCTGAGTACTACCATTTTCTAGTGATGAAATCCAGTATCACAATAGTATACAGAGAGGGTTGGTCGAAAGTACAGTTATGGTCACTCTAGAGCTTCGCCCAAACCTCAGACGATAGGTGTAAGCACTCTCGTGAAGACGAGTACCCTCCTAAAGACCGAAGACAGAGTGGGTCCATCTGTTTTAGGTGCTAGGACAACCCATCCCAGTCACCTTGTGTAAGTCCCTAAAAGGTATGGCCACTAAATATACCTCAAATCACAGACATCATTAGGGGGTCCACGATCAAGGACAACATGGTATATGGGTAGAATACCTAGATCCCCGATCTAGTTTTGACATCCTCGAAGCGAACCCCAATATATAACACACCCACCGGATGCAGTCGAAGGCGGGCTACCTTCTTGTGCACCCAAGTGTTGTCTTGCACTGAGCTCTAGTAAAGGAAAGGTCATGATAATATGAGTGAAGTAGGATTTCGCTCATTAATGACTCTAGTTTCAAGTTTTGAGATCTTGGGTGATTTTCTCACTTTTCCTAACCCAAGATCCTAGCCTGAACTACTGTTGGTGTGAGCTCAAAAAAAGTAATGTGATTGATTTTATTATTTCTTGATTCTTATTGTACTTGATTATTAGTCTTGCGGAGGGGGAGTGGACATATGAAATGTAATGAGACTCTGACTCAAGATACCATGCAAAAATATGGTCTAAATATTCAATTCAATGAAGATTATTTCTACAAGGAGAGATTTCTTTTCAACATCCATGCACTAACATTCAAATAGTACAATTCAACTTCAAAGATTCAAACTTCTATCTACCTCTTCTTAATAGTCTATGAAATGAAATTTTTAGAATTGACTCAGCTAAATGAAAAAAAACTAAAAAAAAAAATCTTCTCTAAAACTTAAATGCTTTTGACACTAACTTTTCAAACAAGAGAAAAAAAATAGAAATTCCAGCTTAGTAAACGAGCACAGGGATTCAATCAAGGAGAGATACTGATGGCCAAAAAACTCTGCAACCAAAACACAATCACAGGGGTGAACAACAAATTTTGGCTGAGTAATGCACTGTCTCTGAGTAAAGACAATGTTAATCCAGAGACTAACGCACTGTATTTAAGCAGAGCTAGCATTATAATGCACTGGAAAACCAGCAGAGGTAGCGTTAGCTAGGGTAAAGTTCTTCAGATGGTCAAACAGAAACAGGATTGAACTCTGCGAGCTTTTGAAATGTCTACTGGGCATAAATACTAGTCAGAAGGGTTTGTGAATAGAGGAAAGAAGAATGGAGGAAAAAAATAATCTGGAAATTATGGGGAAGTCCACAGTGGAGTTGCCAATTCTGCTATAGGGTAAAATTTTTGGGTTTTTGGTTATTGAATATCCCTCTCAAGGCTTTCCAATGCCTAAGGCAAACTGTAAGATTAGTTGTATAGTTCAAAAATATGGTACATACATATTCATGTTAACTTAAAATGAACTTGATGGAATAAGATAGAAGATTACCTCTTTAATGATCTTGAAGTCTTTTGGAGAGCACTGAACAATGAATTAGGGATCCTTCTTCACCAACTCCAAATCTTGACTCTGCAATCAGTCAAAGCACCCGTGTAATCTCTACCATAACATACATTTCCTATCAATTAAGTCAATATATTATAAACATTTAAACAATGCACATCTAAGCCATTCATCTCATGCTATGTAAATAATCAAATAATAATGACAATATCAACGCATAGAATGGACAAAACAGATACAGTTCTATAGATTTATAAAAAGGAGGATTACAATCGTTAGTTGTACCAAGCCCTCCTCAACCTTCCAATCTCTCTATCTCTCAAAGTGGTGATGTCTTGATCAACAAGTTCCCAATGAACCTCTTTGACTTTTGACCTTCACACTACAACTATGATCTCTACTTCACAAGTATTCAAAAACTTTGACAATCCTTCGACCTTGAACCAAGAGGCTTCAACTCCATTTTATAGGAGATGGAGAGAGCAATAATTGCCCTTCTCTTTCCTCCAGTTCTGAATAAGAAAAAACTAAGATGTTTCCTCAACTTCCATGCTTTTTTCTGTCTTTGAGAGTTCATTTGTTTATGGCAAGACCCAATAAGAGATCAGTGCTTTGTAGTTTCCTTTTTTACTGACTCCCTTGTTAGAAAAAGCTGGAAATTCAAATCATTCTCTGTTGTTTTTTTACGTTCCAAACTCAAAACACGAGTAATGTTGCCCTAGCATTTCCCTAGCCACTAACGCAGCCTATTCACTAATCAGGTGCATTATAACGCTCTTGTGTTGTTATAGTGAGGCATTACCTTGGCAGAAATAGGTTTAGTTTAGGTCTTTGTATTCCTTCCATATTTATCTTCTCCTATGAGCTGATGAGGAGGTATTTCGACTTGTAACACTCTCTCCACTCTCCCACATCTTGTCTCTCCCTTTCTCTGCCACCCCTCTCTCTCTCTCTTCACCATCTAACTCTGTTACTATATACCTCCCTCTCTCCTTCTCTCTCATTCTCTTCCCCCTTCTCTCCTTCTTTGTCTCTTTGTCTCACCCCCAAATATACACACTCTCTCCCCATCTCTCACTTATCACTCCCTCTCTTTCTCTCTCCACTTCTCACTCTATGAATTTATTGTTCCCTCCCTCTCTTCCCCTCCAATTCCATCTCTCTATCCCTCCCTCTCTCCTAATGTCTCTCATGTCCTCTCTCTCTTCCTTCCTCTCTCCCCCTTTCTCTCTAACCTCCATATCTCTTCCCCCATCACTCTCTCTCTTTCTTTTCCCTCCAATAATTTGTCTTCCCCCATCACTCTCTCTCTTTCTTTGCCCTCCAATCCTTTGTCTTATCCCATCACTCTCCTCCTCTCTCTCAAGTCCTCTCTCTCATCCTTCGTCTTTGTCCCTTTCTCTCCTACCTCCCTCCCTCTTCACCATCACTCTCTCTTTCTCGCTCGCTCTCTCTATTTTCCCTCCATATTATCTCTCTCTTTATTTTCCCTCCAATCCTCTCTCTCTCTCTCTCTCTCTCTTTTCCCTCCAATCCTATCTCTCTTTTTCTCTCTCTCTTTCTCTTTACCTTTTCTCTCCAATCCTCTCTCTTCCCCCATCTCTCTCTCTCCCCCCTCCAATATTGTCTCTTACCCCATCCCTCTCTCTATGTTAATATATCCCTCCCTCTCTCCTTCTCTCTCCATCTCTCCATCTTTGTCTATTTATCTCACCCCTAGAGATACACACACTCTCTCCATCTCTCCCTTGCAACTTCCTCTCATTCTCCAATTCTAACTTTCTATGTATTTCTTCATCCCTCCCTTGTTCCCCATCAAACTCCATCTCTTTATTCCTGCCTCTCATCTCCTCTCTCTCTTTCCCTCCTACCTCCATCTCTCTTCACCCATCTCTCTCTCTCTCTCTCTCTACCCTCCAATCTTCTCACTATTTCTCTCCCTCTCTCCTCTCTCTCCCCCTTCCATATTTGTGTCCCCATCTCACTTTCTTACCATTCTCTACCTCTCTCTCTCTTCATTCCTTCTCTCTTCTCTCCTTCGGTTTATCTCCATATCGCCCTTGTGACTCCCCCCACCTTGTTACCTCTATCACTCTACGTATTTGTTCTTATTTCCCATATATATCTACAATTAATATAGATCATGATATATATATATATATATATATATATATATATATATATATATATATATATATATATATATATATATATATATATATATATATATATATATATATATATATATATTATTATTACTATACAAAATTTAATATTGTATTAATCCAAATTTATTAAAATTAATAATAATAATAATAATATTTTAATATTAATATTATGGTTAATAATGTTTTTCTTGAATGGTATTAATAATAATTTGGCCCATGGTATTTCTCTCATAGGCTTCAAATATAGCCTCTTTTTTTTAGTGCTTATAAATATAAAGAGGATTATGGAAAAAATATAAAATATTTCTTATTTATTTAACTTGCCTCTTCTATTTACCATGGTATTAGGCCCACAGGGTTGATATATAACCAACCTAGATCCATCTTAACTCTGGATCTATCAAGCACCGAGAGGGATCAAATCTCTCGTGGTGAAAACCTCTTTTTTGAGTGCAAAACATGATGAAAGGTGTGCACCTCAAGAGATTTGATCCCTCTCGGTGCTTAATATGTAGATCCAGAGTTAAGATGGATCTAGGTTGGTTTCAGTCGTGCATTGTCACAAAACGTATGTTGTACATATACTCATATTAAATATTTTTAATATGTATAAGATTATATATTATGATTGAAAATGCAATGTTAGAATATTGAGCGATCAAAAATTAAAATAATAAGAATATAGTCAATCAAAAAATAGTTTACAATGTGATTAATCTCAATCTATCTTCTTCTACCTTTCTTGCAGTCACACCTATTACTTTTTTCCATCTTTGCATATCGAACTTATGAAAAGGGAGTTTCAAATAGTATGCCATTCATACCGTTAAAAAGGGAGTTTGAAATCATATACCATGCATACCTTTAACTTGAGATATTGCAGTAAACATCATACCATGTCTCTCTTTCTTTCCAATATTAATAGTAGCTTTCTCCAAAGTCAATCCTTATGACTTATGGATTGTTAAGCCCCAAGAAATTTTAAAAGGAAATTATTTTATACCACCTCTTTCAATAGGTGTAATAGGAACTATTTGAAGGGATGAGTCATCCAATGGTTCTCCCATATAATCATCAAATCTTACTAAAACATATGTGGCTGGTTCTGGGGTGATTTTCCAGTTTTATACACAATTTTTTCTACAATTCCAAGAGTGCCATTTACAAGTCCTGCATTAGTCCATATTTTTGATGTAAGCATCACTCAAGCTCCAACTACAATGATTAATTCAAGTTCCATTTTTTCCTCATCTATTTGCATGCAATTTCCTTTTACTTTTGTAGAAACACTAGATGCAATGTGACAATTTAGGCTTCTTAAACAAAGCTTATTATGATGTTCTACATCATCATTTGTTGCAAAAAAAATTATTTCCTTATCAAAGGACTCATTTGTGGAAGGATCCAAGCATGTATTTGTACGAGTCATAAATGCTTCTGAGTCTTCCATAGTTGGTTTTAAATCCCTTACATTCATTAACAAACGATGAAAATATATTTGTTGACTGATTTTTCCATCTTGTCGAAACACGGTATCAAGGGTAACAACTATTGTGAATGAGTTCCATAATTCTTTTGCAATACCTTCACATGCATATATAGGTTTATCTAGAACAGAAGGAAATTGTCCCAAATCACCGACCAATATAATTGATCTCACACCAAAAATAAGCTTCTCATTTTCTTGGAAAGCTTGTCGAATTCTTTTATCAATTTTTGTAATAAATTTCTTCCAATGAAACTCATTTCATCTATCAAGATATAATTCACATGCTTCAAATCTTGTTTTACGGTCATTAAACTTGGTGCTTTCAAAGGTGGCATGTCTTTGATTGGAATATGAAGTGCATAATGAATTTTTCTTGCAGATATGTTGAAATTTGAAACCCCTGTAGGATCTAGAGAAGTAATGGACTCTTCTTTGGAAAGGACTCGGCTTTAAGGGAATTTTTTATAGCTCCGATAAAATAGGACTTTCCTGTACCTATAGTTGCTTGGATTATCATAAGTATTTTATCAAACTCTAATCTATTATGTTCAAGGACAATATCAAATGATATTCTTTGCTTAACCCCCAAACTTTCAATGGAATAAGACTTTGCAAGTTGGTTAGCACAGATTAAATTAAACTTTCGATTTTCAAATATAAAATGAATAGAAAGATTGGAAGTTACTTCATCAACAAAATCTTTGTTCCAATTATGTGCACAATCCCGATCTTTGTGTCCTAGCATCTCAAATTCATTTTAATTATTAAAACCACTTTTTGAGTGTTCATAAATATTTAATAATGTTTTTTGGTTCATAATATTTTTTTTTGCATGGTATTAATAATAATTTTTCCCATGTTAATAAAACCTCTTTTTTTTAGTGTTTTTAAATATAAAGAGGATTGTGGAGTAAATATAAAAAAATGTTTTATTTATTTACCTTGCCTCTTCTATTTACCATGGTATTAGGCCCATCGGGTTGACATATAATTAGTTGTTGATTGTAATGTTCCCACTTAGCCTTAGCTAAGAGGAACATTCAATTTTCTTTTAATTTCTATTGCATGAATAAATGAATAAAGGAGGAAATGTAAAACTCCTGAAAAGTTTGAATAAATCAATTCCCATGTGAAAAAAGACAAATCAGGGTCATGTAAATAATCAGTTGCAGGTGTGAAAGAGGTTTCAGCTAAAGACTGGGTCAACCTTAACCAAATCAGCAACACTGTCTAGGTTCATTGCATCTCCAAAAGGGATAGTGTAGTTCTAGAAGGAAGCCTCTCATGCGGAGAGGGCCAACTCATCAAGGTGGTTTATGGTTTGCAAAGACCTTCTCATCTTATAAAAGGAAAGGGAGGGTAGTAATAGAATTTTGTTGATTGATCATATTTCTAAGTATTTTTCTGCTTAGACAAATGCCATTCTCTGTTGCTTAGTGGAGGATTGTATTTGGAATTCCTATGCAGGGTTTTAACCTCTTCCTTTGAGGAATATTGGAGGAGTGTTTGCTGAATTGAACCACTATCAGGCTTGAGGCCAAGCTCTACATTCATTAGCAGCACTGATCCATTGAGGGTTTTTCTACTTCTGCAAGTTGTAGCAAGTGGGAGTCTAGATCTATAGAGATCTAGTGTATTTTTGGGAGCCTGTTCTCTTGGAGTGTGTTCTTTAACCTCCTGGAAGAGTGTCTCTTCTCTTTGTACTTCAGATCTGCAATTTTATAGTGGTTGTATATTCATTTAAGCTACAACGTTGTTCATCTTGGAGACTACTTTATTTTGGTGTGGATCTCTTTATGGTGTTTTGCTCATAGTTTAGATTAGAGATCCTTAGTGATGGGCTTTTCCTTCCACTAGGTGATCCATGGATTAGCTTGTTGATCCATGTTCTATTTAGTTCTGATCCATTGTAATGAAATTTTATATTCAGAAATTTACTGCATAAAATACTAGTTCTGCAACTTGTCTTTCATATCTACTCTTATTTATGCATGCTTTTGTCAAAATTCCAAGGGGATCTTGTAGAGAAAAGTATATAGTTTCTAGATCTGATATAGATCTGATGTTTTGTCCACAAATCTATCCTAGATCTGAGTTATAACCTCTAGATGTTGAACCTCCTGAAAAATAATGTTGTTGAACCATTTCTGCAAATGTACATGTGTCCTAGCTCTCATTTTTGAATATTTATTGTTGTATTGTCTCACGCATTCCATTGTATAGTGAAATAGCTTCATCATAATGATGATATGATGTTTTATTACTGAAATATAAACCTTCTTGATGATCTCCTCTAGATATTTGATAAAACTGCACAATTCCTGAAGTAGTCTTTGCATTTTGTTGCAACCTTCCTCTTTGGGTGCTTTTTAGATAGTCTAGTTTTTGGGGGATCTGTTTAATGTATCTAAACTAATCTTTTTTAGATTAAATTCCATATATAATTCTCATACAACATAAATAAGAGGAACCTAGTCTTGATCTATATTTCTTGAGCACATTGTTGATATTCCTGAAAAGGGATATTACAGTGGTATTAGAGCTCCTTTCTTGGCACAACCTATGCTAGCATTGGAGCACTAGTAATGCTGCATTCAGAAGAATATGATCCTCCTACTAAGAGGGAGAAGATATACCAGAACAAAAATCATAAGAAATATGACTACACTACTGATGATCTTGACAAGAGTTAAGACAAGGGGAAAGCCCCTGAATCTGTGGGTGATAAAGAAGTAGAGGAGTTTGAAAAAAATATTTTGGATACCATGAAAGATATTTCCAAGGATATAAAAGAGACAAGGGTGGAGAGAATGAGGGAATCTCCTGTGATATTTCAGCTGGGAGAAAGCTCAGACATGTCTCATCATGGGACTAGTCACCTAGTGAATCTGCCACCAGCCCCACAAGCTTTACAACACTCCACTATGCCTACATTTTGGGCTATGGAGAATGAAGGGACACATGAGCAAGCTTCTCTTGAATATTACTTTGTGGAGTATGACTCTCAGAGTCAGAGATTCAAGGATAACTTGATTTTCCAAGACTTTGGTCACATCAAGGGCAGAAGGAGACCGAGGCAACAATACAGAGATGGTGGTTTCTTTCATGGAAGACACCACACTATGGGAAGATTCCTTTTTCCCAAGTTTGATGGATAATCCTCCAGTTCTGCCAAGGCTTGGGTAGAAAATCTAGATATCTATTTCCAGTTGAACAACGTCCCTGAAGTGGAAGCCATCAAGATTGCAGCACTTCACTTTGAGGGTGAATCACACAATTGGTGGTTCCATAGTTTTTCTACACTAGGGAACATCAATGTGACTACCTATGCTAATTTCACTAGAAGACTCGTGGAGAGGTTTGACAGGAAGGATCCTGAAGCACCCTTCATAAGCCTTACAAAACTAAACCAGTCAGGAGATACAGTGACTTACATCTCTGAGTTTTTAAGATTATCAGTCATGGTCCCTGATCCATCTATATCAAGGAGAGTCTACATTTTCATTGATGGCCTGTACGAACCTTTGCATGGGTTGGTTAAATGTACCAATCCCATCACTTTGCATGATGCCATTGTAAGAGCTAGAGATCTCCAAGATGCCTTGCAAAAAGAAAAGGAAACTTTCCAAAGGAAGGCCCCTCACTTTTCTAAGGGGAAAGAATGAAAAGTCACTCCTCCTAAGGAGAGATCTTTGAAGAAACCTCTTGATATTGATCTCAGGAGTTAATTGAGGAAGAAGAAGCTATGCTTCACTTTCCAAGAGTCATGGGTGCCTGGACATAGGTGTGCTACTGGAAGGGCACACCACATAGAAGTCTTCTATAATTTGGAGGAGGAAGATGATCATGAGGAACCTAGGAAGGGTCACAACACTGAAGATGCAGAGAAAGAGAAAACACCCACCAGGGATGGGAAGGAAGCCTGTCCTCCAACCAGTGGGACTTTTACCTCTTTGAGAGGAGTATCAAAGTACTTGACCCTAAGAGGACTTGAGGCTAGGTCATGAACCAGAGAGTGTCTATTCTGATTGATAGTGGAGCAACCCACAACTTTATTGATGCTCACCTTGTGCAAAGGAGAGGAATTCCCACTGACACTTTTGATGGGTTTTCTGTTTTGGTCCCAGGAGATAGAACCATGAAATGGATGCAATATGTTCCATCACTTTCTGTCACTATGGGATCCTACGCTTTGGTGGATCACTTCTTTGTAGTTGACATACCAGACACCAATATCATCTTGGGTGTCTAGTGGTTGATTGCCTTGGGGAAGGTTGCCACTGATTGGAAAGCCTTGCAGATGGATTGGGTGGAATTGAAGAGTGGGAAACCACAAATGATCCAAGGCATGCACACTTATCCTTCACCTAATGTTTCCACACAAACAACAAAGATGGATTTGTGTTATGGGAGCAGGGATCTCACAGTCCCTTCTCTCATGTTAATGAGGATGTTGCAAGGGACATTCTTATCTTATGGAAATCCACCTGGAATGCCATCAGATTCAGATCTAGTGGGGGAAGCCTCACAAAGTACTGTTCCAAATATAAATCCAAGAAGGATTGGAGTAATAGAAGAACAAGCTACAACACTCTAGGAGGATAAGAATGGGAGGAGTAGCCTTCCAGCACAAACATTTGGCATGAAATATCCCAAAGAAAAGGAGAGGAAGATCAAAAAAATAACATATGTTTCTATGGGGGTTTCACCAGCGCTGTTATTGTTAGAGAGTGTGGATCCATATTGGAGATCTCAACTCCTTGTGGAGTACTCCAAAGATCTTCACACCGGGATGATACTTGATAGCATGAAGCAAGAAGGAGGCTAGTTGGTCCATGAAGGGATCATCTATCATCTTGGTAGAGTATTCTTGTCTAAGGCCTCCAAGCTTAAGTAATAAACACTACAAAGCGCACATAAAAAGTTCCTTTCTAGCTACAGTCAGCAAAGATGTATGCCCTAATCATGAGGAGTTTTGATTGGGAGGGCATGAAGGAGGAACTACATCAGCACTATGATTGGGAGGAACTACATCAGTAGTTACAAGAGTGTAGGAGTTATGAGGAGTTGGGGCAGCCCAAGCACTCTAAACAGGAGTCATTTTAGCCATCTCTTCCTTCTCTTGAAAGAGGAGAAATGCACATGCCCAACTCCCTGTGCATGGGAAATTTGAATGGTAAAGAGTCTGATATTATGGAGTATGTTTATTTTTCTGATTTGACATATTCTCTTACCATATGTATGCAGGCCATGGCTCCTAAAGGGGGTGATATTACATGTAGATCTCATGGCATTGACAAGTCCAATAAAAATTATGAATCTGATCACTCCCTTGAGGTGCAAAGGGAGATCCTTTTTCATGATGGGTGCTTCCCAAAGGCACCTAACTTGTGTACCACTTTTAGCCAAGTTAAAGTAACTCATGCTGCATAGGTTTGGTGGGAATACCACTTACCACACTCAGATCTACTAAAGACAAGGAGTGCATTGCATTGGAATCTTATGTGGGAATGTGACCCACCTCCTCAAGTGCAAATTTCAGCTTGCATCTATGTCATTTTGCTTCCATACATAGATGATATATTGGTATTGTTCATTGGTTTGTATGGTCAAAGGATGGGTAGCGTATATGTATCACATGGGATGGAACTTCAACTTGTACTTCCTGATACATGTTTTAGATGTAGCACTACTTCACCCATGTTTATTTCTATTAAGTTTTACAATCCTGAAGGGATGGACTATGACCCTATTATGTTGGCATTGGAGGAGAAATTTTTGATGTATTGGCTTAATGAACACTTGGCCCATGATGAAAACTTGATCCTTGATGGTGCCATAAATGGAGAAGGAGAAGAACTACAACTCTTACCCTATCAGTTGCTTGAGGATAAGCATCATTTTGGAGGGGAGGACTATAATGTTCCCACTTAGCCTTAGCTAAGAGGAACATTCAATTTTGTTTTAATTTCTATTGCATGAATAAATGAATAAAGGAGTACATGTAAAACTTCTAAAAAGTCTAAATAAATCAATGCCCATATGAACAAAGACAAATCAGGTCGATGTAAATAATCACTTGCAGGTGTGAAAGAGGTTTGAGCTAAAAACTGGGTCAACCTTGACGAAATCAACAACGTTGTCTAGGTTCATTACATCTCCAAAAGGGATGGCGCAGTTCTAGAAGGAATCTTCTCATGTGGAAAGGTCTAACTCATCAAGGTGGTTTAGTGTTTGCAAAGGCCTTCTCATATTATAAAAGGAAAGGGAGGGCAGCAAGTGAAGGTTTTTGATTGATCATATTTCTGAGTATTTGTTTGCTTAGAAAAATGCCATTCTCTGCTGCTTAGTGGAGGATTGTATTTGGAATTCCTATGCAGGGATTTCACCTCTTCCTTTGAGGAATCTTGGAGGAGTGTTTGCTGAATTGAAACACTATCAGGCTTGAGGCCAACCTCTACTTTCATTAGCATCACTAATTCATTGAGTTTTTTGCTGTTTCTGCAAGATGTAGCAAGTGGGAGTTTAGATCTAGAGAGATCTGGTGTATTTTTGGGAGCCTCTTCTCATGGCATGTGTTCTTTAACCTCCTAGAAGAGTGTCTCTTCTCTTTGTACTTTAGATCTGCAATTTTACAGTGGTTATCTATGTCATTTAAGCTACAGTGTTGTTCATCTTGGAAGACTGCATTATTTTGGTGTGGATCTCTTTATGGTGTTTTGCTCATAGTTTAGATCAGAGATCCTTAGTGCTAAGCTTTGCCTTCCATTAGGTGATCCACGGATTAGCTTGTTGATCCATGTTCTATTTAGTTTTGATCCATTGTAATGAAATGTTATATTCATAAATTTACTGCAGCAAATACCATTTCTGCAACTTGTCTTTGAGATCTACTCTTATTTATGCATGCTTTTGTCAAAATTCCAAGGGGATCTTGTAGAGAAAACTATATAGTTTCTAGATATTATATAGATCTGATTTTTTATCCACATATCTGTCATAGATCTGAGTTTTAATTTCCAACTGCTGAACCTCCTGAAAAATAACACTGTTGAACCATTTCTACAAATGTACATGTGTCCTAGGTCTCTATTCTGAAGATTTCTTGTTGTATTGTCTCATGCGTTCCACTATATAGTAAAAGAGCTTCATCCTAATGCTGATATGTTGCTGTATTACTCAAGTACAAACCTCCTTTCTAATATCCACTGAATATCTGATAAAACTGCGCAATTCCTGAAGCAGTGTTTGCATTTGGTTGCAACCTTCCTCTTTGGGTGCT
>CM076570.1:1010706516-1010977892 GCA_034641835.2 Pinus albicaulis
ATCTAAAACATGGATCTAACATGAGTGGAAAAGGATCAAATTCCTTTTGTTGCAAACTTATTTTAGAATACAAAAATTTGTTATTGTTTAAATTTCACTTTTGATTGTTATAGAGATTACATAACACGTGTATTGAAACATTTTATATTAATTCATATTAAATTATTTTATCCCTTCATTTTTATTATAGCCGACATTGTTTTTCTATTTAGAGAATATTTTATTTCTATTTTACGAGGAATGAACATACTTAATGTAGCCTTCACACTCGGATGTAGAAACAATATAGATGCAGTTTAACCACATAACTACCAAGGGCCTTGAGAGATCCAATATCAAACTTTTTTTAAAAATTACATGTCAATTAATACATTTTACTAGTGCAAGTAATCAAATATAATTATAAATCGACATCTAAATTGAAATAAAAAAATTCAGTGCAAGCAATCAAATTGTATTAGAAATCACCACATACACTGAAATCAATGCAAGTAATCAAATATCATTAGAGATAAATATCTACACTAAAATCAATGCATATAGTGAAAATAATCAAATAGGATTAGAAATCACCATCTCCACTTATATCAATCCATCTAGTGTGAGAAATATTCTTCCCTCTCTCCACCCTCCATCCATATCTATATCCCCCTCCATCTCTTATTTTCTGTCTCTCTCTCTCACCCTCCTAAACACACACATATATCAATCTCTTTGTCAATCCCCTCCTCTTCCCATCTCTCTCTTCTTCCCTCTTTTCACCTTCCATCTATATCTCTATCTTCCCCCTCTCACCCTCTCTCTCCATCTTCCTTATCACTTTCTATCTCTCTCTCTCTCTCTCTCTCTCCACCTTTCTCTCTCCATTTATTTCTTCTTACCTCTCTCCTCCTCCCCCTCCAAGTCCATCTCGCTTTCCCTCCCTCTCTCCACTCTCTCACATCCTCTCTCTTCCTTCCTCTCTTTCCCTTTCTCTCCCATCTCTCTCTCTCTCTATTCACCCACCAACTATGTTACTATATCCATCCCTCTCTCCCTATATCTCCTTCTCCCCCCTTATCTCCATCTCTCCTTATTTGTCTCTTTATCTCAGCCCCAAACGTACATGCTCTCTCTCTGTCTCTCCCTTGTCACTCCTTCTCTCTCTCCACTTTTCACTCTCTATATTTCTTATTTCCTACATCTCTCCCTCTCCAACTCCATCTCTCTTATCGATCCCTCTCTCCTCCTCTCTCTCAAGTCCTCTCTCTCGTCCTTCCTCTCTCTCTCTTCCCTAAATCCCTTTCTCTTCCCTAATCTCTCTCTCTCTCTCTTTTCCCTCCAATCCTCTCTCTTCCCCCATATCTCTCTCTCTCTCTCTCTCTCTCTCTCTCTTCCCCCATCCATTTCTTTCTCTCTCTCTTTCCACCCCTCTCTCTCTCCAACTACATTACTATATCCCTCCCTCTCTCCTTCTCACTTCTTCTCTCCCCCTTCTTTCCATACATCTTACTTTGTCTCTTTATTCCACCCCTAAACATACACACTCTCTCTCCATCTCTCCCTTATAACTCTCTCTCTCTCTTTCTTCTTAGTTATGTAAACTAATGAACATAAATATTTGTAAATATAAAGAAGATTATGGAGTAAATATGAAAAGAGGTTTTATTTACTTAACATACCTCTAGTTTATTTATATTTTTATTTATTTACCATACCCCTTTTCTTTACTATGGTATTTGGTCCATAGGCTTGTTATATAATTACATTTTTATTTATAATCCTATTTGATATATTGTTATTTATTTACCTTACCTCTTTATGCATATTTTATATTTATTTATTTACCATACCTCTTTATATATATTTTATATTTATTTATTTATTTATCATACTTTTTTATACCTCTTTTATATTTATTTATTTACCCATGGTATTTGGCCCGTGGTATCAATATTAATTTGTCCCATGGTATTCGTCCCATAGGCTTCATCTAAATAAAACCTCTTTTTAAAGTTTTTTTAAATATAAAAAGGTTTATGGAATAAATATAAAAAAAAAATTATTTATTTACCATACATCTAGTTTATATATATTTTTTATTTATTTACCATAGCTCTCGAGTAAGTATAAATTCATTTTACAAATATTTAATTAAAAGAAATATTAAAAGATTTTGGATTTTGATTGTTTGTGTTGAACTAACTCTTTTCCTTTGATTTAGGAAATGGTATTGACTTTAGTAAAGAGTAAATATGTTTAAAATTTTACTTAATTTGGAAATTCAACGTGGTATTTTTTTTTGTTAAAGGTAAATTTATGATCCATTCAAATTCACGTATATAATTTAATATCCATTCAAATTATATAAATAATACATAATTGTATTAGAAATTGATATATGTTATAGTACAATGCGATTTTTATTTTTTATTTTTTTTAATTTAAAACTTAAGCCGACATTTTGTATGAGGACGTGACATACCTGACATCGGGGTCATATTGGGCTGTAGAATGAGCCTTTCGGTTTTTAGCTACCATATATAAGTCTCATGTAGCATAAATAAGAGGAACCAAGTCCTGATAAGAGGAACCAAGTCCTGATCTACGTTTCTGTTGCACAATTTTTCTTATACAGCTTTTTTCTTGAGCACTTTGTTGATATTCCTGAAAAACGGATATTACATTGATTTATAATCCTATTTTATATATTTTTATTTATTTACCATACCTATTGATAACTCTTTTATATTTGTTTATTTTCCATACCTCTTCTTTAAATATTGTATTTGGCCATGGTATTTAGCCCATGGTATTAAAATGGTATTTTTCCCATAGGCTTCACCTAAATAAAACCTCTTTTTTAGTTTTTGTAAATATAAAGAGGTTTATGGTGTAAATATAAAAAGAGCTTTTATTTATTTACCATAAATTTAGTTTATTTATATTTGTATTTATTTACCATACCTCTGGAGTAAGTATAAAAATAGGTTTTATTATGTACCATACCTCTGATTTATTTATATTTTTATTTATTTACCATACCTCTTTATACCTCTTTTATATTTATTTATTTATCATACCTCCTTTTTAAATATTGTATTTGGCCATGGTATTTAGCCCATGGTATTAAAATGGTATTTTTCCCATAGGCTTCACCTAAATAAAACCTCTTTTTTTAAATTTTTTAAATATAAAGAGATTTATGGAATAAATATAAAAAGATTTTTTATCTATTTACCATAACTTTAGTTTATTTATATTTATATTTATATACCATACCTCTCAAGTAAGTATAAACATAGGTTTTATTATCTACCATACCTCTGGTTTATTTATATTTTTATTTATTTACCATACATCTTTATACCTCTTTTATATGTGTTTATTCTCCACACCTTTTTTTTAAATATTGTATTTGGCCATGGTATTAACCCCATGGTATTAAAATGATATTTTTCCCATAGGCTTCACCTAAATAAAACCAATTTCTTAGTTTTTGTAGATATAAAGAGGTTTATGGAGTAAATATAAAAAGAGCTTTTATTTATTTACCATAGCTTTAGTTTATTTATATTTTTATTTATTTACCATACTTCCCTCTTTATATTTTAAATTTAAACTGTGTTTATACATAATTAAATAGGGTTCACATTACATTAAAAATGTTAAATGTTAAACCTTACATTTAATTTTACATGTTTACGTTTACATGCTTACATTTTTACGTGAGATCTACTCCCATAATGGAATTTATGTTTATATGTTTATGTGTTTACATGTTTAAATATTTATGTTTACATGTGTTTACATGTTTAAGTCTTTATCTTTACATGTTTACATTTTTACCTGAGATCTACTCCCATACTAGGTTCTACAAAATCTCTCCCTTCAATATGCTCAATATGGCTTAACAAAGATTTTAAATAATGAAATTTATTGTAATGTTATTTACAAATAAATTGTAATTTAAGAAAAAGGAAAATCTTGGAATTCATAAAAGGGAACTCTAAGAAAAATTGGACGGTAGTGAATTTTTTTTTTTTCTTCCCAAGAAAAATGATTCTTGACAAATCCTAGGGGTGCAAGGAAAGGAGAATATTGGAATATGGAAATGAAGTGAGGACGTTGCCTAGAGGCTATTCCTGAGCTAGATGATAAAGCCAGTGGAAACCTCAAAAAGCTATAATAATCTCAAGGTTGAACCAAGGGAGGTTACTTTCGTTTTTCTGGCTAATAGGGTGGGTACTCCATCTCCTAGGGTGAATGCAATAAGAGAAAGGGAAGATTAGCAGGTCTAATCCAGACCCGATATCAAAGGTCTAGTGCAATAGCCATGAAACGATTTAAGAAAGTTGGTATAAGAATAATAGGTTAGTTTTAGCAAGTGGGTTGATGTCGGAGGGTTGAGCTTATCAAAAATACTGTTACAGTCTATTACTGTAACGGGGATCTGGGGAGAGAAAAGGATGTGATTTCCTTTCTCACACTAGGGAGGCTTAGTTCCCGGTAGATTTCTAGACTACCTGATAATCGAGATAATTGTTATGTGCACTTTTATGTTCGACTAGCAAAAATAAATTACAGAGAGTTGAAAAGACAATTTTCTTATGTATTGTGCATACATATAATAGTCACTATGAGTACTAGTGATAAGCATTTTGTTAATATATGAGTTACCATGAAATAGATTAGAAAGTTATCATAAAAATATTGCAGGAAATGAGTTAAAGAATATTTAATATTAGCCATACCGGGATGTAAAAATTAAGTGATGTTGACAAAGCTACAGTTGGTATCCGATAGGATTACAAAGAAGGAATTTATCCTTAAATATTGTTGCAGAACACTGTAAAGGCCCAACCAATGTAACCTTGTGTTGTGTAATTGATAGAACCGAACACTTATATCCACTAATAATAGAATATATGCAGAAAAAAAGGAAAATTAGATTTTATGTAACCAAGTTCGGCTTAGGCACGAAAAAGCCAAGAGAACTTGATTGTCCATGCACAATCTTCGAGCTAGTTGTCTCCTTTAACATTCCAAAGATATATTAAGAACATTTTCTTAATTTAAACCCAATGGAAAAATAATACAAAAGACTGAATTGGAGATAAAAAACTTAAACCCTGTTAATTTCAAAAATGATTGGAATCTCATACTTTTAATTACAAAACAACAAAACCCAAAAATTTTAAATTTGAGAAAGAATAGTTACAGTAAATATTCTGGAAAATATATGCCACGTACAATTTAAATGATAATAAAGAAAACAACCACAAACATGATATAACCTCGTAAATATTTAAAATAGGTTCAATACTCAGGAATCCTGGTAGAATACAATATAATCCAAAGCTAGAGACATATATTGAAGTTCCGCCAAGAATTAGGCCCAGGAAAACACCTGAAACTTTACATTTTCTAGGAGATAGGGAAATAAACTATAATTGACAGATAAATGTTTATCTGCATATACAATTTCCATAATCACCATATATGTAGCAGTGAAATATTGCTCTAGAAGGGAGTTATTCCATCGTATAAAATTCAAAATGAGGAGAAGAAGAATGGGAAAAAATATATGCACCTGAGAAGATTTATAATCCTTGAATCAAGCCAAGTTGTTGAATCATATCCTTTCTTCCGACGAAGCAATTTTGCAAGGGTTCAGAATCATGAAACTCCTTCCAACAAGGACGCATCATTTAGAATAATCATAACATATTAAAAACAAAACATGGGTAGCATTTGAGTGGAGAAACATACCACAAGATAAATTCAGTTTCCAGGGAAGATCCATGAAAAATGCACACAATCTCGTGTAGCCGATGATGAAACCTCTTAATGCCAGCTTCCATAAGAAATCTGTAAAAACCATGTGCATCGTTTCAAGAAGCAAGTAGCTAGACTCTCTCATAAAAGAATAAAAACTGCAAGATTAAGAAATAATAAATAAATAAGAATACTTTCAAACAACAAGCTAAACAGTTTCCTCGCCTGTGTTGAAAGCCTTCAATGATGGACCTAGGTTGGAGCCACCACTCGAAACATAAAATGGAGTTAGAGCCAAAAACCAAGTGTCATGGGTTACCAAACAATGAGGGTCATAGGCCATGTCCAAACTTTACAAGGGAGAAAGAATCGATGACAGAGCTCTCGCAGCGGCGACCTTCTTGCATAATGAACAGAGGAACCCCGATGGTATCCGAGTAGTTATAGAAGTGGTTATCGATGTTAATCGGTCCGTCCATTTCTTAAAAATCCTAGCTAGATAAACAATGATGATCTCTACACCAGTCCCGAGGGACAATTCTAGATAATTCCTTCCTCTATGATAGTTTTGCGTTGTATGCACAGTGGGATACTTGATAAGATAAGTCAGAATTTAATCCAACATTGGATAGACCATTAATGTGTACTAAGTAGCATGATGTGATAACAATATAACCATAATATAAGAAATTTTAAAAGTAAATTTAGGTCGGTAGGTATTGACAAGATAATGCTAATTATGGACCCATTATCAAGTAGTTAATCAGCTTAGTCGATTGACATGCTTAAATTTTATATGGTAATTTTTTATGTAGATGTGTATGAGTGTTATAATTTGTATCAGAGCATGGATTCAACATAGTGTTCTGATTGGGGAAATAATAATGGCGTTGGGTGTGTTGATGTGCATAAAGAGAAATAATGTAGATCATGAGAGGATATGATCTAGGAGTATACCACCCCACCCCCCATACCAACGGTGGAATCGGTCCCTGAAACAAACTTAGAAATGTGGGTACAGCTGGGTGCAGAACAATAGAACAAAAAAAAAATGTTCTTGAAACTATCCAATAGTTGAAGGTTGATATGGTTTGTAAAAGGACAAATAATGAGAGATTAATTTGTGAACATGAGAGAATCTTAAAGATTCTCTCAGAGAGACAAAACCACCAGAACTCTCGGCCCAGTCCTCATCATGGAACTAGATATGATGAGGAAAATCAATAAAGAAATGAGATGTAGAAGGAATTTCAACTTAGAGGATGGATGGGAGAAGAGATTATCATGAAGAGGAATCGAGCAATGCTTCTGGCCAAAGGAGAATGCGGAAACATTAACTTGGCGGAATTTAAAAAAAAAAAAAAAAAACCCAACATTTGATGAGGAAGTTGAAGTAGTTGCATAATCTTGAGTCATCAATATGAATAAGTACTTTCAAGTGTCTGAATATGACACTAACCTCATAGCCTGATTGGTTATCTACCAACATCAAGGAAAAGCTACCCTATGGTGGGACGAGGTAAAGGTAGTGCAAGGGATTGAGATGAGTTTCAAAATCAGTTCAAAAATAAATATTTGACAGAACGGTTCTATGATGAGAAGGCCATGGAGTTTCATGATTTCAAATTGGGACAGCTAACAATATACGAATTTGTGACTAAATTTATGTCCTTTTTAAGATATGTTTCGTATATTCGAGATGAAAAATATACAGTTTAGATTTTATGAGTAGTTTGTCGACATACATAAAGGAAATAATTGAATTTGATAACCGAAAGATGATGGATGAAAAAATCTGGAAGGCCTGAATATGTTATCAATAAATGAAGCAGAAATGAAACAATGATAAAGGTTAGCCCCATAATAATGGGAAGAAGAGCTATGAAATTATTATGAATACTAAGACTGTAAAATTTAAAATGTCACAAAAAAGTCAACAAAATAGGAACTTTAGAAGAAATCTGCAAAACAGTAGATGGAAAACATAACACAAGAACATAGAGGCATCAAGAAAAGTAAAGACTAACTAAATGAAAAAACCTCCTTTACAGTGTTGGGGCTTTGGTGAACGCCATTATTGTAATAATTTCCCTCATCATGTCATGTCTTAGCAAGCTGGTAATGCAAAAAGCTTCTATGGTCATGGGAGTAGAAAAAAGTATGTCGAGGATCAATGTTGTGCTAGAAGGCCATCAAACCGACTATCATCCTACTATGGTAGAGATAGAAGGTAAGGTAGTCAATCAATCTGTGTTTATTTTAGTGAATCTGGGTTCAATTTTAAGTTATTTCAATCCCAAAGTAGAGGAAAATGTGGTTTGCAGCTCATAAATGTAAAAGCATAAGGCTAGTGAAGTTAGCCACATTACTCAAAAGAACAATGAATGCTAAAGTAAAATATTATTCCATTGAAATAGGGAGTCAACAGATTAAGTTTGAATTTAATATATTAAATTTAGGATATTATGACATGCTGATTGAGATAGATTCATTGGAACAACATTGGTCCTTGGTAAATTGTAAAGAAAATTCTATTAGTTACCTTGTTGAAAATGGTTCTCGACAATAGATCCAAAAAATTAGGAAACCTATGAGATTACACGCTATTACTATCTCTGAGTTAGGTAAATGCATTAGGAAAGGTTTTATCATAGATGTTGTTCAAATTGTTTATTCTAATGCTAAAGATAAGATTGTGACCTTGGAAAACATACCAATAATATAAGATTTTGTTGATGTGCTCCCTAATAATATATGAGGTCTACCCCCAAAATAAGACATGCATTTTATTATTGATTTAGTTCTTGGAGCGACACTGGTGTCCAAAACTGCTTACCGTATGAATGTACCTGAGTTAACTGAACATAAGATGTAGTTACAGGAATTGTTGGATAAGGGTTGTATATGTCCCAGTGTCTCACCTTGTGGAGTGACAACATTATTTGTAAGAAATAAGGATAGCATATTGAAGTTGTGCATTGATTATATATGGCATAATATGCTAAATATCAATAATAAGTACATGATACATCGAATTGATGATCTCTTTGATTAAGTTAAAGGCACAAAAATGTTTTCTAAAATTGATTTATGATCGGGTTACCATCAAATATAGGTAAAGGAAGAAGATATATGTAAAATGTCGTGTAGAACTCATTATGGTTAGCACGCATTTTTGGTCTTACCTTTTGGCCTGACAAATGCGTCAGTAACATTCATGAGCTTAATGTATGGCATATTTCATGCTTTTTTGGATAAGTAGATTTTAATATTTATAGATGATGTTTTAATTTATTATAAATCATTAGAGGAACATAAGGAACACTTTTGGGTGGTACTAAAAATACTTTGAAATATTCAATTAAATTCTAAATTCGGAAAATGTGACTTATATAAAAATCAGATAAAATATTTAGAGCATGTTATTTGAGTGGGGAGGATACTTCTGGACCGTGATAAGAGCATAAGAATTATGGAGTGGCAAGTACCTAAAAGTGTAGCTTATATACTATCCTTCATGGGTCTCGCAAATTGAAGGATTTTCGGCGAATACTTGTGGACCGTGAGAAGAGCATAAGAATTATGGAGTGGCAAGTACCTAAAAGTGTAGCTTATATCCTTCATGGGTCTCACAAATTGAAGGATTTTCTGAGATCGCATACCCTATCACCTCCTTACAAAATAAGCGGAAGGTTTTTAAGTGGACTCGTGAATGTTAGCGAAGTTTTGAACAATTAAAACACATATTAACTATTTCCCCTATATTTAAGATTTTTTATCCAAATAAAAAGTTTGTGATTTGTATAGATACTTGTCAAGAGGAGGTAGGAGAATTTCTAACGCAATATGGGAAGGTAATACTTTATGAGTCATGAAAGTTGAAATGGTATGAGTAGATATATTCTACTTATGACTTGTAATTAACCACAATGGTCCATGAGTTGAAATTATGGAGGAATTATCTTTTATGTAAATGATTTTTACTAATGATAGACCATAATAGTTTGATGATTGACTTCAAGCAAACCAATCTCAATGCCCATTAAGCAAGATGGAATGGTTTCCTTAGTCAATTTTAATTTTCAATCAAACATCTAAAGGGAAAGGAAAATCGTGTCTTGGTGGTGTATTAAGGAGAAGAGCACATTGTTTTTATGAATTTCATTATAGTCAAATAGAATTTAAATTTCTCGAACAACTTAATGAAGCTATCCATACAAATCAATAATATAAATTCTTATGGAAGCAAGTGCAACAGACTAACAACCAAAAAAAATAGTCAAAATGTAACATAAGAAATGATAAGATGTTAAATTTTAGGGGAAGGATATATGTAAACAACCATATTTCAGTTAGAGAACTGATTCTGGATGAATTTCATAATATTCTTTATACTTCCCATCCTGAACACCAGAAAATGTTTTCAAAAATTAAAAAGGATTATCTTTTGGTAGGGATGCACTGAGATGTTGTTGAATATTTGACCAGGTGTTTAAAATATCAGCAAGGTTTAACATCAATAACATGTTGTCCTTATTCAACCACTACCTATACCTATGTGGAAGTGGAAAGTTATTACACTTGAATTTATAACAGGAATACCTAAAAATAAGAAACATAATGGTTCAATCATGATATTTATGGATAAACTCAGCAAAATTTCTCATTTTATTCTCATACAATCCACATATAAAATGGTGAAAATCGTTGATGGTTCATGAAAGAAGTATCCTAATTACATGATATTCCCAAGGTTGTCATATTCCCAAGGTTTTCATATTCGATAGGATGTGAAGTCTACCTCTGCATTTTGGAAGGCCCTCTTCACATGTCTAAAAACCAAAATTCAATTCAAGGATACTTACCATCCCCAAACTCTGATGGGTACTTACCATCCCCAAACTCTGATGGGTAAACAGAACTTGTAAATCAAGTATTGGAAGACATGTTCCAAATTTATGTTATGTAGCATCCTAGTAAGTGGGATGAATATTTTCATTTGGTAGAATTTTCTTACAATAATAGCTATCATGAATCTTTGAAAATGAGTCCTTACAAAGTGTTATAAGGAAGAAGGTGTAGGACACCCACTAAATCAAAAATCCCTAAGAATAGGATGATTCTAGGGCTTTCATGAAGGAAGCTTATCCTGAGTTATATACAAAACCAAACCACACTAAGGAGAGCGTTAGTTTCAAGGGGAAGACATTACACCCTCCACAAAATGTAAATATTTGTTTTTGTTGTTTTAAGACTGAGAAACTTATAATATCAATGGGGCTTAACAAAGATTTTAAATAATGAAAGTTGTAATGATGTCAATGAAAAATAAATTATGATTTAATAAAAAGGGAAATCATGGAATTCATAAAAGGGTGTTGGAAATACTAAGAGGGGGGGTGAATCAGTATTTCTTTCAATTAGAGCATTAGTTAATCTTCAATTATTATCAGTGTTTGTACAATGATAGTAGCAAAAAAGAGGAACACAAATGCACACAGTTTTTAAGGTGGAAACCCACTCCGGGACAAAAACCACCTAATTCTTTTCTAATAATTCTTTTCAACTCCAATTGAAAATAAAGCTCCAACTTCCTAGAATCTAGAAAAGCTTTCTTCTCCAGCTCCCACTGGATGGATGCTCCAATTCCCGAGATTCTTCAGTAGTCAACTAAACGGATACCCCAACACTCAATGAGCTACAACTCACCCTAGCACCACCCTACCAACCTATAGAAGAATAAAAAATGAATGTACTCCCATACCAGGGAAAATGGTCCACTTTACAATGATATAGAATGATGTAGAAGAAGAATATATACTAGACCATAACCCCAAATTTGACACAAACACCTAATGATGATCCTATACCTCCCAACGCTGCCTCTTCAACCCTTGCAAGATAAATACTAGTACAATTTGTACAATAATGTATTTACAATGACTAGGTACAATGATTGTATGCAGTGCTTCCCACTTGAAGACTTCATATGATGAACTTCTTGCTACTTTTATGCACCTTGCATGCTAATCTTGTCATGCTACCCTCTGTTGCACCTTTCTTTTCTTTTCTACCGTAGAAATTCTGGTCCTTTGCAGCCCTTGACAACAAATGATCTAGCTTTTTTGCCTTCTAGGAGCTCGATATTGAATCTGGTGTATCTCTGTTATTTCAAATCTTCAATATCTGATTTTTTGACCTATATTATTCCTCTGAGTCATATTTCCAATGCCATAGGTCTGTCACAATTTGGATTCTTCAAGAGAGATTTATACCCAATTTCTCACACTGCCCTAATTATGGACTGTTTCAGTAGAGCGCACTTGTACGGCATTCCATATGTCACTTTTTCTTCATTTGCCTATGAAATTGATAGAGTGAAACCTAAAGAATGTGCACTATCTATAAATTTTTACAGAATTCCAATCCGATACTCAGAGAGATAGCTATGAATATTTTACCAAGGTCACTTCTTTGAGATGAATTTCAGGATCCTGCACAAACCCTTACTTCCACAGATCATATCTCCAAAAAAATTGCGCAACTTGATCTGAAATTTTTACTACAGCTTCCTAAGGATTTCAACTTCACCTCATAAACATTTCAGCTTCTAATCCTTTGTAGAAAAAAATTTAGAGCGAAAGTGCCATGATGACATGTTTCGGATGGCCGAATCCCTTACCTAAGGAGGAAATGAAGATCACAATATATATGAATGCTTAAGTTGAGAGGGGCTTCAACAAGTGAATGTGGGAAGGATCTTACGAGCTTAAAAAATACTAGTTATGACTTTTCAATGACCCATGCCCCAACCCCATGGGGTTTTAGCCCACTAACTAGGGTACAAACTTCAAACATGAATATCTCTCAAATCATGAAGAATTACATGGCATGCCATATATCAACGGAAACATCTCAACAAGTATAAAACATAAAAATCATTATTGACCTAGAATATATTAATTTGGTAGGTCAAACTTCCCATTAAATATTGGGTTAGCCCCTGGTGCTGCTTGGGTTGACATCAATGACAAGCACTGATCAACAATCTCCCCCTTTGGCATTGATGGCAACATAAGTACCCCCCCTGCTATCATGACACCTCTTCCTACAACATTCTCTCCCCCTTTGACATCAATGGCAAAGGGTAACTCCCCCTGAAACACAACCATCCTACAGACCTGTACACACTTCCACTCGCGCTGACACACAACCGTCCCGCAGACCTGTATGCACTTCCACTCCCCCTTTATATTCTGAAAAAGGAAAATCTAATGAGAACTTGGGAGAATCCCAAGCTTTTGGCAAAGATATTCCAATGCTGGCTAATATTTAATATGTGATTTTTTTGGTGCTACTTGGAATCTTGCTACTTGTCCAACTGCTTGCATAACATCTGGTTGGGAGGCTGTTACATATAGAAAACTACTAATCATAGATCTGTACAACCTTTGATCCACATCCTTAGATGAGTCATCTATGCTCAATTTGCAATCAAGTAAAGACATCTCGAAATCACTTTGCACCTTTGTAGCAAAATTCTTACTTAGTCGATCATCATTGATACCAATTATTGTATCATCCTCTTTAGCTATTAGACATGCTTTAGTTGCTTTATCCAGAACATATATGTCGTTTGGAGCTTGACTTGCTGTAGTCACAATTTCACCATACATGCCTTTCCTGATTTCACATTTCGTGGAGTTGAATAGTATTGTGTGTCCTTGATCACACATTTATCCAACACTGAGTAGATTGTGATTCATGTTTTCAAATAGTAGAACATTATTGGCTAGAGAATATTTGCTTCCGAGAGTGACAGTACCTGATCCTACAACATTTGAAAATCCATCACTTCCAAAGGACACAGTTCCATCCTTCTTCTCTTTCAGAGATATAAATTTATTTCTATCTCCAGTCATATGCATTGAGCAACCGCTATCAACATACCACACATATTTTTTCTTTTGAGCCTTAAGAGTGAGAGCACAATTATCATTCTTCTTCTTCTTCCATGTATGTTCATTCTGTGGCTTCAAAGATTCTTCTGGAGGATTTTCAAGTCTGCAGTCTTTGGCTATGTGTCCAAAGTTTCGACATTTGTAACATTCAATATTATTTCTTAAATGTTTAAATCTATTGATGTTTTGCAGAGCCCTAGGAGGTTCATATTTGGCAGATCTCCTGGAATTGTATTCATTCCTAGGGTACATATTTATGACCAAATTTTCCAAATGAATAACACTAGCCATAAAAAATATGTTGGTACCTGGATGGAAATTTTCATCGATGAATTGTCTTCCAAGGCTGTTCTTGCGAATCTTGTCCAATGAAGTCTACATGCATGTCAAATCTCATAGGTTCATTGTATTTTTTTGTAGAAGTTCTTTCTTCTTCTTCTTTGTAACATATGCCAGTTTTGTCATTGTAAGATCGTTGATTGTTGATGAGTTCTTCCAATGCCCTTGAGCTGTTGGAATAGTTTTGGATAGTTTTTCATTTCTTTACTTCCTCACGCAGCGAGACTACTTCGGCTTCTAATTCTTCCCTTTCTTCGTTGCTTTCTTCCAACTTCTTTTGAAGTGACTCTTCAATGCATTTGTGTTCTTCAACTTCAATTTTGAGACCTTGAACTTGTTCTTCAAGAGTTTTGGAATGGATCTTCTCCGCCTTGAGATCTTTTATAAGCTTGATTGCTTCCTCATAAAATTCGTCTATGGTCCATCATTCTTCTTCGTTGTTTGATACCTCTTCATTATTGTGCTTGGGTTTATTGTTCTTGGCCATAAAAAATACTCTCTCATTGGCTTCTTCTTCACTATCATTGTCTTCATCGGATGATGAGTTATCTTCTTTAGAGAGAAAGTTCCTTTTGGATCCTTGCTTGTTGAATTTCATAAAAAGCTTTTCTTTCTTTTTGAGTTGCCATTACTTTTGTTTGGACATTTTTCTGCAAAATTCCCAACCTCATTACAACTGAAACATATCAATGGAAGTTTACCTTTGAATTGTCCCTTACCAATTTGTAGTTTTCTCGTGAAGTAAGCATATTCTTCATCTGAAAGACCTTCTTCATCATCTCCCTTTTCTTCACACGTGCAGGTGCATGTCGTTTCAATTGAAGGTTTTTTATCTTTATTGGTTTTCTTAGATGCAACGAATGCAGTTTCTAGATGCGAATTACCCTCTTCTTCATCAATTCTCATTTCATATGCTATGAGAACTCCATGTAATTCCTCTTTGCTAATTTTGTCCATATTTTCACTGTATTCTAAGACCGATACCTTTGGGTTGAATCTCCCTGGTAACGTTCTAAGAATATTCCATATAATAGTCTTCTCGTCAACTGGCTCTCCCAATCCTTCCAGAGTATTGGTTATTTCATCACCGTATTGAAAGTATGTAGCAATGTTGAAATCTTCTTTCATTATGAGTTGCTCAATTTTTTCTCTATAGATTTGAAGCTTTGCTTCTTTGACATTTGAGTCACCTGCGTATATATTCTCAAGCTTGTCCCATACATTTTTTGCATTTTTACAACCCAAAACCTTATGATAAGAAGATTCAATAAGTCCACTGATAATAATATTCTTTGTTTTTGCATCATTTACCAAATTATTCTTACCTTGTTCATCCGCAGTTGATGTAAATCCATTTTGAACAGTGTCCCATACTTCGTAACCTTGCGCCAAAAGATAGACCTCCATTCTTCCTTTCCAAAGTGCATAATTATTTTCATTCAATAGAGGTACACCATTCTTGGTATGCTCCATGACCTCCTTCCAGCTGTTAAACTGCTATTGAAGGAACCAAGCTCTGATACCAATTGTTGGAAATACTGAGAGGGGGGGTGAATCAGTATTCCTTTCAATTAGAGCATTAGTTAATCTTCAATTATTATCGGTGTTTGTACAATGATAGTAGTAAAAAAAAGGAACACAAATGCACACATTTTTTAAGGTGGAAACCCACTTCGGGACAAAAACCACCTAATGCTTTTCTAATAATTATTTAATATTCAACTCCAATTGAAAATAAAGCTCCAACTTCCTAGAATCTAGAAAAGAATTCTTCTCCAGCTCCCACTGGATGGATGCTCCAATGCTCGAGATTCTTTAGTAGCAACTGAATGGATGCCCCAACACCCAATGAGCTACAACTCACCCTACCACCACCCTACCACCCTATAGAAGAATAAAAGAAGAATGGACTCCCGTACCAGGGAAAATGGTCCACTTTTACAATGATATAGAATGATGTAGAAGAAGAAGATATACTAGACCATAACCCCAACTTTGACACAAACACCTAATGATGATCCTAGACCTCCCAACGTTGCCTCTTCAACCCTTGGCAGATAGATACTAGTACAATTTGTACAATAATGTATTTACAATGACTAGGTACAATGATACCTTTACAATGATTGTATGCAGTGTTGCCCACTTGAAGACTTCATATGATGAACTTCTTGCTGTTGTCATGCACCTTGGATGTTGCTCTTTTCATGCTACCCTCTTGATGTAGCAAAACTAAAAGGTCTGTCAACTATAGTCGTGGTCTGTTGAACTTCTCTTTGAAACCCTGTTTCTTATTATCAATTTCGGTCTACTTTCTCCTTTTTATGAGTTATTATCAATTTCGAGGAAATTGATAAAAACTATATTCCGCAACTTCCACTAATATTAAACATTTGGGTTTTAAATCTATTCTCCATGCACTATAACCAGAACTTTATAAACGTACAAAATTTATAATTACTCATGGCCCTGGGCCCCACCTCCTCTGTCAACGGACCAATCAACGCGATCTTCGTACCTTGGTTAAATTCTATGCATCTCCGGTAAACGACCACCCTACAATGCGCCTATGCTAGATCGACAGCTCAGAGTGATTTCGCTCGGCATCGACGTACTAATGTTAACGCGCGAAATCGATACGGAAAGGTGTTTTTTTTATGGTCCACTCCGCCATGTGTCGGTTTCTCTGTGGATTCGCTGCCCGCTCTACGGATACCATTTACAGTCCGAAGGTGGTGCGAAAGAGGGGGGAAACCCACCTTTGAAATCTGCCTCCGGTTTTGCTACAGTGCTGGACTCGGGTTGCATCAAGTCACGGTCGCCTTTGTGTACGTTAACTCAGGGTTTGCCTTCGGTTAGGAAGTTCAATCAACAACCAACCACGATTCTCTTTATTAAGCAGATTCCTATCACCACATTGGATTTATTCTATGAGTGGAGGCTTACTCTGCAATGACTGTTCGATTAATCTGGAGGGAAACGATAACTAGAGATATACGGAATCTATCCAATAGCTCGGTTCAACAATTATATACGCACAAAACCAATCATTCCATAACTAAACAACCTCTCCATAATTCGGATTGGGACAGTTCAATGGCGAAATCAGCGCAGAACTAGTGTACAATTGTTTCTCAATCAAACAATTTCTTCACTAATCAGAATTCGAGACAATTCGATGGCCAATAAGTATTGAAATCATTTAATTGGAAACAATAGTTAACACACAGAGTTTTATTGCAGAAATTCTCTTCCTCTCACTCTCCTCTGTTTCAATTATATCCGAGAATACATTTATACATATACATATATGACTCTTTGGTTCCTATGAGAGGACCGTTCTAGAAACCAACAGTCTAATCACAATAATTCAATTAACTGAAATATGATAGCTAGACAAACTGAGCTATTCCACTTCTTATGACTCTAATTAATCTAAATAATAAAATCAGCTAAGGTATTAACACCTAGTTGTGACAATTCAGATGTTTCGAACCCTACTAGCCACAACATGTGGACAAAATCTCCTACATTTCTGGCTAGTGTCCAATGCCCCTGCATCAGACTTCCGAGGGCAATTTTCTTCATGGGCTCCTGTCCATGAGCTTTCCCACTGATCTGCCTTTCTTCTGCAACAATTCTTCAGTCATCCAAGTGGCATCTTCCTCTGGTTTATCCTTCCATTTGATCAAGTACTGGAAGTACTCTTGTCCTCTGGTCCTTCTGAACACTCTCTTGTCCAATATCTTTTCTGGTTGCAATGGTTGTGCTGAAGGTAGCTGCTCCTTCCACTCAATTTGTTCCTTGTCTGCTGATCTATCCTCTGCACCATCATCTTCATACTTATACAAATCTGCAACATTAAAAATGGAAGATATTCCAACATCAGGTGGTAATTCAATCTCATAAGCATTTTTAGAAAACTTCCTAAGTATCTTGCATGGCCCAATCTTTTTGAACTTCAATTTATTGTACTGCTTCTTTGGGAATCTCTCATTCCTCAAGTGTGCCAAAACCAGGTCTCCTACTTCAAAGTGAACTTCTTTTCTACTCAAGTCTGCCCTGTTTTTGTATCTGATGCTGCTGCCTTGTAGTTTCAGTTTCACTTGTTCATGTATGGCCTGGATCTCTGAAGCAAATTCCTCACCATCTGCACTCCTTAACTCTGCTCTTCCCAGATTTCTTAACTCTGATATTCCTCTGGGGTGCATTCCATAAACAATATGAAATGGAATCTACCATGTGCTTCTGTTTGGTGAGTCATTGTATGCATATTCTGCTTGGGGCAAAATATGATCCCACTACTTGGGATGCTCTCCTGCAAGAATTCTTAACAAATTTCCCAGACTCCTATTCACTACCTCCGTTTTTCCATCAGTCCAAGGATGATAATTTGAGCTGAAACTTAGTTGAGTACCAAGTTTCTTCCACAATTTCCTCCAAAATTGACCCACAAATCTGGTGTCTCTGTCTGAAACAATACTCTTGGGTAACCCATGCAATCTAACAACTTCTTTGAAGAACAAGTTGGCAACATGGGTGGCATCACTAGTTTTATAACATGGAATAAAATGTGCCATTTTGGAGAATCTATCCACCACAACAAAGACTGTATCATTCCCTCTCTAAGTCTTGGGCAACCCTAGAACAAAATCCATACTCACCTTGTCCCAAGGCCTATCTGGAATAGGTAAGGGAGTGTACAATCCTGCATTCTGGCTCCTTCCTTTGGCATATTGACAAATCTTGCAATTCTTCACAAAATTTTCCACTTATGTTCTCATCTTGGGCCAGAAATAAAAGTGACTCAGCTTCTCATAAGTCTTTTCAGTACCAAAGTGTCCAGCAAGTCCACCACTATGCTTTTCTTTGATCAAATTTTCTCTCATGGAACATTTTGGTATACACAGTTGGTTCTTTCTGAATAACAAGTCTTCCTGCAGAAAAAATCCAGCCACTAGCTTCTATCTGTTAGAACAGGGTTACTACATGCTTCAAATGCTTCTTTAAAATCAGGATCTGTTTTATACAATTCTTTGAGAAAATCGAATCCTGCAACTTCAAAATTAGTCTCTTGAACAAGCAAATGTCTCCTACTCAAAGCATCAGCTACTTTATTGGCTTGGCAACTTATATGTTTCAAAACAAAATTAAAACTTTGGAGATACTCAACCCATTTAGCATGCTTGTGTTTCAACTTGGGTTGTTGTACAATATACTTCAAAGCATGATTATCAGAATACAATACAAACTCCCTGGACATCAAATAATGTCTCCACTTCTTCAGTGCTTGAACAATTGCATTGAATTCTTCTCATAAGAGGAATAATTTCTCCTGGTGTCATTTAACTTCTCACTGAAATAGGCTATAGGCCTATCATCCTGACTCAAAACAGCCCCAATGGCCTCCCCACTGACATCACATTTTACTTGAAATGGTTTGGTGAAATTAGGCAGAATTAAAACAGGCTTCTCTGTTATCTTTTGCTTCAAAACTTCAAAGTTTCTTTCTACTTCAGAAGTCCACTTAAATGGTTGTTTGCTCTTCTTTATGGTCTCAATTATGGGTGCATTAATCTTATTGAAGTTTCTTATAAACTTTCTGTAAAAACTAGCAAGTCCATGGAAACTCCTTACCTCAAAGACATTTCTGGGTGAAGGCCACTCTACAATTTCCTTAACCTTTTCTGGTTCCATCTTCAATCCCTCTGCAGAAAAAACAAAACCCAAATACACCAACTCTTCTTTCATGAACGAGCATTTCTTCAAATTTATCAGCAATTTTTCTTGGTGCAACTTCTTCAAGACATGATTAAGATGCCTTAAATGTTCTTCCTTAGTTCTGCTGAAGACTAATATATCATCTAGGTATACTATCACAAATTTACCAATGAATTCCTTCAATACATCATTCATAAGTCTCATAAAAGTACTAGGTGCATTTGACAACCCAAAAGGCATTACCATCCATTCATATAGTCCTTCATTTGTTTTAAAGGCAATTTTCCACTCATCACCCTCTCTTATTCTAATCTGATGGTATCCACTCTTCAAATCTATCTTTGAGAAATATTTAGCACCACTCAAACAATCCATTAAATCTTCAATTCTGGGCAAAGGGGATCTATACCTGATTGTGATCTTAGTGATTGCTCTGGAATCAGTACACATCCTCCAGCCTCCATCTTTCTTTGGGCTCAGTACTGTTGGTACTGCACATGGACTCAGGCTTTTTCTGATCAGTCCTTTTTCCACCAATTCCTGTACTTATTTCCTGGTTTCCTCATTTTCTTTGGGAGTCATTCTGTAGGCTGCCTTATTTGGCAGATTTGAACCAGGGATAAAATCTATCTGATGGCTGATCTTCCTCATAGGTGGCAGCTCATCAGGTAAATCATCCACAACAATGTCACAGTAATTGTCTAATATCTCTTGTATTTGTATTGGTAAATCATAAATCTTTGTAGAAGTAAGGACTACTTTAGGCTTGAAAAATAAAGCAAAGCTTACCTCTTCTTCTTCTATCAGCTACAGATACTCCTTCCCACTCAGCAACAAGGTCTTTGGATCAATCACTCTACTGGATGGCTCTCCTTCTTCCATGGGTATCAATGTATGATGTACCCCATCTTTGAAGAACTTGTAGGTGTTCTTCTTGCCATCATGCACTGCTGCTCTGTCAAACTGCCAAAGTCTACCCAGCAATATATGACACACATCCATGGGCATTACATCACACAACACTTTGTCCTTGTACTTGCCATTTTGTAGCTCTATTTCAAAATGTTCTTTCACAACCAGCTGGTGCCCTTTATGTAGCCAGGACACCTTGTAGGGAGTTGGATGCTCCCTAGTCTTCAACTTCAACTTTTCTATCACCTCAGTGGAAACTAGATTGTCTGTGCTGCCACTATCAATGACTCGCTGACAACATTTCCCTTGGACTTTGCATATGCTCCTAAACAAATTCTTCCTTTGTGCAGGCTCAATGACTTCTTTAGCTTGCTTCAGCAGGACCTTATTTACCACCAAGGACTCTCCCCTCTCTAGAAGAAATTCTTCTTCAATTTCTGCCTCTTCTCCAACCTGGGAAACAACAACATTCCTTGGACCAGCACCCACATTCTCTGGACATTCATAGTGCTTGTGTCCCAATTTGTCACATCTATAACAGCCCTGAATCTTCGCCTTTTGCCTCCTCTTTCCTTTTCCTCTGTAAGGACCCCTTCTGCACCTTGCATCCTCCTCTATAGATGCATTCTGAGGTGAGCTACTGTTAGCTCCATCCCTGGGTGTAGTAGGCTTTCCTCTACCACCTTGACTTCCCTTTCCACGGAAAGTACCTCTCTTCTTGGCAGACTGTTTCCTCAGGAGTTTCTCCTATGCTTTCAAGGCCATCTGGTAGGCCTCTTCCACTGTCTTAGGAGACAGAAGACCAATCTCATCTTGGATCTCTAGCTTGAGACCATTCACATATCTGGCAATCTTCTCTGGTGTGTCTTGGAATTTCCCAGCCCTTATGCTTACTTTGTAGAATTCCTCTGTGTATTCTTTTACTGTCAACAACCTCTGTCTCAGGTTCTGCATTTGCTTATACAATGTCAGCTGATAATCACTAGGCAAGAATTTACCTTTTAATTTAGCCATCATTCTGGTCCAGCTCTTGATAGGTTGTTTGCCAACTCTCCTCCTTTCTGTCTGCACTCCATCCCACCAAAGTGTAGCATGTCCTTTAAGCTTTGTCACCGCAAACATGACCTTTTTATCTTCACTTATTTCTTCATAATCGAAGCACTTGTTCATTTCATTAATCCAGTCCAATCGCCTCTTCCGGATTCAAATTTCTACATAACTTGATACTTCCAACTTCCGGGCTTAACCTAAATCCTGCATCAGCTCAGGAGCCTCAAGTCAGGAGGAATTTCAACGTTTTCTTCAGCTTCTTCTGTTTCAGGTTCGCTGATGTCTTCATGACCTCTGGGTTGTCTTCTCTCCACGGCATCCATTCTGGCCTCGACCCTCTACAACATCTCCAACACCTCTGCATTGGCAACGGGTCTCCTCCTGCCAGCACCTCTACCAACTCGGATTTCCATGTCAGCAAAAAACTCAGAACACGCTTTGATACCACTTTTGACGCAACAAAACTGAAATTTCTGTCAACTATAGTCATGTTCTGTCGAACTTCTCTTTGAGACACCGTTTCTTATTATCAATTTCGGTCCACTTTCTCCTTTTTATGAGTTATTATCAATTTCGAAGAAATTGATAAAAACTATATTCCGCAACTTCCACTAATATTAAACATTTGGGTTTTAAATCTATTCTTCATGTGCTATAACCAGTAGTACAAACGTGACAAATTTGTACTGTATTCCTGGTCTCACCTCTCTATCAACTAGATCAATCAACGCGCTTCTTCGCATCTTTTGGTTAACTTCTTCATTTTCTTCGCTCAATCACTCACCATACTGATGCGCTCAGTTGCATCGACGTGGCTCGAGTGATTTCGTCGGCGTCCACGCATCGGGACATTAACAACGCGTGAAATCGATACGAAAAATGAGTTTTGGATGGTCCACTCGTCACGTGTCGCGTTTCGTGGATTCGTTTCCGCTCTATGGATACCACTTACATCGTGGAAGGTGGTGCCAGTGCGGGGGAACCCACTTTGGAAATCCACCCTCCGCCTTCGCGTTGTCGGACTCTGCTTGCTGGTCACGCGCCAGGTATGTTAACTCAGGGTTTTCCTTCGGTTAGGAAGTTCAATCAACAACCACCCGCGATTCTCTTTATTAAGCGGATTCCTATCACCACATTGGATTTATTCTATGAGTGGAAGCTTACTCTGCAACGCCTGTTCGATTAATCTGGAGGGAAATGATAACTAGAGATATATGGAATCTATCCAATAGCTCGGTTCAACAATTGTATATGCACAGAACCAATCATTCCAAAACAAAACAACCTCTCCACAATTTGGATTGGGACAGTTCAATGGCGAAATGAGCTCAAAACCAGTGTACAACCGTTTCTCAATCAAACAATTTCTTCATTATTTAGAATTCGAGACAATTCGATGGCCAATAAGTATTGAAATCATTTAATTGGAAACAATAGTTAACACATAGAGTTTTATTGCAGAAATTCTATTCCTCTCTCTCTCCTCTGTTTCAATTACATCCGAGAATACATTTATACATATACATATATGACTCGTCGGTTCCTATGGGAGGACCATTCTAGAAACCAACAGTCTAATCACAATAATTCAATTAACTTAAATATGACAGCTAGACAAACTGAGCTATTCGACTTCTTATGACTCTAATTAATCTAAATAATACAATTAGCTAAGGTATTAACATCTAGTTGTTACAATTCAGATGTTTCGAACCCTACTAGCCACAACATGTGGAAAAAATCTCCTACATTGCCGGCTAGTGTCCAATGCCCCTGCATCACCTCTACAGCACCTTGCTTTTCTTTTCTGCCATAGAAAATTTTCTCCTTTGCAACCCTTGACAACACATGATCTAGCTTTTTTTTGCCTTCTAGGAGCTCGATATTGAATCTGATGTATCTCTATGATTTCATATCTTCAATATCTTATTTTTGGTCCTGTAGTAGTACACCGAGTCAAATTTTCCAATGCCACGTGTTTGTCCCAATTTAGATTCTTCAAGAGATATTTATACCCAATTTCTCACACTGCCCTAATTATGGACTGTTTCAACAGAGCAAACTTGTATGGCATGCCATGTGTCACTATTTATTCATTTGCTTCTGAAATTGATAGATAAAAAAGTAAAGACTGTGCACTATCTATCACCTTTTACAGGATTCCAATCTGATACTCAGAGAGAGAGTTATGATGAATTTACCAAGGTCACTTCTTTGAGATGAATCTCAGGAGCCTACAAAAACCCTTACTTCCACAGATCATATCTCCAAAAATTCTACGCAACTTGATACGAAATTTTTACTACAGCTTCCTCAGGATCTTGGCTTCTCCTCATAATAATTTCAGCTTCTGAGCCTTCGTAGAACAAAAGTTAGAGCGAAAATTCCATGATGACCTGTTTCAGATGGCCGAATCCCTTACCTAAGGAGGAAATGAAGATCACAATATATATGAATGCTTAAGTTGAGAGGGGCTTCAACAAGTGAACGTGGGAGGGATTTTAGGAGCATAAAAAATATTAATTATGATTTTTCAATGACCCATGCCCCAACCCCATGGGGTTTTAGCCCACTAACTGGGGTACAAACTTCAAACATGAATATCTCTCAAACCGTGAAGAATTACATGGCGTGCCATATATCAACGGAAACATCTCGACAAGTAGAAACCATCAAAAGCATTATTGACCCAGAATATATTAATTTGGTAGGTCAAACTTCCCATTCAATATTGGGTTAGCCCCTAGTGCTGCTTGGGTTGACATCAATGACAACCGATGATCAACAAAGGGAACCCTAGGAAAAAATGTTTATGAGACAATTATGAAAACAATTATTTTCTTCCAAGGAAAATGGTTCTCAGAAAACCCCAAGGGTGGGGCAAGAAGGGAGAACAAGGTAATAGGGAAAGGAAGGAAAGACATTTCATAGATGTTTTTTCCTGAGACAGATAATATCTTGGTAATAGGGCTTGAGGGATTGAAAAGGACATGATTTCCTTTCTCGCATTAGGGAGGATTGGTTCTCAGTGAATTGCTAGACTACCTGATAATCCATATAAGTAATTTTTCTTTGCATTTTTATGTCTGAGTATCAAAAATAAATTACATATCAGTTCCTTCCAGATAATAAAATTATATTATGTTTACGTATTGTGCACTGACTGAATATTCACTATGAGTGTTGTTAAAGAATGTAATCCCAAACACCCGCTAGGTGTTGAAACCATCAGTCTAAGTGTCCAATTCAGTTTCTAGTTACTCCAGTTTAATCCAGTTACACTACAGTCATTTATTGTTGATGTTTCCAATGTAATCTATTTAACTATTTCGTAATATTGAGATGAGTAACTCTCTACTCCATTTTACTTTTCAGTTTCACAATTCTTTTCATGGTATCGAAGCTAGCTTACATAAGCCTCCTGGAGAGCAGCAACAAAGCCAAGAAAGAGCAGTAGAGAGGAGAAGTTGGTTGGCGCGACGGTTAGGCTAACACTTGCGCCAACATGCCGAAACAAGGGATTGGCGCGAGAATGCAAGCCATACCCGTGCCAGTTTTTTGACTCGCGGTCTTTCATGTCTCATTGCTACTATGTTGACCACGCCGCTTATGTTCATCGTCTGTGTTAACATTAACTCGGGAGTCAAGTTCATCAGTGGATTGTCACTGTATTATTTGAGTTTATGCAGAGATGTATGGTAATACAGTTTGAGTGCCCATTGATAAGACGTTACTAGCCCGTATTCTTGTGAAGATTCTATCTGCAACTTTACTCAACAAGCCGTGTGCTTCAAGATGGGACTCATCAACCAAATCCGCTGTGGAGCGAATGTGTTAAGGTAATTTTTTTCCACAAATCCAAATCTTTGACGGTGCAATTAGGTTAAGATTTTTTATGCTCTACGAATATCATTTTAAAATATTTATTCAAAGGTTTCAAAGTGTTAAGAGAAATATTTTTTTAAGTTTTTTTTCTATAAAAAAAAAAAAAAAAACTTAAAATGTCGAAAGGTTTTTTAATGTTTTTTAAAAAAGAAAAAGGTTTTTTTCTTAAAGAGCATGAATGAATTTTTTTTTGGAGTTTAAAAAAAAAAAAAAATCATAAAGTTGTGATGTGAGAAAGTGAAAGTGAATCCATTAAAAAGGAGATTATTTGAGCAAGGAAATTTTGGAAGCAAGGTATTTGATGCATATGTAGACTCGTCTATTTGTGGAAGCCAAGCAACGAGGTCATGGGAAAAGCGAAGAGGCTAAAGCAGAAACAGAAGATGTTCGAGATCTTTTTAGATCTGAAAATAAAGAGGCAAAAAGACGCCTATGCGTTAAGATGCATAAAAGAATCAATCAATGAAAGTATACTTCCCTTAATTTCAAATGCCAAGACAGCCAAGGGGAGCATTGAAGATGAAGATGAAGGTGGATCTATACCAAGCATCTACAAATGAGATGAAGAGTCGAAGAAGTGTAGAGAGAGAACGAAGAGGTTTAGAACCCTATCAGACATAGAAGGCATGGGGATGATGATTACTGATTCAACAACTGAGGCTATTAATGAATATGTGGATATCTATGAATAAATTAAGCCACATGATATGGAAATTATAGCAACAGAGCTTGTTAATGATATGGTAAATCCATAGACTAATATTATTGATTTTGACAGAGAATTTTTGCTAATGATGACTGGTTGTAGATGATGCAAAAAAAACAAGATATTGACATGATGTTATTTGGTGAGAAAACCCCACTGCAGTTAGTGGAAGACAAAATGATTGCAGCAACATTGGTTAGTGAAGAAGAGGCAAAGACAGAGACAGAGACAGAGACAGAAACAGATCAGAAGGAAGAAATAGAGAAAGAAGCAGAGACAGAAGAAAAAAAAGAATTCTGCAAAGGGAATGCAAAAACAAAGATAGAGATGGAAGCAGAAAAGGAAAAACAACAAAAGAAAGCTCTCATTGCAGAGCAAAAAGACCAAAACTAATGTCGTTCTGAAAATATTTTTAATTATAACATTGATTTTCAGTTTGCAGGTACACCGATTGATTATGAAGAAGAGCTAAAGTTTATTAAAACATGGCTTGCAACACCATGTCTGGAAGAGATCTACATGGAAGATGTAGATATGAATGATGAAGATGACATGCATAACGAACATGTCAATGAAATTTTAATGCATTGGAGTTTTGAAGAGATAAGATATTGTTCTAATCTTATGTTGCAGCAGATTGATGTTGAAAAGCGCACTACAGAAGACAATATGTGGCAGCAGTCCGCATACAAGTCAATTTTTGAAGAATTCCAGGACATGCTTAGATAGTCTGAACTCGTAAAATACCTCGTGTTATTTAAAAATCAAGAAACTGAAGTTTGAAGGATACAGCAAAGCTAGAAATCTGAAACAATTTAGAGGCTACAGAATATGGAAAAAGGGAAGAAGAAAACCAAATCTAATTGAAGTCAATTTTTTTAAAATTGTAAGCCTCGCTGAGACATAGACCAGCAGGTATCTGAATTAAAATTTTACCTGGTTGAAATTAAAGGGGAGTGTTAAATAATGTAATCCCAACCACCTGCTCGGTGTCAAAATCGTCAGCCCAAGTTTCCAGTTCAGTTTCTAGTTACTCCAGTTTAGTCTAGTTACACTACAGTCATTTATTGTTGATGTTTCCAATGTAATCTATTTAACTATTTCGTAATATTGAGATGAGTAACTCTCTGCTTCATTTTAATTTTCTTTTTCTCAATTATTTTCAAGCACTAGTGATAACCATGTTGTTAATAGTGGAATTAACATGAAAAATATTTGAATTTTATCATAAATATTTTCAGGAAATGACTTAAAGAATGTTTAATATTGATTGGACTAGGATGTAATAATCAAGTGATGTTGACAAGGTTCAAGTTGGGTATTTTTTCTCTGATAGGATTATAAAGAAGAAATTTATGCTTTAATATTATTACAGAACCTTGTAAAGTCCCAACCAATGGAAACTCGTACTGTATAGTCAACAGAACTGAAAAATTTTATCAACTAATAACGAATTAGATGAATAAAAAATAAAAATTAAATCCAGTGTAACCAGGTTCTTTTAGGCCTGAATGATCGAAGAGAACTCGATTATATAGGCATAGTCCTGAATTTGGGGCTCTCCATTACCATTCCAAATAGATATTAATAAACTTTCCTTACTTTAACCACAATGTAAAAATAATACAAAATACTGAATTGGATATACAACACTTAAATTTCGTGATTCTAAAAAACAACTAGAATCACAGAATTTGAAATGAAAAAGAGTAAAACCCCAAAACATTAAATCTAAAAAAGAATAGTTACAGTAAATTTTTTGTACAATATATGTCAGATGCAACTTAAATAAATAGATAAAAACCGCAAACATGATATAACCTCAGAAAGATTTGAAAGAGTTCCAATATTTTGCAATCCTGATAGAATAGAATGCAATCCAAAACTAGAGACATATATTGAATTTCAGCTAAGAATCGGGCCCAAAACAACACCTTAGACTTTACAATTTCTCGGAGATCAGGAAAATAAACTATAATTGACAGATAAGTGTTTATATGCATAAAAAAATCCAGAATCACCAATTAGGTAACAATGACATATTACTCTGGAAGAGAGTTATTTCATCGTATAAAAGTCAAAATGATGAGAATAATAACGTGAAAAACTTCATGTCATAAGAATATTTAGAATCCCTAAATCAAGATAAGTCATTTAATCATATCATTTCTTGCAATGAAGCATTTTTTCAAGCGTTTTGAACCTGGTAAGGCCTTCCAACAAGGGACTCTTCATTCATAACAACCATGGAATTTAAATAGAAAACATGGGTAGAATTCGGGTGGAGGATCCTACCAGAAGATAAATTTAGTATCTGGGGAAGAGCCATGAAACCTACACACAATTTCTTGAATCCGACAGTGAAACCTATACATTTCAAATTCCATAAGCAAGTGGTAAAAATCCTGTGCATTGTTTTAGGAAGCGAGTAGTTATAGTCACTCATAGAAGAATAAAAACTGCAATATTGAGAAAATAATAAACAATAAAGAAACTATTTTTGAACATCAAGCTCAACAATTTTCTCACCTCTATTAAAAGGCTCTAATGCTAGACCTAGGCTGGAACCACCACAAGAAACATAAATTGGAGTTCAAGTCGAGAATTGTTGGAATTTCTGAGAATTCCTAAACAAACTATAGAGATAATGATACTCTCCTTTCCAACACAGAGAATTATAAAAATATTTTATTCATAGGAGACAGAGTTTGCACACAACAACACTTCTATTTCATTAAAAAATGGTTACAACATCTTCCTCTGTTGAGGAATTACACAATGTGGACTGCTACAAATGCAGTGCCAAATCACTTCATTGTTTCTCTCAAAAATGCACTCTGTCTCACACAGAAAGTACACTCTCTGTTCTCTGTTATAGAAATAGCCTTCATGCTCCTCACTGTTTTACACTGTTGCGTATATAAAAACATTACACTACTTCTCAGGCTTTTTGTATGGCACAGCATACATTTCAAAATGTAAAACAAAACTTTTACATAAAATAAAAATATAACTAAAAATTAAAACAACATATCATAACCTTCCGCTGCGGGGTCCACATTCCAAATAGTGCATATGTTAAAACATAACAAAAGGTTTAACATAACGTTTGTTGCACGGCATATAACAAAATATTTAAAACAAAAACCTTAACAAATATAAAACTAACTCTTTTGCATGTGGAGCCCGCCGGACTCCAAAGGAATTAAACCAAACTGCATTTGAAAATTCGTGTTACAAATGGGGACTCGTGATGTCACCATTTTCATGCGTGATGAACTATCCAATGGCATTCATAAAATGATATCGGGTCTGAAAAATGGTTTTGGGTACGGGCCCAAAGTGTAACCCGAAAAAATATTCAAAACGGTTCATAAAATGTTTGGGTCTGGAACTACGCCTGCGACCCGGCTTCAAAAAACTTTGCGATCCAATGACATTCTTCCATGTGGTCCTCTGACTTGGCTGTTGTCATGGCCGTGGGGACCACCAGGCTTTATACATTTAAACACTTCCCGTTGACGTGGTCTATGGGACCACCAAACTCCTACACATAAAACAAAAGTAAAATGCTCTGTTTTCTTTGTAAAGTCCTGTTTTCAAATATAGACTCTGTTTTCTATATAAACCTCTGTTTTTCAAAATAAAGGACTGTAAGGTTTTCATAGTTTGAACTTGACTTTTCATTACATTTTTAGCAAGTGGCCAGAGTACAGAAAGCCTGGAGATAAAAATAAAAAGCGGCTATTGTACAAGGCTACAGTTGAAATTAACATTTCAACACTCCCCCTTAAGTTCAACTGCTAGGTTATCATTCATACCCAAACATTTCCTTAAAAACTCAAAAAATTTTATGTCCCAATGGTTTGGTGAGAATTTTTGCAAACTGCTCCTGAGTTCTACAATGTTCTAAAACAATTTCTCCATTGTTCACCAATTCCCTGATGTAGTGAAACTCTGTATCTATGTGTTTCGTTCTCTTCTAAAACACATAATTATTTGATAATGCAATAGCTGAGCTATTGTGAAAATAAATCACTGTGCCTTTTACCTACTCTTGGCATAAAATTCTCAACATCCTCCTCATCCAAACTGCTTGACACACTGCTGCTATAGCTACCACATACTCTGCCTCTGTTGTAGACAATGCTACAATAGATTGTTTTTTAGAAGCCCATGAAATGGCTCCTGAACCCATGTGAAAAACATAACCAGAAGTACTTTTCCGATCATCTACACTTCCAGCCCAATCACTGTCAGTGTATCTAATTAAATCTGAACTTTCTGAAGTAGTATATAAAATACCACACTTTTTAGTTCCTTGAACATAGCTCAGAATTCTTTTTGCTGCTTGCTAATGTGCTTCTTTTGGCCTCTACATGAATCTGGAAATCAAACTAATAGCATGCATAATATCCGACCTAGTTTCATTCAAATGCATGAGGCTGTCAACTATGCTTTGGTATAAACTAGGATCAAAATTCTTGTTGTTGTCCTCTTTGCTGAGTTTTAATCCCATCACTGTGGGAGTAATTGCTGCCTTGCAATCCTGCATGTTAAATCTCTTCAAAACTTCATTAACATACTTTTCTTGAGAAATAAAAATTTTATCTTCATTTTGCTTTACTTTTATTCCTAAGAAGTATTTCAGCAAACTCATATTAGTCATTTCAAATTCATCTTTCATGACTGGTTTAAAATTTTCAACAAGGTAATCATCATTACTTGTAAAAATCACATCATCAACATATAACCCAACAATCAACATCTTACCATCTTTTTATTTGATGTATAGGGTGGGTTCTCCCTCACATTTTTCAAATCCATTTTCTAGTAGATAGGAATCTATCCTACTGTACCATGCTCTTGGGGCTTGTTTCAGCCCATGAAGAGCTTTCTTCAATCTGCACACTTTGTGCTCTTGGCCTTTCTTTTCATAGCCTAGAGGTTTTTCAATGTAAAACTCTGCCATTAACACTGCATTTAGGAATGTTGACTTCACACCCATTTGGTAAACTTTCCACTTGTTTTGTGCTGTTATGGACAGCACTGCTCTCACAGTTTCCATTCTTGCAACCGGTGAGAAAGTTTCCTCATAGTCTCTCCCATGTTGTTGCTTATACCCTTTGACAACAAGTCTAGCCTTGTGTCTTTCAATTTTGCCTTCAACATTACTCTTGGTCTTGTAGACCCATCTAGCTCCAATAACTTCTTTACATTTTGGGAGTTGAACTAAATCCCATGTCTTGTTTATTTCTATGGCATTAATCTCTTCATCCATAGCTTCTATCCATTTATTATCCTTAATAGCTTCTTCAAAATGAATAAGGTCATAAACATGACAATATAAAGCAAATAAAGAGTTCATACCTTCATTTGTTGCCTCTTGCTCATAAATCTCATTTAAATTTCTGAACTTTGTTCCTCTTTCATTTGGTGTACAAGTGCTTGAAGTAGCACTCGAATATCCTCCTTGTGGTGTGCTTGGAGAAGCACTCTCATTTTTCCTCAAGGGTGTCCATTGTTGTCCTTGTGTTGGTGATGCTATAGAGGGGTGTATTTCAGCCATCTCTTCATCATCTTCGTCATGAGACAAACAGTTTTTAACATTCATTGTTTTCTCAATGCTTCCATCCCAAACTCCCTCTTTAATAAATTGAACAACTCTACTCACAATAAAATTCTTGGCGCATGGGTTATATAACCTGGAAGCTTTGGATTCTTCACTATATCCAATAAAAATACATTTCTCCTCCTTTCTGTCCAACTTCTTCTTTAGCTGATCTAGAATGTGTGCATAAGCCACACAACCAAAAACTTTCATGTGGGTGACTCCTTGCTTTGTCCCACTCCATGCTTCTTTTGGAACTTTGTTCATGACTACTTTTGTTGGGCACCTATTCAAAATGTATGCTGCACAATGTACAGCTTCATCCCAATAATCATTTGGAAAATGCTTTTCCGTTAGCATACTCCTTACCATATCCATGATTGTCCTATTTTTCCTTTCGGCAACTCCATTTTGCTGCAGAGTGTACCTTGCTGTAAATTTCTTATGAATGTCATTTTCTCTGCAAAAACACAAAAATTATTTAGAGATATATTCACCTCCTCTATCAGTCCTTAGGAATTTGATATGCAGCCCACTTTGGTTCTCCACAAGTGCTTTGAAATTACAGAATCTTTCAGACACTTCACTTTTATTTTTCAAAAAATAAACCGAAGTTTTTCTTGTAAAATCATCTATAAAAGTTAATATATAGTGGCTAGTTGCAAGTGATGGTGTTTTCATTGTCCACATAAATCTGAATGGACAATTTCCAAGGGTGCCTTTGCGCTTATGCTTTTCCCGGATGGAAACATTTCTCTGTGTTGTTTACCCAAGATACAACCTTCACAAAGGCTGTCTGGTTTCTCAATCAATGGCAATTATCTTACCATTCCTTTTCTGTGCAACAAGTTAAGACCTCCAAAGTTGAGATGTCCAAATCTCAAGTGCCATAACCAATTCTCATCTTTTATTTCTCTTTGGAAAGCCTCTTGTGAAACTGCTACCATTTCTTCTCCATTTTTCAAATCTGCTCTCATCCTGAGAGGGAACATTCTATTCCTTGTCATCTTCACTTCAGCAATACATTGTTTTCTTGGTGATTTATCCATGATGGTGCATACATCATCTTCAAAGAAAACATTTTACCCCTTTTGAACAAGTTGTCCAATACTTAAGAGGTTACATTTCATTCTAGGAACATAAAAAAAATCTGCTATGGATTTCTTTTCTCCTTTCCTTGTTAAGACATTTACATCTCATTTTCCCATAAAAGAAACTTCACTATCTGTCCCTAATGTGACTTGTGACTTCACATTCTCATCTAACATAGAAAACATGACTATGTTTCCTGACATATGGTTACTACAAACTGAGTCTAGAAACAATAAATCTTCACTCTATTCCTCAACCATATTACAAGCTAAAATTTTTTTATCTTGGCTGATATTTTCTCTAGTGAAATTTGCATTGGGTCTATTACCCATATCATGCTACTTCTTCCTAAATTCATTTGCATAATGCCCATATTTTTTACAATAATGACATTGGACATTGGATTTATCATACCTTTGTCCATGAGCATGTTGCTTTCCACCTTGTTGGCTGCTGCTTTGACCTTGGTTCTCATTTTGATTGTTGCCCTTTCTTCAGCATTTGCTGGACTGTTTCTTCCACCTATGTTTTGGCTTCTTCCTCTTCCTCTCTTGTTTCCTCTACCTTGACCTCTTCCTCTTCCAAAGGACATCTAGGTCTTGAAGGCATGCTCCAAACATGAGTTTTCATTTCTACCCAATCTCTGTTCATGTGTCATCAGTGATGCATGAAGCTCATCAACTGAAAATTTTGTGAGATACTTTGTCTCTTCTATGGTGGTGACTATCACATCAAACTTTGAGGGTAAGTTCCTCAAAATTTTTTCCATAATCCTTCATTCTTAAAGTGTCTCTCCATGAGACCTTATCTATGTGACCATTCCAATCACATGTGTGAAGAATGAGTCTATATTATCAGACTCCTTCATGCAGAGAGTCTCAAAATCTCTCCTCAGAAATTGTAGTTTTGTTGTCTTCACTTTCTCCATGCCTTGATAGGCTGTCTTGAGAGTTTCCCATGCTTCTTTGGATCTCCTAGCTACTACTATCCTTGGAAACACACTATCATGTATTGCTTGATACAAATAGAAAAGGGCTTTAGAGTCATTCTTCTTATTGCTCTTCAACAGTTCCTTCTCTTCCTGAGTTAAGGTATTAAACTCATTTTCATCTACTGGCTCTTCAAAACCATCCTCAACAAATTCCCATAAGTCTTGAGAGGCAAACAGGCCTCTCATAGTGATTTCCCAATAATCATAGTTTTTCCCATTAAATTGTGGGAGCTGAGCACTACCAATACTCATGCTTGTGATGGCTCCTGCCATCCTTGCACTCTGAACTATGCTTCAATCACTTGACTGTGTTTTTAAAATAAACCAACTATCTTCAAACAGTAACACAAAAAAAATTGTTTTGAGAAATACCTTGGATTCTTTTGACTGAGCCTTCACTCTGCTGGAGAAGTTGCTGCAATAAAAAATCCTTCCTTCAACTTCTTTGACACCTTCAAAGAGCCTGGACTAGCTCTGATACCATGTTGGAATTTTTGAGTATTCCTAAAAAAAATATAGAGAGAATGATACTCTCCTTTCCAACACAGAGAATTATAAAAATATTCGCTTCATAGGAGACAGAGTTTGCACACAAAAACACTTCTATTTCATTAAAAAAAACTATTCCAAAATCTTCCTCTATCAAGGAATTACACAATGTGGACTGCTACAAACGCAATGCCAAATCACTTCATTGTTTCTCTAAAAAATGCACTTTGTCTCACACAGAAAATACACTCTCTGTTCTCTGTTACAAAAATAGCCTTCGGGCTCCTCACTGTTTTACATTTTTGTGTATATAAAAACATTACACTGCCTATCGGGCTTTTTTTATGGTGCAGCATACATTTCAAAATGTAAAACAAAACTTTTACATAAAATAAAACTATAACTAAAAATTAAAACAACATATCATAAACTTCCGTTGCGGGGTCCACATTCCAAATAGTGCATATGTTAAAACATAACAAAAGGTTTAACATAACATTTGTTCCACAGCATATAACAAAACATTTAAAACAAAAACATTAACAAATATAAAATGAACCCTTTCGCATGTGGAGCCTGCCGGACTCCAAAGGAATTAAACCAAACTGCATTTGAAAATTCACGTTACAAATGGGTACCCGTGACATCAACTTTTCGACGCGTGATGAATTATCCAATCGCATTCATAAAACGATATCGGGTCCGCAAAATGGTTTTGGGTACGGCCCCAAAGTGTAACCCAAAAAACTATTCAAACTACTTTATAAAATGTTCGAGTCCGGAACTACGCCTGCGACCCGGCTCCGAAAAACTTTGCAATCCAATGACATTCTTCCACATGGTCCTCTGACTTGGCTGTTGTCATGGCCGTGGGGACCACTAGTCTTTAAACATTTAAACACTTCCCGTTGACGTGGTCTATGGGACCACCAAACTCCCACGCATAAAACAAAAGTAAAATTCTCTGTTTTATTTGTAAAATCCTATTTTCAAATATAGACACTGTTTTCTGTATAAACCTTTATTTTTCAAAATAAAAGGACTGTAAGGTTTTCACAGTCTAAAATTGACTATTCATTGCATTTTTAGCAAGCGCCCAGAGTACAGAAAGCCTAGAGATAAAAATGGAAAGTGGCTACTGTACAAGGCTACAGTTGAAATTAACATTTCAACAAGAATGTGATTTCCAAAAAGTAAGGGTAGTATGTCACAACCAAAATCTGCAAGCACAACGAAATTCGTGACATAGCTCTCACAACAGTGGCCTTCTTTCACATTTAAAAAAGGAAACCCAATGGTATCTGTGTAGTTACACGAGGGGTTACCAACGTCAATCAATCCGTCCACTTCCTACAAACCCTAGCTAGATATACGACGACTATTTTTCCACCAGTCTCGAGGGGAAATTCTAGAAAATTTCCACCCCTACAATAGTTGTGCATGGTATGCACAGTGGGGTACTTGTTATGATAAAGAAGAATTTAATCCAATGTTTGATGGAGCATTAATTTTTATTAAGTATAATGATGCGATAAAAACATAACCATAATACAAGAAATTTTTAAAATAAACTTAGTTCTATAGCTTTTGACAAGATAATGTTAAGTATGGACCCATTATCAAGTAGTTAATTAGCCTAGTCAATCAACAAGATTAAATGTTATATGGTAATTTTTTTTATGTTGGTGTGTACGAGTGTTACAAAAGGAATAATAATAATATATTATTATGTGAATTAGAAAATCATTATTAATAACAATATCTAATGAAGTGTTAATAAATTAAAAAATTAAATTAAAATTAAAAAAAATTGTCAGTTCATTGTTAGCGGGTGAAGTGTTAATCTAAAGGTTTGATGAAATTATAATTTCTCCATTTAGTTTGTTTCTAAAAAAATTGTCTCCAACTTATTATTGAGTTAAAGAATAAATGAAACATAGTAAGTGGTTCAAAAAGCGTTGACTTAAAATTTCTATAATTTAGTCCATAAAATATATGATATTAATCATGAATGACAAAATCCTATACTCATAAAGTGCTAAGAGTTATTATTCATCTCCTTCAACCCCACACAAACCTCCATCATCCCTGAAACTATTCGTTGACCCTCTTCCCTTTTTAGGGCTTTGGCTTCGAAATATGGCACTACCTTTCTTCCCACTAGATTCCTGCCATTTTTTAAATAAATTTTGGTGTATTCAACCAAATACTGTTGCTCCCACCCTCTTCCAAGCTAAAATTAGCAAAATATTGGTCGTCCATCCTCAAATCCCTCCACTCTGTCAATGTTTCTAGTGTTCATTTTTGTTAGTGTGCTCCTTACATGTTGATATTGTATATGATTCTTACCATTTTCCTTCGTCAGCTATGCGGATGAATGTCTCCCTCACACTCGTCACTCATGCTACACCTGGCCACCTATTGTTAGCTCCAATACTCAACCCTCAATTTTGCACCTTATGACATCATCATCTTGAATCATATTATTTATTTTAACCTTAGTTTTGTTAATACATTTTTTGTTTTGAGGCCCATTTTTTACCTCGAAATTCCCCTAATGATTGGGCTCAAACTAAACTTTGTCACCTCTCATGAAACTTGGAATGTATTTGGTCATCCACTTTACATTTATTGGGGCCCCTTTTTCTCTCTTTGGGTGTAATTTTCAAGTATCCCCTATAATTCCTTTCATTACTAATGTCACTAATGATGTCATCACGATGTCATGTTGAGATGGGATGGGACATTAGTTTTCCATTTAGACTGCCTACCTATTTTTTTGTACACCACCTGGTCATGAGAAATTACATGGATCAAAACTATGATTAATGTGGACCCATTGACCATTTAATTTTGAGCTTTGAGAAGGGGGGCCCATAATGAATCTTATCTGTTAATTGAAGATATGTGTGTTAGTGCTAATACCAATAAGGGTTTCCCTCCCATTCAGCTTCAACTACTAGGGGAAGCTTGTAGTCAATGTTAATTTTTTATTAGAGATAGTTAACGATGGATTATTGAGAGGTAGGAGGGTGTTATTTTTAGTTGTTCCCCCTTCTCACCCCCTCCCAATAAACATTGACTACAAATGGATGCCCGTGATCATTCTCGAACATCGATCTACAATTTTTTATTGTCTATCTAAACAATCAATACAAACATTACCTCTCACTTCCCCCCCATTAAAATTAAACTACAAAGGGAGTGGAAAGGTCCATATGCATTATTAAATCTAGCATCATTGTCGATAACCAAATTTTTTCCACTTTTGATTGTTTAGCATAGAAAAATAATATTTCTACTCTACATTTTTCCAAAAAAAAAAAATCATCGTCCATACACTATCCCTTGTACGGAATATGTTCCTTGAACATATTAATAGTTTTTCCATCTGCTTTGGCCCATTCATTCCCATTGTTACTTTCTAATTTGTGTAACTCCCTAAATTTGATGAAATATGATTTAAAAAGTTGAATTTGCACCATTGACACCCTATAATTCATAAATTCAACCAATTCCAAGCCTAAAGTTATTTAGAAAATAGGTTAAAATAGGAAATTTTTAACTCTTGCCATAAATTTCCTCAAATCTCTAAGAAATTTTCCCAATTCCATATGGGGATTTTGACAAACACTTGAAAAAAATCCTGATAGTAGCATTTTTTCCAACATTTCACCTACATATTTCATACACCCATATTTGTGCTTGACCCATACCACCCCTGTCTTGCAACTGTGGATCTAATACCACCCATAATGTTCCCTATCCCTTTTCTAGATTATTCCAGCCGAATTTTGGGACCCAATTTCATGCTCGTTATACCTAGCGACCTATATTCTAAAAGATTACAATTTCTATGAAATTATCATTTGATGAAATGAATATTTAAACACATGCTAAAATCAAAACCATATGCACGACAATATTATAAAATGAGTATGCTTATTAATTATAGTTCAAAATATAGTTCATAACTATATAAAACATTGCGGTAGAAGATAATAATAACATATAAATACTTATCTTTTAATTTGTGTTCACTTTGTTGTAGACCTTCAAAAATCCATCTAGCCATAGACCACATCGGTTAATTTTCTCTCAATAGAGGTTCAACCTAGATATTTTTCTTTCATTACATAGGAATCAGCTCAGCTAAATCCTAGTGCATGCTCAGTACCAGTAAGTATCCAAGGTACTAAATCGAACAACCTCGAAACCAATAGACTATAATCCATAATCAATCTCTATCTTGGTAGAGGAGGGGTGTTCTTCAGTCCTACAACTTTCAAGAGTTACACTACTCTAATAGGTTATATAGGTTCCCTTCCATTCCCTCATATAGGAAAGGTACTAAACATGGAAACCTCAAACTAGTAAGCTTACATTCCCCTTTAGCATGCACCTATGTGGTGCACACTCTTATCTATAGCTACAACTCCTGAGACTATGCCAACACCTTCCATGATACCTTAGATATGTATATAGGAATATTTTAGAGTCTTGTAGCTTCCAAGAGTTCCACTACACTAAAATGTGATGCAAACTAGCTACAAAAATATCAGAATACACAACAAACTGTGGTTTATGGTTCCACACAATTACCTTACTCACAACAGATTTCAAACTTTGCAGTTTCCAAACATACATACGCGCACGATGAGAGTGGTTCTTCTACACATACCACACATAAAACCCAGAAAAAATGAATACATGTAAAAATTCTTGTCGGAGGGTCCCATGACACTTCTGACCAATCACTGGCGATGGCACTTCGCACACTTTACAATATAACTTAAAGGTTAGACCTTATTCCTTGAAATTTGCAATATTGTGCTGAGCCAACACATGCCCTTCTCCATTTCGCATCACAAACCATTAACTTACCTTGCGATGGTGTTAACGCTAACTTCTAAATGTTTCAATTTGTGAAATCACTCCTAGTGCGCCTCAATCTCCACCGTTAGCCTTTGTTGGATCTGACAATCTACGTTATGTCTCCGTGGACTCACTTCACAATGCAAGTTAAATGAGTTAAGTTACGAATTATTAATCGTAAACACTATACTTTGCGATGTTCGATGTCCTCCTAACTACGATGTGATTTCTCACCATTGATCAATTTTGGATCTAATAGTCCTCACTGTGCTTGTAAATCCGATTAGTCTTCGAACCACGATGTGTCTTGAAAATTCAATTGTCCTTCCTATTATGTGCTTAAGGTAATATGTGATCCAACAGAGAAATAAAACAAACGGTTTAAAATAGAGAGCCCGATCAAAAATAAAAAACACTTGGAATTAATTTAGAAATGAAATATACAGAGCCCATCCCTTGGATGGTTTTTTTTTACATTTATTTTTTCTCTCATTTCACTCCTCTCTCGCACCTATTCCACACCTATTTCATTCTTATTCACAGTCTGTCTCTCACCCCTATATATATATCTACTCGAAGTAGTTCACTTCGTATTTATTTAGCTTTCTAATATACCACTCCAACAAACAATCTCTATCCTATTTCTAAACTTTGTCCTACTTGGCTTAATCTCCTTGCAGGGAGAAAAAAACTATTATTTTTATTCCTACCTAAGTTAGGAAATCAAAACAACTAACTTCTCATTTAAAACTAAGTAAAATATTAATAACAAATGTTTATCCACCTCATGTTAAACACAACATGTGAACACACAAGAACATTGTTGGCTAAGTCCGGATGCTCCTGCATCAAACTCCCGGGGAAGAAAAAAATTGATCCATCAATGTTTGAGGATCTGTACTAAATTCTATAACTCTACTATTGTCATCCAACTAGCATTTTCCACTGGGTGTCCTTTCCATTTGACGAGATACTGGTAGTAGCTTTTTCCCCTGGTCCTCCTTGCTTCTCTTTTCTCCATAATGGTTTCCACTTATTTATTTGTTGTATTTGGCATCTGTTCGTTCCAATTCAAAGTTTTGTCCTCCTCTTCTGTAGATTCTTCTTGTATTTATTCCTTTGTTGCTTTGTATTGGTAAAAATCTGCAACATTAAATATGAGTGACATTCCAATTCCTGCTGGTAATTCAATCTCATAAGCATTTGAATAAAACTTCCTCAAAATTCTACATGGTCCTATCTTTTTCATTTTTAGTTTGTTATAAGTCCCGACTGGAAACCTTTCCTTCCTTAGATAAACCACGACTAAATCATCTACTTGAAACTCCCTTTCATTCCTCTTCATATTAGCTATTTCTTTATACTTTTGGGTGGTTTCCTATAAGCTCTTCTTGACACCTTCCTGCAACTTATGTATCTGTTGTGAAAATTCTTCATATTTTGCACTCCTTGTCTCTTGTTTGCTCAAATATCTAAGTTCGTACACTCCTGTTGGATGCATCCAAAAAACAATCTGAAATGGAATCATTCTAGTACTCTAATTAGAAGTATCATTATAGGAAACTCAACTTGAGCAAGTGTTAAATCCCATTTCTTTGGATTTTTGTAAACCAAACTCCTTAATATGTTTCTGAAGCTCGTGTTCACCACTTCATTTTTTCCATCCTTCTGAGGATTAATGGCTAAACTGAAAATGATTTCTGTACCCAGCTTCTTCCATAGAGTTCTCCAGAAGTGTCCTACAAACTTTGTATCCCTGTCTCAAACAATACTCACAGGAAATCCATGAAATCTTATAACTTCAGAGAAAAACAAATTTGAAATGTGAATTGCATCACTAGTTTTCTTACAAGCAATAAAATGTGCCTTTTTAGAAAATCTATCTACAACAACATAGATATAATCATGACCTATTTAAGTCTTCAGTAGTCCTAAAAAGAAATCAATGCTGATAACATCCCAAGGTCTATTGGGTATTAGAAATGGCTGATATAACCTAGTGTTTTGGCTTCTTCCTTTGGCATGTTGACAAATCCTGCACTTCTCAACAAAAATTTTGATATCACTTTGTTTTTTTTTCCCAAAAATAAAAATAACTTACTAAGGAAATGTTTTATCGTGTCCAAAGTGTCCAGATAGTCCTCCACTATGTTTTTCCTTAATCATATTTTCCCTCATGGAACACTTAGGTATACACAGTTTATTATCTTTGAACAACAATCCTCCCTGAATCAAGTAATCTAACCACTAGCTTCTATTATGAATCACTGGATTCTTAACAGCGGCATATATTTATTTGAAATTTGTGTCTTCCTCATACATGCCAATCATCTCTTCAAACCCCAAAATGCCAATCTTCAATTCCTGCATAAAAAAATTTACTCTACTTAAAGCATCAACAACTTTGTTTCTCTTATCGTTTGTGTGTTTGATTACAAAGGTAAAAATCTGCAAAAACTCCACTCACTTTGCATGCTTTTGGTTTAGCTTTGACTGATTATTTATGAACTCTAGTGCATGGTTACCTGAATACAACACAAACTCTTTGGGCAACAAATAATATCTCGATTTCTTTAAAGGTTGCACGATAGCATAGAACTCCTTATCATAGGAAGAATCATTATTCTTAGCCTCATTTAAATTATCGCTGAAATAAACTATTGGTCTCTACTTTTGACTCAAGACAACCCCAATTTCTATCCCACTGGCATCAGTCTCAACTTGGAATATTTTATCAAAATTTTGCAAGGCCAAAATAGGTCTTTCAGTGATCTTCTATTTCAACAAGTTGAAATTCTGATACACTTCTTCTGTCCATTTAAATGGTTGGTTGATCTCCTTTATTATTTAAATTATTGGTGCATGGATCTCACTAAAACCTCTTATAAATTTTCTATAAAACTTGCAAGACCATGAAAACTCCTTACCTCATATATACTTCTCGGAGTTGGCCAATCCAATATTACCTGGATCTTTTATGGGTTCATCTTCAAGATTTCTTCTGAGACTATAAATCCCAAGTAAATGAGCTCCTTCTGCATGAAACTACACTTCTTCAAATTTATGAGAAACTTCTCCTTTTGAAAAGTACTTAACACCAACTTGACATGCTCCAAATTCTCCTTCATAATCTGACTTTAAATCATAATGTCATCAAGATAGAATATCACAAAATTTCCTGAATACTCTTTCAAAACCTCATTCATTAGTCTCATAAATTTTCTTGGTGCATTAGTGATCCCAAAAGGCATCACTAACCACTCATACAATTCATTTTTGTTATTAAAATCAGTCTTCCATTAATCACCTTCTCTAATCCTTATTTGATGGTATCCACTCTTGAGATCTATTTTAGTAAAATACTTTGACCCACTTAAACAATCCATAAAATCATCTATGCATGGAAATGGAAATATATACCTGATAGTGATCTTTTTTATGGCTCTGCAATCAGTACAGATGCGCCACTCACCTCCTTTATTTGGACTAAGCACGACTGGTACTTAACTCTATTTGATAATTGATACTTCTAATTGGTGGAAATTTACTTGGTAACTCATCAACAACTATATCAACATAATCATCTAATATATTTTATTTCTGCAGGTAGATTGTCTAAATTAGTAGAAGTCGGAATTACCTTGGGTTTACCCACAAAAACAAAATGCATTTCTTTCTCCTTTTTGACTTCTTGCATCAACTCCTTTCCACTAATCAGCATAACATTATTCTTAGTTGTTCCTTTATCTACTTCATCCTTCAAAGGTAGCAATGTTTTCTTATTTCCATCCTTCTATATGGTGTAGGTATTCCTTTTGCCATCATGAAAGGATTTTCTATCAAATTTCCAAGGTCTTCCCAGGAATATATGGTACACGTCCATTGGCATCACATCACACAATATGACATCTTTATATGTACCAATCGGTATCTCTACTTTGCATTGTTTTGTCACCAAAATCTGATGTCCCTTTTGTAGCCATGACACTCTCTAAGGAGTAGGGTGTACCACCTTACTCAACCCCAATTTCTCAACCATCTCTATGGAAACAAGATTATCAGTGCTTCCACTATCAATCACAACTTTGAAGAACTTTTCTTTATACTTGCATACAGTTTTGAAGAGAATCTTCCTCTGTGTTGGCTCATTTTCTTCCTTCTCTACTTTAAGCAATACAATTTTTAGTAATAACGACTCTCTTTCCTCAGGTGGTTTTTATTTTCCCATGAACTAAGAATTTACTTCATTTACTTCAACTACATTGCCATTCCGCTAATTTTCTAGTTTGTTATGAAGATAATCCCATTATTCGTGTCCCCATTCTCCACATGTGTAGCACCAAATCTCTCTTCCTAGGCCTCTGCCTCTGGGTGCAAATATTCCTCTACCAAAATCTCCTCTATGTGGTGGTTTGCTACTCAAACCTCCTATTTCATTCCGAGAGTGTTGAAATCTTGATCTGAAATTTCCTCTTCCTCTTTCTGGACTTTTACCTTTGTTCCTCTGACTTTGCTTCCTCACCATTTCTCCTCTGTATTTAAAGTTGCTTGGTAGGAATCCTCAATTGTCTTCAAACTCAAAAAACTCATTTCATCCTATATATCATACCTTAATACATTGATGTGTCTAGCTACTTTCTCCATATCATCTTCAGTGTGTCCTAGCCTAATGCTCATCTTGTAAAATTCCTTTGTATACTCCTTGGTTTTCATTCCTTTCTGCCTCAAATTCTACAATTGCTTGAATAGATTCAATTAATATTCCTTGTCATTTTATCCCAATTCCTGATATTACGCTTTCCCTTTCTAACTCTAGATGTTTGTAGTTCATCCCACCAGATAGATGCATGGCCCTTCATCCTGGTAGCTGAATATTTTACCTTCTTCTTATCTTTGATCTCTTCCAAATATAAATACTTATCCATTGAACTGATCCAGTCCATCAACTCATCCACATTAAGTTTCCCCTCGTATGAAGGAATTTCCATTCTCGGTTTCCCACTAACCTTTTCCAATATCTTAAAAACTTTAGCTACCTCATCTTCTATCGCTTCTTCTTCTTCCGAAGTTTCCTCTCCTGCACTCACATCTACTTCTTTAGGTGCTCTCCTTTAAGAAACCTTTATTGTCTCCATACTTGTACGAAGGTGTCAAATCTTGTCTAGAAAAATTGCATTATCTTCCGGCCTTCCCCAACCTATGATGGCTCCTCTCCTGGGTTGCATCTTTGCTCCAACCTTCAAGAATAGAACTCAAGTCTGCTCTGATACCAAATGATGCAGACTAGCTGCAAAAATATCAGAATACACCGCGGAACTATGCTTTATGGTTCCACACAACTCCCTTACTTGCAGCGGATTTCAAACTTTGCAGTTTCCAAACACATATACATGTGTGATCACATCGGTTATTTTACACAAACCACACATAAAAGTCAAAACAAATGTATACACGTAGAACTTCTTACTGGAGGGTCCCACGACACTTTCGACCAATCGCAGGTGATCACACTTCTCACACTTTACAATATAACTTAAAGGTTAGACCTTATTCCTTGCAATCTACTATATTACGTAGAGCCGACACGTTCCCCTATCCATTTTGCATTGCAAACCATTAACTTACCTTTTGATGACCTTAACACCAACTTCTAAATGTTGCGATTTGTGAAATCACTCCAAGTGCGCTTCAGTCTCTATTGTTGGCCTTTGCTGGATCCAACGGTCCACGTTATGTCTCCGCTGACTCGCTTAGCTTACCTTATGAATTCCTAACCATAAACACTATACTTTGTGATGTGTGATTTCCTCCCAATTAAGATGTGATTTCTCACTGTTGATCAATGGTGGATCTAACGGTCCTCGTTGTGCTTGCAAATTCGATTGGTCATCGAACCATGTTGTGCCTTGCAAATTCAATTTTCCTTACTACTGTGTGCTTAAGGTAAGATGCGATCCAATAGAGAAATAAAAGAAACAGTTTAAAATAGAGAGCCCGATCAAAAATACAAAAAAATTGGAATTAATTTAGAAATGAAATATACAAAGCCAACCCCTTGAATGGCTAGTTTTCACATTTATTTCTGCTCTCTGTTCACTCCTCTCTCGCACCTATTCCAAACTTATTTTATTCTTATTCACACTCTATATCTCACCCCTATATATATATATATATATATATATATATATATATATATATATATATATATATATATATATATATATATATATATATATATATATATATATATATATATATATATATATATATATATATATATATATATATATACATATACATATATATATATATATCAGAAGCAGTTCGCTTTGTCTTTATTTAGCTTTCTGCTAAACCACTCCAACAAACAATTTCTATCCTATTTCTAAGCTCTATCCTACTTGGAAGCTCTATTTTCTTCATCTTTATTTAGCTCTATCCTACTTGGCTTAATCTCCTCGCTAGGAGAAACCAATTTCTATTTTTATTCCTACCTAAGTTATGAAATCAAAACAACTAACTTCTCATTTAAAACTAAGTAAAATATTAATAACCAATGTTTATCCACCTCATGTTAACCACAACATGTGAACACACAATCACATTGTTGGCTAACTCCGGATGCTCCTACATCAAAATGTCTTGTAGGTACCTCTATAGCCCTATCATCCTCTAGCTCTCTCCATGCTTCCATGACTAACCTGACTGACCAAATGCACTCATGTCTACAACTATTGATGAATTTCCTCCTTCATAATGCCAACATGCTTCCTTTTATATTCATTCCATTCTTCCGTCATTTGGAATTAACCCAAGCCACCTATTGGAACTTTATTATATGCATGTGTTATTTTTGTTAAATATTTGTAAATAATATGAGCCCATTTTAATCACCCATGGAGTATTAGCCCCCTAAATCTTTACCTATTCTTGGTCATCAACCATTATATATTTTCATTAACATGCATCTTTTATCATAATTACATTCATAGGATTTTTTTCCTCAAAACACATAGATAATTAGCAACATCTGCACCTAGGCATACCAACCCCAAAACAAAAATACATATGGGCACATGCACAAAAGCCCCCAAAATTTATCCTCGACTCACCACCCTAACTTTCACATAGACATTTAATTTACATTCAAGGTGTCATGTAGGGGGGTTACAGCCTCTCAAGATATTTGACCTTCTCAAACAAATGAACCTAATCACGGTGCACCAATTCATACTTATTATTCACCATCATGATTTACTTCCTCACAAATGTTATCCTATAAAGATGATTTAAGTATTTATTTAACTACACTTATATCAATAAAAAACATAGTTGAAACCCTTCAAAAAATTGGCGATTGATTGCAAAATCCCCTTCCCAAAATAACCTACAAATATAACGCCACTTCCTCTACAATATTCCTTTGCCTCTTTCCTCTTCTAGTACCACCTATTACCAACATTGGGTATTAAAAGAGTGATATTTCCAACTCTTGTGTTTCCACCTATAACATGAGTGGTATGCTCTGATACCACAATTCTCTGGTATAAGAATAATACTATTAACTCCCATATGTCCACTTCAATAATGAGTGGTATGCTTTTATACCATCTGTAATGTCAGGGATAGGGTGGTGAATAACATAATATTTCTGTCAATATACTTTAGCTACTACTTCTTCACTTTAGTGAAATTTTGTTACCTTCTTATGTGTGTATACTTTCATACCACTTCCATCTTATGGAAAACTCTACTTGGTCACGATATTTATTCTAGTACCACCAATGAGTGGTAGAAGAGAACATTGCTAACACCTCAACCTCTTTCTAGTGTAATGTGGCTATTAGACTTGATATCACTTATCACAACCCCATAGCCCCTTATCATCACAAGTCGCCTTTTAGGTACACCATGATCTCTCGAGTGTGCAATACCAACGTGCTTCAACTTTTCCTCATGGCGGGAAAATATATATTACCTATAGTATACCTCATGGGAATTTTACTTAAATAATATCAATATCATCATCATACACATGGCTCTTTTCAACAGAAATGACCCTCAAACCTTATTCCAACCAAATCATAAGCCAAAAATCCTTCAAAATGTACAAATAAACCAACCGCAAGAAACCTAATTGACCCTAATGGGCCAACCTACCACCCATCCCAAAGTCATATTGGGTCATCTCTCTTCCTCATTTGAGACATTTGATCATTTTGTCTTCACCTGTGATCAATTCTCTATTTCATTCCCTAGTCATTCCAAACTTGAATCTTCCTCTGATACACCCCATATTGGTCCTATTGAGTTCCTCCTCCGTTTGTTCCAGCTTGCCTTGTTCTTTTTCATTCTTCTTCCCATCATCCCTCTTCCTCAACGAAGTTGCTCAATAATTTTGAATTCACCCTTAGTTGCTACTCTACTATAGTCCCAAGCCATTCCAAACTTTAATCTTTCTCCTCTATATCCCATCCCTAACCCATTAGGCTTCTCCTTCTTTCATTCAAGGTCATTAATTTTTTTTTTCAATCTTCTTCCCACTCTGCTTGGTTGTGTTCATTTAGTCTAATCCTTGTGTAAATTAGTTCCATTACCTCTCTACTTATACTGATTGAGTCCACTTTCTTGACTCCATATCTACGTATTTATGTAGGTTGGTTGTGTCATTTGGATGCTCATTCCAAATGAAATGCCAAATTTCATTCCATTAGGTGCTAAATTTCATTTTTCTAAGTGCCAAATTCCATTCTGTTGTGCTCCAATTTTTTTTCCATTTGACTTTCCCACACAGATGTTTTCATATAGTTTTTATGAAAAATATGGAACACTTAATAATAATTGGTTAGTGGTTTTTAAAATACTATATTTTTTATTGTTATTGTTAATATAAATCGATTGATAATTGTTTTTAAACTAATAGTTTTAAATATATATTTTAATAAACAATAAAATCAAGTCATTTTCTAAAGTAGGATTTTATTCAATTAAAACTAATAATAAAATGTACAGATTGCATAATATAATCAAATTTAATGGGAAATTATTATCTGTCGCAAAAAACATGTAAATTTTCCCTTAAGTATAATGATAATACATGGTTATGATTATTCCCACATACATTTTTTCATAACATATTTAAATTAACACATATTCCATAGCATAATGTATATTTATCAATTTTGAGGAGGGAAGTCTTAAGGTTGGCAAAATTTCCTCTCTGACTATGATTTAATAATTTTGATTAAGAAACATCTATTCAATATATGTTTGGGTTTTACTACTCTAGTTATTTTAATTGATGACATGAATATGTTCATTTGATTGAAACTACAAATTAAGCTTCCTTGATATTAATAAACTGACCTCTTCTAATAATTTCAGTTTTAATAATACAATCAAATCCCCTACGAAATAATAATCCCATCAATCCATCTATATTAAATTTCTCCAAGTTTTTGTCTTGATGAGAAGTCACCTATAGTAACTTCTACGTTTTTATCTTTACTGAAAGTCTACCTATTTCTTCTATGACACTAACAACTTATTATTCAAGTTTTACTTCCCTATCAAAGTCTTCTTCTTAAATGAATTAATTCTCTATTTTTCTTTATTTTTATTAATCGACTTCACATCCATGGCTAAGAATAAGAATTCTTATTTGTCATCATGAAAAGTATATCAATCACTCCCTGCTAAAGTTATATTATCTTCTTTAGTGTAAATTTTTTTTCTTGAAATGTATTGTTTTTTGTTTTTATGACATTTTCTTCCATCTGTATGTTATCCTTCATTAGTATTTTCCTTCAATTTTGAATATGGATATTGAGAATAATATTATTTTCTCTACCACAATAGAAACATTTGAAAGGTAGCTTATCTTTAAAAAAAATCAAATTTGTGTCCTTTTATCTTATTTGATTCTTTGAAGGTTTCATTCTTTGTTGGATATTTTATCCTCATTTCATATTAAAAAATAATTCCATGGAGCTCATCCATCTTCAGATTCTCCAAATTCTTCAATTCTTAAATGGTAGAGATGTTAGCATCAAACCTCAAGGGAATGGGGCTTAGTACATTTTCCACAATTGTCTATTATTTAGCATCTTCAGTAAGTATTATGATAGTGTTAACAATTTCATCTATAAGGAGGAAGTGGGATGGAGTGTCTTACTCATATTTCATTTTCAAACATTCAAAATATATTTTATTTCTTTACCTTGTCATCTCCCTAAAAAATTATTTGCAGGTTGTTCGAAATATCCTTTATTTTTCTACTATAAACCACCTTACCAAATCATAATTTTTATAAGCCACAAGAAATGACATTACTGAAATTTGCATTGTTTACATAATCCTTATTTTCATCTTAATATGTTATAGTGGTTTCTAAAGTTTCATGACCTTTTACAATAGTCGACCAAAAGTCAAAAACAAGAGACATTAAACAAGTCCTAATACTTACGTTCCAAAAGGTATAATTTGTTCCATCAAACAATGGAGATATGTTTGTGAAAATTCATGAGTGGCCATGGCCCTTTGAGATATTCCCTCGAGTGGTTTCAATGCTTCTGAAGGAGAAACATCTTATACCCATTGTTGGATTATTGATCATACTAAGAGGTAGGGTTGAATCAACAAGAGAAAATTCTTACTTATATAAACTGTTACACCAATTTTTGGTCATCTAACCATTTACATTTAGATGGATCGAAGTACACCATGTAAGACCAATTTCACCATTGCAAAATTGCTTTCACTATAAGAAATAATTTAATAAACCATACTTATTAAGTTATTTCTGGTTCAAACATGAAACCCCATGAGTAATAATTAAATAAATCATTATTTATTTGATTTTCCTCTAGGAATAATTAATTAAACTATTGTTTAAATAATATTGCTTGTCATATTTAACCCAATTATGAGAAATAATTAGATAAATCATTATTTTCCTTATTTTTCTCTAGGAATAATTAATTAAATCATTATTTAGTTATTATTCCTTATTAAATTTGATTGGATCTCCTAGAAATAATTAAACAAATCATTATTTGTTAAATTATTCCTTAACCCCATTATTGAACTGATAAATAAATCATTTATTTGTTTATTATTTATGAATAAAGGTATTTAACAAATTTCAATTCCTTTTCCCTCCAACAAAATATAATAAAATATTCCAAGTAGTTACATCTAGATCTTTGTTAATAATATTTTATTATTCGCCATTATCTAGCATAACACAATATTTTGTTATAAATATAAGGGTTTTCCATTCATACCTTACTTTGATCACTTTCATTGTCATGCTTTGATCATTCTTATTGTTGCTACTATTTTCGTCTTTCTTGAGCTCTCATAGAGTTCAACACGTTTTGGGGTTTCTACACCATCGAGAGAGAGAAACTTTTGGATCTAAAGCATTGGGGACATCCAAGAACGCATCCCATTGAGGGTGACTGGTAGCATCATTATTTATTCTCTTCCTAGGTGTTAATAGATATAAAATGCTTTATATCTTGTCATCTATGTTGGATTTATGGAGATTTTTATTATTTATTTTTACTATTTAGCTACTTTTACTACATAGATCGAGTTTCTGGCAGCATTTTTTTGGACTATCTATTGTAGATCTAGGGAAGTTAAGAAGTCATCTTTGTTGTTAGTGTTGCTTGTCACGTGCAGCTAAAGTTAGCATTTTTCGTGCACTTCGGTTAAGAATTTACATTAACAATTGGCGACTCCACTGCATTTTATTTAGATCCTAGCATGAGCGACTACTTCAGTAACTAGGGTTTTTCTTCAGCTATTTTTACTCTCTTGATGATGTTTTTTACCTGTTATGCTCTAAAACAGTAGAAATTCTAACTTCTGTGTGTTTTCAGGTGTTTTCTGTAAGTAATAGGTATCTATTGCACCAGAGATGGCAAATTTTTGTGCAACTTGCACCCAAAGATCCCAGATCTTGAACTCGCACTTTTTTTCCCAAAACTTGTGATTTCTGCCTGAACTCGCAGCTATCAGCCCATAAACTGCAATTTCCATAGTTTACAGGTCAGTACCTACGAGCTGCAACTTTTTTCTGAGTTTATTATGTGACAATCAGGGTTTGCCGCAAGCACTGTTTATGGTTGTCTGACCTCTATCTCAGGTTATCTTAGGTCTAGATATGCTCATTTTATCTCCTTGATGTATGACCAAACCCCTTAGGGTTTCAGTACATTTCCATCTTTCTAGGAGGGTTTTAGGTAAGTTAGTAGTCTGAGATTTTACAGCGCTTTCATTGATTGTTTAGGGTTAGGTCTATCCTTCTTTTTGGTCCCTTTTGATAGGTTATTATTCCATCCAAATCCCCCTCTTGAATTTTTTTTGGTCTCTCCCTTAGGGTTACCTCATTTCCCCTAAGGTTTGAACCTTTCACCTCCCATTTTGTAGCATTTTTCCCTCTATTTTCTTGTTGTTTTATGCACCTTTTCTAGCACATATGAGTGATTAGATCCCTCTCCCTTATACCTTATATATTTTGACCATATTTTATGTTTGGAGTCAATTTTTCTTGCCTTTTAGACTAGTTGTCTAGGAAACCTTCTTTTTTGAATTTCTGCATCTATAACTATTTATTTTACTTTCATTTCAATTTTATTTACAGTTAGTAAACATTTCTTCTTTTTCTTTATACAAGCACCTGGTATTTATTAAAATTAACAAATGTCTTTCAAACACGTACACCTAAAGCGAAGAGTGCTTGGTTTACACCATCAAGCCAAGACATAAACATGGTAATTAATTTATCTGCCTCACTGCGCCTTTGTTTATCACTCTTCCCCATTTTTTTTGTCATCTGTGTCTTTTCATCATTGCACCCCCAAGTCATTTATCTTGGAGACTCCAAGGCTTTAATCCTCAGTTTTTGTTAGGAAGACCTACTCCACCACGTAGAATTTGAGTTAGTCATCTGCTGAGTCCCCATACCAACTCTGATACTAGTTCATCCGATTCTTCCTATGATTCCGAACATGGTTCCCCTCCACCTCATTATGTCACCATGTCAGGTGTCGTGGCCCCAGCCCTAATTTTGGAGCCGCTACTAGTGGAGTTGCTACCAGAATCATTTTGGCTACTCCTTTGCTACCTTTTATGGCAGGTTTAAGCCTTCCTGATTTCAACCAGTTAATTAACGACCCTATACTCCATGATCTAGGTTGGCCTGCTATGAAAACTAAGCTTCCTTCATACATTCCTAAGTTTGAACGAAACGTAGGAGAAGACTGTAATAATCATGTTTTCTCGTTTCACATATGGTGTTTGTCCAATTCTATCACTAATGACTCCATCTATCTTTGGTTATTCCAAAGCACACTCACTAGAGAAGCTGCAAAGTGGTATGCCGATGAGGTCATTGCCTCTCATTCCACTTTTGTGACTCTTGCTAAAGAATTTTTTTCCTCTTTCCATCTACCTCTCTGATATGATACCGGTAACGAGTTGTTGACTGCAGTTCGTCAAAATTCTTCCACCCGCCTTTCTAACCATGTCCAAGAATGGCGTAGAAGGAGGAGCTTGTGTCGAACAGCTACACTCGACAACTATGTCTATATGGATTGGTTTCTCAGACTGATTTTTCCTTATATTGGTAAACATGTCACGTCTCATTTTCCTCACACCGAGGGAGAAGCTCTCCAAGTCAGGTTGAAATATGACATGATCTACGCCTAATTTCGTTATGCTTATACCATTTTACCGAATCTTCCTAAAATTGGTGGTGTCAATGCACTTGGGGGCATCTCACACTGTTGACGGTATTATTGGATCTCTTTCACCTCTGTATACTCATCCTCCCATGGGTTATGGTTTCCCTTAGGGCTATCACTTATCCCCCTCTCGGCAGCATGTATCTAGGACAAAGCACACCTTACGCACTTTCCCAACTACATCAACTGATGCTAGGCTAGTTGTTGCTCAGCCTGTTTATCCCAATGTTGCTCAACTTCCCTTCTATCCTTATCCACAGCCCTATGCTCCACACCCTCCTGCATCAACACCCAGCCTCCAATTCCTTCTCAACCTTTGCCACAATAGACATCTCCCCCTCAAGGTCAGGTATATGCATAGAAGAGTGTGAATAATCCTCATAATTCAAATAAAAAGAGGAAATGAAACCAAAATCAACCAGCGCAAGGTAATCAAGGGCGCCAGGGTAACCAACCGAACACACCTTAAGGGAAGTGCCTAACAATAACAACCAACAACATGGTGATAATCCCAAGAAGAACAAGCGTCTTCATATGAGCAAGTCCTGTTCTTGTTGTGGTGTCCATGGTCATTATACTCATGGTTATACCCTCTTACCCCAGATGCACCAGTTGTGGGAAGCACAAGCAGCATCTAGAGGATAGCAAGCCACTACTTTGACTCCTCCAAATACGGCACCATCTCAACCAGCTATGTTCACTAATCCTTTCCCTCAACAAAAATATGTGGGCGCCCAACCCCCTCACAGTTAGATCACCCCTCAACCTTCACACTTTGGTACCCCTAAATACCAGATTCTCATGTTGAATTCTGAAGAGGTCAATGCCGGTGATGTCAACCTTTAAAGCAAGTCATGCCAATATGGAAAGCCACCTGGTTTGTCTACAACCGAGTCCCAAACCAAATTTTCCACATAGTCCATTTTGACACCCAATGCTCCTTTACAGATACCTCAGCCTTGGGCAGAGGTCATTCGCAATCTCCCCAAAGGGACATTACGCCAAAATTTTTATTCTGCCAAATTCACCCACACCTACAGCATAGTATATGACTTGGCACAATCTTCTACTTCCATGTCAACATTTGAAGTCCCCCAGTCATGCCCTTCACAATGTAAAGCTTTATTATGTGGTCTGCGAGTTTTGGATCCTTCAAATGATTGTTTGATTGTATTTTGTGTTAACATGTAAGAACATCCCCCTTTAGCTTCATCTGTCACCTTCCAAATACCAGTCAAGAGTCATAATGCCAATTTCTTGTGATGTATCATTGACAAGGGTGCATCCACCTGCATGATGTCTGCCTCTGTTTTGAAAAAACTTGGATCACCCGACTTAGCCTGATCCACCATCAACTTGTGTGCATGGGATGATCACCCTTCCCAGCCCATTGGCATGTACCGAAAATGTCCTATCACTCTTGCGAGAAAGATTGTTTGTGTTGACATTGAAGTCATTGAGGACCCCTTGGATTACAATATCCTTTTGGGTCATAGCTATATCTATGTGATGTATGTTTTCACATATGCAGTTCACCGTAACATTTTCTTTCGCCATAATCGAAATATCATCCCCATCGATCATTTGACATATTACAAACCAAAGTCTCAGACCTCCCCTGAGTTTATCATCTCTTAGGTGGCCGATAAGAAATTAGTCACACCTCTCACTAGTGTTTCACCAGGAGTCTATAAAGATTCCACCTTACTTAGTGCATTCCCTATTCACCCCCCTCTCATCACTGACCCCATCTCGTTGAATGTTTGCATGATGCAATCATCTCGAGCTCACCACAAGTAGTTTAGTTCAACCACCCAGTAGCCTATGCATCCACAACCTGTTTTTGGTCACTTAATGGAGCCTTCATGTCCTATTCAAGAACATTTTCACTCTACTAGTGGCTCTGCCACCCCTTTTCAACCAAGAATGATTCCCCCTAGCCTTAAACATTTGGGAGCCATTCCGCTAGGCCATTACCCTTTCAGTTAGATATCGTTTCTAGATTACCCTCCAAAGTCTTTTCGGTGCCTATTCTGGCTACATTGAGCCTTCCCAATTTGACCCTGGGGATTCCATTCTCGTAAATTGATCCTCGAGCCAACACTCCACCTGGTCAGCTCAAAAATTATACCGCTTTGACCCCAATTCAACCGGTCACTATTACCCTTACCTTTCAGCACAGTGCCTCGTACCTTAAAAATAATATTCTCATATTTCAAAAAGCATATGGTGAGAGGCAAAAACTAAAAAGAAGAACACGAGAGACAGAGCCCCCCAAAACAGCACTACTACACTCCTCTAATACTCCAAACTAGTCACCTCCATGTGCTTTGTGTGATATTGTTAGGCATGCTACCCTCGTTGTCTGACCTCCTCGTCTCAAACCAATGGTCAACGTGACATTTCTTGAATTTGATATCACAGCCCAGGTCCATGTTACCTTACCTAATTCAACTAAGAAACTCAAATTGTTGCACATGAATCACCCTTGTGCTTTGTGTGATATTTATGGCCATTATTCTCATATTTTTCCCCATCTCGATGATTTTTTAAACACCCTTGAGGTTGTTCTCCAAATAGAGGCCACCCATAGTGGAATTTTACTCTGCTACTTGCATGTTTTGCTTTAGTAGAACCTGAGGACATTTCTACACCCATTGTGATACCTCCCCCCGATGTCTAGATGACGGAACCTTCAACCATTTTTCTCTATCTGTCATCATCCATGACATGCATGGTGGAAGCCCCTCCGGGGCATCCCCTTCTGTTTCAATTGAACCTCTTTCTGTGATCACCTTGGGCTCAACATCGATAGATGTGTCATCTACTAGGTCTTTGTCTACCCCCTGTAGCGATGCATATGTGAACCATATTTCTCATGATGGTGCACCATGTAGCTCCATTGCATCATGTGGTCTCCCTTCATCCATTCCTCCCATCTTCCATTTAGATGAATACATTATGGAAGGAATGTCCACACCTAAATTTACTTGGGATGATATGCACCATTGTGCATGCTTCCTTCTGCAGTATATCCATGGCCAACATGTTGTGGATTCCAAAGACTTCACAGTGAGGTATATTTGTTCAATAACCCCTTATTTTGAAACCATGCATTCAAAACACATATGCCTTATGGCTATTACATTGGCATGAATGTTTAGGTAAGGGGGCACCCATATTTGAGAGTCCAGGAGAAGCAATTCTCCACAACCCTCTTAGCACATCTGGTAGTATAAACTCTAGTACCATTATTATTCCCCATTTAGAAGAACCTATAGAGCCTCATATCACTTCAAATAACTCTAGGGATGATCCACTTAATCATTCCTTCATCTTACATCAACAACCTAGTCCCTTCGACATTGTTGTTGACCAACCTCAGTATTTTCTAGGTGAGAACTAGTTCATTATATCTAAAGCTAATATTTGGGATAGTGATACCATGTATGTGAACCTAGAAATTTAGTCCATTTGTTTCATATATGCAGTGCCAAATGAGATTGGTAATCCACCATTTCCTTTCTCTAACCATATCTCTCCATTATTCCCATAGAAGATAAACATAACATAAATAAATGGCAAACCACATCATAAAAATTTGTTTAGATTTCATTATTATAAATAAATTTGGCATACCCATAGCATTTTTGGGGGCACCTATGATACTGAATGCTTGAATCAGGGAAAATTTTAGGGGAGAATTTTAGCCCAAGGGTGAATTTTAAGGGGTTTTAAATTTTGGTAGGGTGAACTTTTTATATAAAACCCATTTTTTATAGTGTTATAAAGTTACCCCTATAATTATTTTAAAAATAATTAATTATTAAGTGTTATCCCAACAAAATAAATGCACATAAAACTGAAACCATGGAATTTGCCTCCTGATTTTCTGGTTTGGAGCATATTTCAATGGAATTTGCCTAGATTTAATGGGTCAGGGAGAGGGATTGGAGTGATTCGCCCCCATTTTTACTGGTTGGGGCTTGGAATTTGGAGGTGCAACAAATATTTTGCCAGAATTTACTGGGTCATGGGAGGGATTTGAGAGATTCATGCCCATTTCAATAGGTTGGGGCTTGGAAGGGGCTTGGATGTTGACAATTGGAGGTGCAAACTTACAAGACCTGGTTCCAATGAATCTGCACGCATTTATCGATGATGTTTCACACATTGACGAGGACAAAAAGAATCAAGATCTGGTTCTGGGAGATGGTAGCTGCCCTGAAAGGGATTTAGAGTACCAAGATGGTCCATTTCTCCAGTGCCATGGAGCTAAACCCGTGAGGAGGAGTTTGGATAGTGGTGTTGGGTTGAAACTATAATTATATATATTTTTAATAAATTTGTTGAGTCTGAATGATTCAAGTGTGTTGTGATTTCTTCGGTGAGTCTAACAGAACTCTGTAATTATTATTTTTTAATAAATTTTCTAGTTTGAATGCTTCAAAGTGTGCTAGACCGTGGGTGAATGCTAGTGATTTCTTCAAAGTTCAACTAGTCTAACAGTGTTGGTCAGTGGTGAATGTGGGTGCTCTGTGGGTGATTTGCAAGAGGTAAGCCAAAATCCAGAAGTTTACACTTGTTTCAGCCTCCTTTTAAGCTTGTGATAGTTATAAATCCAAAATTTTGACACTTACCATCAAAGGTCTCCCGTAGGCTTCGGTTGTAACTCTTGATTACATTGGTTTCATACTAGTTTGATTGCATACAGAAACATATGTCAGAGTTGTTACATGAAATTCCGGTTAAAGAAACTTCTCCCTCAACTGGTTGTTTTCCAAATGAAATTGAATGGTATATCTCATGTAGATAAACTCACTCTTGACAGCCATGGACGGGGTAAATTGTATTGAATACATAGTAAAATTGGGTTACATTTCTCTAATTTCAGAGATTTTGTTGCCTCCCTATACCAGGATTCAAAATTACATTTAGAAAAATGATGGTTTTCCAAAGGTTAATATTTTTAACTAGACCATAGTTCGTAATCGTCTATTAACAACAAATAATTTACAAAAAAATTGATATCCAAGACCCTTCATGCTTTGAGAAGTGCCTTGCATAAAAAAATGGAAGAGAATCAAAGATGAATCTTCGATTGTGACTTTAGTATTCAAATTTTTTGTTATTCTTTTGAAGAAATAGATAACATAAAGGAAATCTCTTCAACGTGGGAAGATATGTTCACTTCATGGCACAAAAAATACAAAAAAAAAATTATTAACAAACCAAATTCTAAAAAATGCCTCACAGGGCATGCCTAAATTCATATGTCTGCAAATTTGGTTGGATAGAAATAGAATTATCATCCATCAAGAAAACAATATGTAAAAATAGTAGCAGCAAAATTTCATGGATGTTGATGGAAACAATACAAGCTAATGGAATGAAGAGTCATAATATCCATATGCTAGAGCAAAAGGAAATGGTTTGGATCAAATATATATTGCTAGGATGGATAGCACATCCAAAACATATTCTCGAGAAAAGAAATTAGTGGAAGTGGGAAATTTGAATGGACAAGGATGAATCCCTAATATGAGAGAACTAAAAAAAAAATACTCTTTCTCAATAAGGCCTCAAAGGGAAATTCAAAACTGCCCATTGTGTGGAGGGGGGGATGTGCTTGAGCCTGGGGGAATAGAACCAATTTTGGGTGGGTGGGGTCGATGGATGCATCAAATATTTGATTAACTAATCATCATTATATATTCTTCTCTTAGTATGAGATACATGCCAAATTTATCTAGTCAAGTGGTTCTTAATCTTGCAATAATAATCTCAAGAATCAAATGAGAGGAAAAAAAATTGATTTCTTTGATTTCTACCATGTGTTAAAAATACTAAACTAGAGGTTAGATCACTCAGCAAATATGGCATCTTTCCTGGAAGCATAAAACTAGTTGCGAATGGAAGGAAAATCACTCCTCATTGTCCCTATCCCATGATCTTTAATTATTATTTATTGAAATTTTAATGTGAAATAAAGAAAACCGAGATCACAATTCATATGTCAAGACAAGAAGAGGAATGCAATCTTATGGAAAGGATGAGTATCAATATTATTGTATACAAAAGGGTTTGACCATCAAATAATGAAGAATATTGATGTTAACATTCCAGTTAGCTCCATAACGACAAATGTAGATGTAATTGACCTATTTATAAACATTACGCAAGTCTACCTAATAAACAATATATGTAAGGAAGTATGTCAGATCCTTAACCTTCCTTCTCTATGGATTGGTGTCATACCTCAAGCAAGTATATTCACAGGGAAATGGTCACTCTATATTTTAATGGATGTAAGATAAATAATAAGTAGACGTAAGGAAAACCATCAATATCCATTCCTTCAGCTTTAGAATGACAAGCCAATTGATCTTACAAGACGAGACTCAGTGCTTGGTACACATAGAGATGTTTGAAATAGTAAAATTACAAAAAATCAGCTTGCTCAGCTACAAACAAATTGTGTAAGGACTCAATGTTTTGTTCAACCATTAAATATATATACTATGGGATTTTTATGACAAAATGTTGTGCCTTAGTGCAAAGTGTTTCACAAGTGCCTAAGAAAATGTAACATGGGAACATTAACACTATCACATAATTAATCACTTCTTCTTTTTAGTGAAATATAAATCCAACACAAGGGAGGTTTCCCTAATAGCCTTAAGGAATCCTTAGGCAAGACAAAATCAAGCCTAGGGCCTTCTATACTAACTACTTATTACTACACCTAAACATAACATTCAAGGTAAGGAATAAAATGGTTTGTGAGGGGTATATTTTAGCATATGAACCTTATAAGACAATTTTTGGGTGTTTATCAAGTTAGCATAAGTCAAAGAAACCACAAACACTAAAAATGAAGAAAAAATTATGCTTGTTACAAAACTTGCAATTAATATAATATATTTTAGAACACAAGTTATTATAGCAGCAAATAAATTGGCCCTTGAACTTGAATTCCAATGAAAAATAGGGCTGAAAATAAAAATTAGACTCCAAAGGTGACTCATGAGAAGTCTATTTAAACCTTACATAAATAAATTACAAAATTTCTTCAACATTGTAACTGAGTAACACAATAACTAAATTATATGTATTTTGAAATGTTCCCAAGCTAATTGTTCAATGAAAGCCATGTCCCAATAACTTGATCTCTGTGATATGAAATATAAATGAGATCTCAAGTGTAATTAATTGAATAAACTCCTTATTTACTTATTATAATAAGGATACAAAGTTTATAACTATCTAAATCCACTACATTTTTTATTATTATCCAAATGTGTCTATGTGAGTAGATATGGAGACAAATAGGATGTATAAGCAACAATCTTTATATTTCAGGAATCAAGGAACATTAAAATTAAGGTTTTTATAATATATATAATTTTAATGTGTTCTTGTGAGTCGATGATGAACACATAAAGGTGTTTGAGAATCATGTTAGGCAGATCTTCATGTCATAAGGGTCCCCAAGCTTCACCAAAATCGTAAATGATGAGCTTCTCATGGACTATCGATGAGCTTTATGGTTGCAAACTTGTTGCTTGTATAATATGAAAATTGCATGAAGCATGAGGGTTAGCTACATTTCATTGGAGTATTACAATGCAGAATTTAGAGTGAGGCAAAGAAGAGGATTTAGTGACTAAATATGCATAATTCATGGTGGGGCATGGAAGAGGATGGGTAATTTAATATGCAAAATTCAGAGTAGTGGAGGGAAAATGGTGGGAGATTGTCATGGCAATGTTAATATGGAATTAGATACATCATCATGAATAGAACCCAACTTCTATCATCATTTTTGCTTTGTTGTTTTGTTAATTACTCTACCGCATTTATAGAGTGCACATATTGGCCCTTCATTATGCCCTAGGAATGATAGATCAATAACCTTTAAAATAATTTTGCAAACTTGTTCATGTAGTGAATTCCATGGCATTCCATACTAGGATGTTTCATGTGTGTCCAAACTCCAGAACATAGATACCGTGTTTATTACAAGCACAACACTCTTTATGATTTGTATCATAACCTATACAATGCATCAGGGATATAATAATGGATCCATTTTTGGATCTTTGAGAATTTAATTCAAATTTAAAAGTATCTTCTCATAGTGAGACAGGGTATGCATTACTTGTATAGGCCTACAAAACCCTAGTGGCATCTATAACACGTTCATCATCAATATGAAACATATAAGTACTTCCACCATGTATAAGAAGAAACAAAAAATCATATTAGGTGAAATAACTTGTATCACATCTTTTAATGCATACATATTTACAAATAAGTTGTCAAATGCAAAACATAGCAAGCTATTGGAGCCAAGAGAAATGAGCCCTAAACCATGTAATCAAGTAGGGAAATATAATAGTATTATTTTGTTTCCTCCTTTTGTGCAATGAATTGCACATGCCAAGAAAGCCATTAGCCATTTCTCATTGTTCCAAATATAGTAGCTAAGGTAAACTAGTGAGTCACAGTTTTGGCAACCTGACCTACCAGGGACACCAAGTAAAAATTGTAGTATTCCTATGAAGCAAATTTACACCACTCATCTGATTACTAAGATCAACCAAGCAATGCATGTGGTGCTCATCACAAAACCTTAAGCTGAAATTATTGGGAAAGCTCAAGAAGATATACCCAAAAATTGCAATTTTACCTTTTGGAAACATGTGAATTGTGATGTATGCATGAAATTCAAAATATGAAAAGCAAGCTCACTCAATTATAATCAACTAGCAAGGGGGAGTATGATAATGAAAAAGAGAGCTCATCTAGATCCAACAAGAACCATATATGGATAAACATACACCAATTTAACATTAAATATAATTGGTCTGGAAAAGAAATGAGACAATTGGAATTGACAGACAGCTTATTAGGGCTCAGTTGAGTAGGAAAACAATTGCAGGGTGAAAATACTTTCAGAAAGGAGAAAACTAAATGACTTGATGGCATTACTCATTGTTTATAAAAACATATCAAAGAACCAAAAGTAATAATCTCGTGTCAAGATAGGAAAGGCTACAAAGGAATAGCTGGCAATTGAGTTGTGAAATATAACTTGAGTGGGAAAAAAATTTGATTTGATTACATTCATATCAAAGAGTTAATTTCAAAGTGGGGAATAATTATGTAGGCATCAATATAGCTTATGAAAGGTAAGGAGAAACTTCATGAAATTTCTCTACACGACAAAATATGACATGTCCAAAGCTCCATAATGCTCCTCAAAAATGTAAAAGAGACAAGAAATTCACTAGGTAGTTGGGAGTGCACTGTCAACCATTAACAGTAAATAACATAAAAATTAAAAATTCTCTTAGCACTAAGGAAATGTGAATAAAATGCTCTCTATTATCTACAATTATTTTCCTGACAATCTCACCTGTGTATTCAATGACCTACATCATAACGAATGGGTAATTTTCTAGTGGTCACATTAGCAAAAACAAAAATAGACTTCAACCTTAACATGATTTGCAATGAAATTTCCAATGACCAATAACTACTTCACAAAACTTACCATGTCCGTAGCTTTATGCACTTGTTTTACAAAAATTCCAAATCCATGAATTCCTGAATTTCCTGCAAAATATTCAAAACGGTTTTGCATTTATGTTATTAGGTAGCATTAAATATAGATTAATACATATTTCTACCATGAAGCGTACTTAATTTTTCTTGTTCTTGAAAAACATTTATAGAGGAAAGTTTAAACGAAAGTATACTCATATATCATCCTATATATTTCTCATAACATTTTCATGATTTACCTCGATTGCTTGTAAACTTTTATCCTTATAATTGTTTGTTCCATGGTGATTTAAGCTTATTTATATAAATATGCATGTCTTATTCACTACTAATTATAGTTATACTTCTTGAAGGTGACTGTAAGAGGTATTCTTTTTCATCATATCTTTATTGTTACAGAGCTTGAATTTTCCCATCATTGAACCAAGGAGATAGTTCCTTATTATAGATTGTATATTATTCTTTTATGATCATGGATATTGTTGTTAGGCCTGCTCGTGCATGTCATGATCATAAAAATTGTCTTCAAGCAGTATAATGCCTTTTATTAATGTGACATGAAGAATTATAACTGTAGACATCCTTCATGTCTGGTTATGTGGTGTACATGTCTTAAGATATCGACTGCTTTCATCAAAATTTATTTGTAAATATCTTCAAGAGAGACACTTGCAAATTTTCTTGGCTCATTGAATTGTATCAGTTTGAGTTGTGTATACATATATACCAATATTTACATTGAAAGTCTACATTGAACTTATACTACAAATTGTATCTTCTAAGGTCATTGGAGCTATATGATAAGCCTGGTGAGCCTTCGCTCTCGGTATCCTTTATGCTTAGAAATAATCTCAGGAATATCAGTTCCTATGTTTAAATCCTTTGAATATACTTATGCTTAGGAGGTGGTCTTACGGTGACTGATGTCACTTATTATGGTCTTAAAAATAGTATTTTCTAGATATATGCCTAGAATAAAGGGTCTTTAGCACCAAATTTGATGTGACATACTACTCTAATATTAGTGAAATACTTTCTACAAGATGATGACATGAATGAGAGCGATGGTTTAGTTTATAATTATTTTCTTTGAGTTTATTTTATGCATAAAATGGGTTTCAGTCCTCTTGAAACAACACATTACATATATTTATGAAACAACACATAATTCAAATATTTTGGAGTGATTCCAGAGCATGTCAAGTGTGCTCATAACTTCGATATATAGCCTATTGAACAGTGGACTCTCTTTAAGTATATGTATCTAGGGGTACTACAAAAAATTAGTCAAGGAGATTGAGGTGTAGTCCCTATGCTCCCATTGGACATAGTTAGGCTAGGTAATATAATTGTAATTACGTTTTCACTCATTTTTTCCAATTTTATCCTATATATTTCATGGGGGGCTTGGTTAGATCTGTGATCACCCACCTAAATATGTATTTTTTAATTATAACCTTAGGATACTTGGTTAAATATGATCACTCTCCACCAATGTTCTACCTCTATAGATAGATATTACAATGAAGAGTGTACCATAGGTGCACCTTGCAACAATCTCCTCTTTACTTGCATGCTCGGTTTCTTGGGTTTCTCTCTTCCTTAGATGAAATTATTCACATTGCCAATGTGTGCCCGTACCAATATTTGGGCCTCTTTAGTGCTTTGCAATTTCAAACTCATTGGGAGTTTTCTTGCTTGGAATTCTCCTTGAGCTTCCCACTCTAAGTGGTTAGAGAAATTTCTACGCTTGTTAATATAACCAATTCTTATATTTAGGCCATTAACGACATGCATCATATTTTTGCTGAGGTTTCCCTCGTCCTTTTTGCATATCCACTTTTTTTTTTAGTTTTTATTTTTGCAATTTTTCATAATTATTGTTTTTATTCGCAATTGGTGTAATCATTGGTTGTTTTGGCCTATTTTATGTTTTTTGATACATATTGTTGGTTTTTTTTTCATTTCACTTATTAAACCTATGTAAAGGGTTCATTCTATTGATTAAACAAGTGTAAAGATACTATTCCATTGAACTACCCTGCAAAGGGTCCATTTCGCTAATCAAACCCATTAGATGATTTAACGCTTGCAATTTATTTTTCCCCTGCTTTTTCCATGCATGTAAACTCAAATCATTGGCCCACCTAGAAACGTGTCCCACTTGGTGTCTTAGTGTAAGAACACTCTTAAAAATCCTTATCTCCTCGTCAATCTCAAGAAATATTACTTGCAATAATTCCAAATTGTTTTCACAATTGTTCATCTAGGCAAATTAAAGGAATTTGAACCTCTGATTAAATCATAAATCATTGGGGACTTGGATGTTGTATATATGTGAGGTTTTTTCAAGCCTATGCTTGCAAAATGCTTCATAAGGAGCTTCTCCTTCATTTTTCCTTGCAATCCATTCAGTCGCTAAAACTGTCCTTGGAGCATGACTGTTAATTAGCCTAAGTCCTCCATCCTCTCTATGGAGGGTGTAAATGTCACTAGTAACTGACTAATTGCCTTCCTCCTCAATTTTATCATGGAAAATGATCGAGGATATGTTTCAAATTATTATAACCAATTCATCAAGGGAAAGATAAGTAAGAGAATCACTAGTAACTAACTAGTTTCCTTCCTCCTCACTTTTATCATGGAAAATGATAGAGGATATGTTTCAACTTATTATAACCAATTATATACAACTTAAGGGAGAAGTGTTTTGCAAAGGATGATTAAATTTATTGTAATACTTTGTTGTTTAATTTAAATCTTTCAAGTGTTCATTAGGTGATTTGGAGATATGAATTAATTTAGTGACTAGTCATTTCTTTGTATGGTCACAATCTGCCCTTAAGGGTTATGTTTTTCATGGTCAACATAATGGTCACTATTTTTGTATCAAAGGGAAATATCATGGGAAACCCAAGGATGGTTCATCACATTTGAAGAGGGTATCCATATTGCCAAATAATTCCATTGGCATAGATTACTGAACCTTACCCAGTGGGGTTTAACAAGGCTCCTGCTAGTGTGGAACTAAACAAATTCTCAGCAATATGGTGACAACCAATTGAGATATAAAAACTTCTGTTAAGGTAGCATCCACTGTTACATAATACAATGAGAGAATTAGGCTTTTCACAAGAAATTTACAGAGGAAACCCTTTATTTCTATTTTATTGTTTCAAAGGGAAACCTCATGGGAAACCCAAGGATGCTTCATCACATTTGAAGATGGTATCTAGATTCCAAAATAAGCCCATTAGCATAGATTAGTGTAGCTTACCCAGTGGGGTTTAACAAGGCACCTGCTAGTATGGAACTAAACAAATTCTCAGCAATATGGTCACAGCCAGTTGAGGTATAACCCCTTTTGTTAAGGTAGCCTCCACTCTCACATATTCAGGTGTTCATCAATGTCCCATGGTATCTCAATGCACTGTAATCCATGTTGATCCCTTTCTTGACACAATTTACTAAGAGAAAATTTGAAATTTCTCTTTAAATGTGATCTCCACTAATTCCTGCCTTGAAGATAGTCCATCACACAATTCTTTCAACGCACTGATTATCACAAGGCTAGCCAATCCACAGTTTGGTTGACCTTTCCAATCAGTATTCATCAGTCAACATAGCTTCATTGTCATAAATAATCCTTACCTCTAGCTTCTATCCTACTCCTTCAATATTTCCAACTTTTATACCATTCAACTTAGATCTTGTACCAATCCACACGTTTCGGTTCTTTTACTCTTCATTTCTGCCAATGGATTAAACGTTGAATCTCAGCTTATCTGCCTTCATCACACTGTAAATTAGGCTATTTAGACTTTTCTTCATTTTCTTATTGTTATTGTTGTGTTGGTTGTTGCAATGCTTGCAAAAACTAAAGTTTGAACCCTTTTTAGGGAGGCTTTAAAATTATATATGTATATGCTTAACAAGAATAAGTAATCCAAGATACCTCTGCCTCGATATGATCCTGTGATTTGAAATGGAAGCATGATAGAGATGTGCCCTGGATTCCTCTTCTAATGGTTATTTTGATCTTTGAACAGTTTTGGGCACCCTGATCCGTGATTTGACACAAATATGATCGAATTTCTTGATGGATCAAGTATAAACCATGACAATTTTAGCATCCCTATAAGCTTTTAAGACATTCGCATTTTAGGAATTAAATATGCCAATTTAATTAAAAATATTATTTAACACTTGAATTTTGATCAACCTACAGTGGCATGTTTATTTTTTTGATATCCTACCTTGAATGACTAGTTATGATTGTAATGGAGCATACCTCTTATCAGTTTAAGTAATGACCTAAGTGAAGACATGTGATACTTTCACTTGGAATATTTAAGTTGCAGAAGTGAAATGGAACCAGAATTAAGATCTCATCATTTCCACAATAGTTGTGTTGTTAGGCAGTCTCACTGTATATAATATATTTATCTTATTGTAGCAGTAAGCCTCAAGTTTCATCATTTCCATGCAGAAGTTGCTTAAGACTATCATTGCAGTGTTTTGATACAACACCCTTGTGAAAATAACTTTTTGTATGAAAATAATCCTAAATTCTTCATGATAGTACTCATGTGGGCCTAACTGAAGTATACTTGCCGTGAGTAAGTTCTAAAGATCATACAGTTTCGCTAAGCACAAATATCTTCTAGAGTTTTCTCGCATGATATTATAGTCATTAACAATGTCTTGAATGAGTGGTTTGTAGAACAAGACCAAAAACCTGAAGGGATCCTAAAAGGCATCAACAAGCCTTAACCTTGTGGTATACTATTGATAGCAAGAAGCTTTATAAAAAAAAGGCATCATCACAGTTAAGGTATAATTCTCATTGACACATGCAAAATAGAGAATAGTAGGTAGGTTGCTTCAGATGCATTTGATCAATGTATGGTACTAGCTGATATAACTTGACCAAATACTTTAAGTTTGTTTGAATAGAGATGTTAGAGGCACCACTGAGAGTGATTATGACAATAATCAATAATATAGTAACTTTGAATTTAATGACTAAGATAGCTTGATGAGTTGAGAGCTATAAATCAAATTGGCTAATCAACATAGTTTTTTTAGGCAGTGAAGTGTAGGAGCAGTGTAGGAGCAATGAATATGGACGTTTGGAGCAGTGGTGGTGGCAACTGTAGTTTTGAATGGTGGCAATAGTTCTAGGAGAAATAATGGTGTATGGTAGTAGTCATTCACATCTTTGTCTAGCAGTTGGAGCAATGCAAGTTCATGCAGCACCTTTATGTTGGCACCTTTGGGTACCCCTTGGAAGTCTGGCAACTAGGAGTAAAAATTTGCATGGCACATTGGAGCAGTTCCTTGTAACAATACTTATGAGCATGAAAATAGAGGTACCTTGAAGAAAGTGCATAACAAATTTTATGTCTTGACAAGCAAGATAAGAAGAAGACCTTGATTTTGGCATCTTGGTTGGGTAATTGGTCACTTTGATGGATTCTGTTAGGAACTTATAATGAATTTTCTTGTGGATATGGATGCCTGAATGGGAAGGACCCCTCCTCATCATGGATTGGGGAATATGATGCATTGGTAGAATTCATCTAGCATTGAAGGATAATGCAGCAGTTTTGGGATAATTTCATGAGAGGATTTCTTCACCCTAGTTGAAGAAGGACCATGATGATTCTTCAGAATTTTCCTCTCTAACCTAAAGCAAGCTTCCTATAAGTTGGTTTTTGCAGTTGCATCGTGGAAAGTCTCATCTCTCGTGTGAGGAGCTCATGATTAAAGGCTAGATTATCACCTAAAGAAAGGCCTGAGAGGGAGGTATAAAATACCTAGAAAAATGACCCAATGACTTTTCTTTCCCAATAATTATTGATAAAAGCAAGTCATGATAGTTGAGTATGATGACATTGATGATGGCTTGATATATATCTTTGTTACCTTAGAGGTTGCATGATTATGATGAATGTTTTTGGTACTTGAACCTATGGGTCAATAATAGGAAGGGGGTAGGTTGCAGATAGCTTGATTACTATGGAAAGTGGACAAGATATGTCATTTTGATGATGTCTACCTATAAGATGATGACCCTCTCATTTATCGATGTAAATTTAAGATGGAAGACCTAGACTTGATGTACTATTTTTTGTGCTTAAAGATTTGATGATATGGACAAGTGTGTATATATATATATATATATATATATATATATATATATATATATATATATATATATATATATATATATATATATATATATATATATATATATATATATATATATTGGGATCCATGTTGATTCTTGAGAAACACCTAACATATGCCTCGTTATAAATATTTGAATCAATCTATGAATGAGCCTCATATATTAGATAACTACTTGTTCGGATATCTTTGTGATTCTATTACCTATGATCGGAGATACACTACCAATTCCATGGATATTCTGATGATGGTGTGATGTGTGGAAAGAGCACAAGAAATCATAATTCCTCTATATTATTACAACCACCTATTTAGAGAAAACAAAACACAAGAAATACATAGTGGCTATTTATTATTTTGGAGATATTATAGAATTTCTATGAGAAATAAATTTAAATATGTATACATTTTTGTCAACATGGGACATCATAGAAAGGTGGAAAGTGTTTTTTATTTGAAGCACATTGATGAAGTTGTTCTAACCTATTATCAACGTCGCCTTTGTAAGTTAAATAATTATTTTTATAATTCTTAATAATCATCTCACTATCACTATTATGTTTCGCAACACACATGAGTATTGTTTCTCAAGGAAGTGACATAGAGGAGCATTGTTTATTAATACAGTGATACAAAGGATAATTATTTCTCAAGACAATAACACAGAGGAGTATTTCCCACTCTAAGAAATGTCTTCTTATTCTTACAAACCATATTGTTAAAGAATAATTTTTTGGGGATTTTTAGTCTCCTTTAGGACCTTAAACATTGATGTATTTTAAGTGTGAGTTGGATTGTGTACATATTATGTTGGTCTGGATTTTTATGTCTTGAATGTTGTGATGGAATCACCAGTTCAAGATACAGATTCTGTCATCATAGAACTTTAAATTCCATGGATATGCCACTATTATGTTAACCCTTCTTCACAGGAGTGTCAAGTCTACATGTTAAATATTATACTTGTGTAAAAGTGTTGATAATGAATGTCGAATCATATAAAAATTGAGCTTATCTCATGGGTGTCGAGATAGTCATCACATGAATCAGAGTTTTGTCCTTCATACACATTTTAATACTTCCATTATAAGACAGTATGAGAGAAGGTAAAGATCCTTTCCCAAAAGTAACATTCACTATAGTCACAAAGACACCACACCCATTACATCATGAAGATATTATAGGCGTGCCAAGATTTTTATTGAGATACCAAACAGGTTTGTCACCTCTAAATGACAGAATATATGCTTAGATAGTCATTATACACTAAGAGATCAAATGAATGTTTAATATATTGCCACATTCATCCTAAATAATGTATGTTTGTTGAGAATTTCATGTAATATGAATTCTATAATATTGTTGAGTTTGTTTGTCAATATGTCAAGACATATATTTTTAGGTCCATTCATACTTTTCAGACATATATATCAGATCTATCTCCAAACAACCACTGATATAATCACCATAGGAACCTAAATTTTTTTGAATTGAATGTTGGAAACTGAGGCATATGAATCCAAAAATTTAGTCTGTTATTTGAATGTCAGAGGCATGAACTCATATTTACAAAATATAGGATGATATTAATTTTTTTTTAGCATAAGATCTGTATCTAGAAGAAATGAAGTAGAAAATTATGTAGGCACTTACAGGATACTACAACGTATTTCTTAAAATGATACTTAAGGCTCCATTGAATTATATCAAATGCAATTTGTTGGTGTAATTATTTTTTTTACATAAGTCACAATGATAAAACAATGACCAGGTCTACCGATTCAACATAAATGATAAAGACACTCAACTACAAGTTTCAAAGCAATGAAGAATTCAGAAATTTTGCCACATTTGAATGAACTGACTTTTATGGCAAGCGTATGATAAAATATAGTCTTTGTGTCCAAGGCGTCAAATTCATTTAGCATAACATATATTATTTTCAAATTTAACAGAACACTCAATATTGTTAGGTATTAAATTTCAATGTTTGTTTATGTTCTGTGATTAGATGGTGGGGTATATTTCTGAACAAAAATACATTTTTGGTGAGGATTTGTTGAAATTTCTTCTTAGAATATTTTTGTACATAAAAACTCACTAGCCGATATGGAATTTTTAGGTCATCTTGGTTGAAGAGCATACTATATGCTGATGATGTTACCCAAAATAAACTCTATGTTTCTTTATTGAATACTTTATGATCTGTTTTTCTTTCATGAACTTTTGGGATCCTCGGTCTGGATTTGTCAACTTTTGTTGGACACAAGGAAATATGTGCCTCCCTTGGTTAAATCTCATTTTTAAGCATCAGTGTCGTGGGGCTTTCACATTTTTTTGGCAATGAGTAGCTACATAATTATTCTTTGTCCTTCTAGAGAGTGTTAATCCCAATTTGTAAATTTGTATTTTGAAAAATATATTTAGATCTTTGATGTCCAATGGTACTTCCCTTATGCATGCAGAAGGGTCCCTGCCACTCCCCTATCCAATTAGGATGAAAATTACATTGGGTGCAGCAAAAGGTTCGGCATTTCTTCACGGAGGGGCTGAAAGACCAATGATTTATCGAGATTTTAAAACATCCAATATTTTGTGGGATTTGATTTATACCTACAACTTAAAAATTATGGGATGGCTCAGTGTTACAATTTGGATTCTCTTAAGTCTTTATGGAGAGATATGTACTTGGTGAAGGAATACAATGCCAAGATCTCTGATTTTGGACTAGCAAAAGATGGAACTGAGGGAGACAACACCCATGTTTCAACTCGAGTTATGGGAACATATGGTTATGCTGCTCTAGAATATGTAATGACTGGTGAGAATTTTAATCAGTTTAAAACCTATGGCAATAATATCTTGGTGAGGAAATTTTAAGATTGATATAGATCAACAATATATCTAGCCTCTTTAAGGGTCCTGTCTAGTAAAAGGGGCACGCAAAAAAACTGAAAATTTTGTTCTAAGATAATTTTTCACCGTCTAGTCCTATTTTCCTAATGTTGAATGTAGACCAACCAATGTTCAAGACTCAGGAAAGTTTATATGAGGTTGAATTTTCCTTGATTTATGAAAAAAGTATTTAAACATGCATATGTCTCCCAAAAGAAACATGTGTTTGGTGATACATATTTATGTTGATCTCAATGTACTCTTCATTGGATTCTCTCTCATTCTTGACTTATAGATTATAACAGGCATTGCATTTTTTACATTGCCTATTACTGATGTGAATTTTAATAAAAGTTAGCATAGACATTTTAGATATTTACAAAGATAAACAACAGTAACTGAGTTAATGATTAATGTTGGAAGTCAAGAAAATTTGCAAAATTCATTTTTGTTCAGTGCCTAGATGGATGCATCCAAAAATAATCCTATTAAAACCTTTAGATGGAGAGGTTATTATAATACAAAATTTGGCTTTCTTCAGTTCATACTATCTAGGTTTTTAGCTTTACTAGTTCACATTCTATTGTTTCAGACATCTTCTAGGCTTCAAAATCACACATATTTTTTTGAGAATTTGTAGTCTATAAAACATTGTTTCAGATGACTAGATACCCATACCAATAGAGAGTTATTTGAGGTAGCTTAAATTTTATATCTCATTACCCTTAAAAACAATTTTGTCCACCCTCTTAGACCCTATCTCTCTACAGTCGCCCCCTTTGAATCCTAGTGAACTTGACATGAACATGAGGTATTTACTCCCATTCCTCCTTACCCTACAAGGAAACCAAATTATTCTAGTCTCTATTAATATTTAAGTATAGATTAGATCTCTTACTATATCTGGGAAGCTATAGTAATGGGAAAAATACTGACATCATGTAAAAGGAAACTGTTAATATAAGATGTCAAGTTCGATATGTTAAACTGTGAGTAATCTCCTTGTGACATTATGTTGTAATTTTATGTTTGAAAAGTATTTTGAGATAGCTAAAAAGCTGGAACATGATAGAGATTGTATTTGTTTTTTAGTCCTTCTAATCAAACCTTAAGCAACACAACATTCATAGGTTAAGGCCTTAAAACTGTCCTATAAAGTGAAGCATGTGTGATTCAAATTTTTACATCGTTTAATTTTTTACTTCATACATTTTAATTTTTACAACCTATAGATATCCTCTTGGATGATTTTTTTCATCTTTTATTTGGTTGGTAAGAGATGGTTAGGTGCATATAGGGAATATTTGAATGGAGGAAGTTGGTCCATCATAATACTAATTGAATGAAGGAGATCAAGCTGAAGGAGTATTTGTTTCAATGGACTCTGATGAGAAAAGGCCAAGTATGGATACCGATCATGCCCCTTTGTTGTATAAATGGATTTTTGATAATAGTGTAAAAGAGGGACAAGACAAAAAATTGTCTCAAGTAGGAAGGGGTGAGCTACAAACTTTATAAGGATGATGGGTTGAGTAATTGGCTATTTGCATTGAACAATGCGACAAAGGAAGATGATCTATACTCTCTTTATAGAAAACCAATTAGACTCTAGTAAACTAGTTACCTAGACCTTGGAACCACTTAGAACTCTGGGTTGGGCCAAGAGTGTGCATGAGTGACATCTTGATAGATATGTCTTGAAAAATATTTGAGAAACACTACCTCTCAAGAAATTCCAAGGACCCATAGCCCTTGTTGAGTTAGGGCTGAAGTGCATGTTGCAAATTAAAGAGAGGTCTTGTGGATAGTACCCGTAGATAAATATATGAGTTTGTTATCTCAATCTACTACCCTTTGAGAAATAAATGGTGACCAAGGAGAATTTTCTTCAACACATTGAAGATGATGACCTTGTTTTTTACCTAGTTTTACAGTCAACTGATGAAGATCATAAAAAGGGGCCAAGCCATCGAGTTATCTTTGCAATTTTTCTGGGGATGAAACTAGAAGGGCTGCATCATCTACAAACATCAAAATATAAATTAAGACATGTTGTATAAGGAAACCATTTACATCTTGGATGTGCTCATGCAAGGACTCCAACTTGTCAATATAGATCCAAATAGTGTAGGGGAAAAGGGGCAACCTTGTTTTACCCCAATGATACTTAGGATAAAATCTAATAGCTCATGTGTTGGTGCATAAATGACCAAGGATTGACTCATATAAAATGCATAATGGTTGAAAAAAGGGTTTCTGAGATGCCAATATCTCTGAGTATGTGGAATAAAGCCTCCATGGGGATAGATTCAAAAGAATTTTTGAAATTATATGAAACAACAGTAAACTTTCCAGAGAAGAAAGGGACACTCTCAAGAACTTAAGAATAAGAAGAAATATCTTGATTGAATTTTTCCTGAAGAAAGCGATCAATGTTTGAAGGAGCTATCACCTACTAATTAGGGAGGAATAGGAGAAACTACTGGCCTATAAAACAGTATTACCAATGGGTGAATATCTCCTAAAATCTGAAGCTAAATTGAATAATCCCCTGATGGAGAACTTTGGATAAATTGGAAGATCTGTTCTTGTGCATATAGCATGCTCTTTTCAGAGACCTGGATAAGTGGGAAGGAGGGTGTGTTATGTGATTGTAAAAAGGGCCTAGACAGAGACACTATTGCAAGGGTCTCATGGGTGGAGGTAAGGGGTATCCTCAAGATCTCATGAATCTGCATACTGAGGTGGCACTCCTCTCTACCTATCACTTATTGCTTCTGTGTGTGAGCTCTACAAAGGAGGGAGGTGATCATCCTGTTATGTGGGTTGATGGGAGTTATTCTAAGGCTCCTCCTTTTGAGTCTGTTGTGGGTGGAAAAGCCGACAAGTCGAATTGTGCCCTGATTAGATGAATTTACAACATCAAATATTATTTATTCAACATAACATAAAATATATTTTTTCAAGTGATACTATTGTTGAATTCATATAAGGAAGCCTCTATTGCCTGCATATTAGATAAAACCTTTGTAAAGTGAAAAAAAAATTAGTGATATCTTTTGCTAATATTTGAAGTGTTTTCTTCCACTTCTAACATCCAAATATACAATGCATATAACCTATAAAATTCTAATATAACTTCATACATTATGGTGCTCTCTTTAAAAAAGGTTCTGAGAAATCCATAAGTTCAGAAATATTTCCTTCACTGAAAACTATCAAGTCTCTGCATCTGAAAGAATTTGAACAGGAATAGTTTTCCTTCCCATAAAACATATCGGTCCCTATTTTTTTACCATATTCTTCATCTCATGAATCTATTTTCACAACGATAGGGAGTTCTAATAATTCTATAGAATCTAGATTTGCATGACAATATTTCTTCTAGAGTTTTCTCTTCATGGATTTTTTGTAATGGGCCTGTTTAAATTTGAATATTTTTTTTCCTTCATGATCACTAATCAAACTCATCACCACTACTACACATGGGATCATCACCAGGTGCTACATAAACATCATTTGGCACATAGTCTAAGGACTCCTCAAAATCCTCTCCAACCTCGATATCAGTGATAGTAATAGCATGAGAAACAAAACTACACTTAGCAGAACTAGAAGAACACATTTTCAAAATTGCACGAGAACTACTTCCCTCATCAGTCACCATGTGCCATGCTTGGTCTTGGTGGTTCACTTCCTTCAACTCCTGGTTCAACTACCATATCTTCATTGGAACCAACACCCCTAACTCCACTAGAAAACAACTCACCATTTTGTACTAGTGATTCTCCATTTGTAATGGTGATTCACCATGATTTTACAAGATAATATAATATCGTGAGAGATTTGCCAAAAAAAATATATATACATATAATATTATTAATAAAATCACCTTTAATTTTTCCTATGCATCATGGGGATTCGCCCATTTATTATACATATAAATTTAGGGGGGTTCTTAAAATTTTCCCTGGCTTGAATCCATTATTTCAGCACTTGGAACACCTTAGCACTCCAAAAAATCCTCTAGCTAGGGGTTTCATTCCCACCTTAGCATACCAGATCACTCTGCTCCACCACATATCCTTGGGGACAATATCCCATAATTTGGGAAATGATGGAACCCCTAGCCACCTTCTCACTTGACTAACAAAATTCTTGGCCTAGACCCTCGCAATCTAGGTATAGTCGATTATCATCCCATTCCTTGGATAGTGTGTCCTACTGGCCTCTCCGGTGAGCCATATCGTAGATGCTTAATATCATATCTTCAAATATTCTACTTTATCTGATACCACACATACCACTTTCTCCCCATGTATGACTTTGTGGGTGGGGATGATTCTATACCTTCTCTAGTATTTCATTCTCGTATTCCTTTCTTACCTTGATTCTTCACCAGGAACCACCCTTCCATGAAGCACTAAGGACATCTTTAAGAAACGTAAGACCACCTACCTAAAAGTCACAGATCTTGATTCCAATAGTCGATTTGTCTGCTATAATCACCACAAGATTTAGTTCCTTCTCCTCCTCTGCAAGTTCACCATAGCTCCACTTGAAAATTAATCAAAATGGAAGGAAATCACCCTATTAAAAGAAAAACCCTAATTTTTCTTTCGCCAATTGTGACCAAACCGTAGCTTTATTTGACAAATGGTCAGCACCATTAGAAATCTCTCACTGAGCTCTAAAATGGGTATCCTTTTGTTTTTGGTGATTTGATACATCAGTCGGAAGCCATTTTACCAAGAACGGTCACTTCACCCCCTCTCAAAATTTGATTTCTGCACCTGCACTTCTTGTACTTAGGGCACCACTTTTCCTTCATACTTGTAAATGCGTGTGTCAATTTTCTTCATGAGTAGCCATCGTTTTCTCATGATTTTATGGCCCCCAATGGGCCTATTCTATGTGGCAGCCCCATTGAGTCACCCTTGATCAAAGCGTCTAAGTTCAGTCACCATTGCATTCATAGAGTTAGTCCCAAGTCCCTTTTCCTCTTGTTACAGTATCCCATCCATTTATGCCTTGTCCCTCTCTCATGTCACCCATTATTTCCTCGATTCATGTTGTCCCTCATCCTCTCAGGAGTTGATTCAGTCGCTGCCAAGTCATCCATGCTTTATATGCTCTAACAAGGGAATTTGTTTGTCGTCTACTCAGTATCCCCCATTCCATAATCATCCTTGGTGTTAGTCCATCAGTCACTTTACTATAATCTCTCATGCCTTATTTGAGGATTCGTCATTGCCTCACATATAGTAGACCTCCTTCTGTTGACATCAGCACATTCATTACAGAAGAAATGTCTAGAGGCCAGTGTACCTTGGTTCTAGCTTATATTCTTTTTCAGTACCTCGAATTACGCAATGGACTCTTCATTTTCCTTTGACTTTATTTTTTCTCATCCATCTCCTTCTAGCATGATCAAGATCCATATACTTGATGGTTTAGTGATCCAGAAAATTCTCCCAATGATTCCCAGGTTTGTGTGAGATGTTTCAGACCTCATGAGGGGGTGTCCCTTTAGGTAGCCCCCCACATGGCCGCGTGACCTTATTTTATGCTACATCCTCAAATTCAGCTCTGAAAATTTGATTCTAGCCACTTCCAATGCTTATAGCATGCATGTATCACTCAGATAATCCATTCATATTTTTAGAGCCCTTTCCTGTTTATCAGGGCTTGTTTGGTTGTTATAATATCTTATGTACTCATATTTTATTGTATTCAGTCTTGGTTGTTGTCCTAGGTGCAACATGTATGTTGGATCCATTATATTTTTGTCTAGCCCATTTTATGACAACATATCATGTACTCATATATTATTTTATTTAGCCTTGGTTGTTGTCCTAGGTGCAACATGTATGTTGGATCCATTATATTTTTGCCTGGCCCATTTTACGACAGCATATCATGTACTTTATATCTCAGTGCCATTTTAATAGACACACCATTATTAATTGTACTTTTTTTTATCTCGGTGGGCTTATGTATGCCTCCCTGCCTCACTGAGAACCAGTACCCAAACAATAAAGGAGACATATCATTTGTAGGCCTCACCCCCTCAATTATTTTCCTCTCTTGCTTTACTATGTCTCTCTCTCTCTCTCTCTCTCTCTCTCTCTCTCTCTCTCTCTCTCTCTCTCTCTCTGACTCCCCTTTGGTTTCTAGTGATTGTGTTCTTACAATGTACTTCCATCATACTATTAGCTCCTAACGCTCGCACATTAGGGGGCAATCTGTTACACCATTTTTTTTGTCATCTAAATAGTTACATTTATATGGATTGAAGTACACCATGTAAGACCAATTTTAACATAGTAAAATTTCTTTCACTATAAGAAATGACATAATAAACCATATTTTATTAAGCTATTTATGGTTCAAATAGGAAACCCCATGAGGAATAATTAAATAAATCATTATTTATTTGATTTTCCTCTAGGAATAATTAATTAAACCATTGTTTAAATAATATTCATGGTCATATTTTACCCAATTATGATAAATAATTGGATAAATCATTATTTTTCTTATTTTTCTCTGGGAATAATTAATTAAATCATTATTTATTTATTATTCCTTGCTAAATTTGACTAAATCACCTAGAAATAATTAAACAAATCATTATTTGTTAAATTATTCCTTAACCCAATTTTTGAAATGATAAATATATCATTTATTTTTAATCATAAATCTTTTGGGAAATCACATAAGAAATTTAGGAACTGACATGTTTCGAACTACCAACTGTAGTTCATCATCGGGATAAGGAAGACTGGCTGATCTGACATCCATATTTATACCAGGAATAGAGAAGCAACGGTCAAAACCCAAGAAAAATTAAAAATTAAAAATGGTTAAAAATAAGTTTAATAATATAAAAATATATAAAATAAACCAAAAATTAAAATTAGCCCAACCCTAAAATTGCGAAAGTTAAAAACGGTTAATAATAAAAATAAACGCAAATATAAAAACCAAAAATAAAACTAACCCATCCTTAAAAACACAAGTCAAAACTAAAAATGGTATAAAATCAAAACCAAAAACTAAAATGACATAAGTTTTAACCATAAATCAAGTTAAAAGTCAAAAATTAAAGTCAAAGTCAAAAAATAAATAAATAAATAATAGAATAAAAATAAACGATTTAATAAATACATTAATAGATAAAAACGAGAATTAAAGTACAAATAAGAATAAAATAAAAATAACAATATAGGACCTAATCAATAAATAAATTGATAAATAAATACATTAAAAAAAAATTAAAAAAAAAATAAAAGCTTTAAAAAAAAAAAATTACTATTATTCTATTTAAATCAACATAAATTTATCCTAATGTTGAACATAAAATAATAGAATAAAAATAAAGGATTTAATAAATACATTAATAAATAAAAACGAGAATTAAAATACAAATACGAATAAAATAAAATAACAATAAATTAATAAATAAATACATTAAAGATAAAAATAAAATAAAAAGCTAAAAATAAAATAAAGTTACTATTAATCTATTTAAATCTAAAAATATAAAAAATAAAATAAAATAAAAATATTAATAAATAAATAAAAATAAAAGCTAGAATTAAAAATAAAAATAGAGGGATAAATAATAATAATAATAATAATAATAAATAAATAAAGAAATAAAATTATATATAAAAATAAATACATAAATAAAAATAAATAAATAAACAAAATTTAAAATTTAAAATTTAAAAAAAATAATAATAAATAAATTAAAAAAATAAAAATAAAAATAAATAAATAAATAAATAAAATAATAATAATAATAATAATAATAATTTAATGATCAAATCAAAAAATACCAAAGAATAAAAGAAGAATCCTTACATGGAGTGAAGAGATGGAATCCAACAACTACTAACTTTCCATCCATCATCCATGTTCAACGTACCGTGTCTCTTCTCAATTTCAATTGCCTCTCTAAATTTCTAGTAATGGAAATGGTCAACCCTGGCAAGGACTCTAGCATCTTCAATACAGATATGATGCTTCATCTTCTCAGCATGCTTAGCTAGCGCTGAGGACTTGGTTCTACCATGCCTAATATCCGCAGAATGCTCCTAGATCCTTTTATTAATTGATCGACCAGTTTCACCAATGTAGGGAGTCCCACACAAGCACGGGATCAAATAAACACATTTTACGCTTTTTAGGTTCAACTGGTCCTTAACCAATTTAAGGGAGCCCCGAATAGTGTTTAAAGGTTTAAAAGAAGAGGAGATCTTATGCTTCCTTAAAATCTGAGCGATCTTGTCAGTAGTACCTTGAATAAAAGGTAAATGAACTTTTCCAATAGCATAATCAATTATCTTTTTCTATCTAGGACCTTTGCTCGCATTCATGAAAGCTTTCAAACCCTGACTTCTACTATAACCATTTTCTCCGAATACCTTAAGGAGATGGGCTTTCTCTTCATCTAGATGATCCTCATCAGAAATTATAAGAGCTCTCGTCATGGATGTCAGATCAGTCAGTCTTCATTATCCTGATGATGAACTACAGTTGGTAGTTTGAAACGCATCGGTTCCTAAATTTCTTATGTGATTTCCTAGAAGATTTATGATTAAAAATGTTATGGATCACAGAAGATTGCACTCTCAATATCATTTATTTGTTTATTATTTCTAAATAAAGGTATTTAACCAATTTAAATTCATTTTCCGTACAACAAAATATAATAAAATATTCCAAGCATTTAGATCTAGATCTTGGTTAATAATATATTATTATTTTCCATTATCGAGGATAACGCTATATTTTGTTGTAAATAGGAGGGTTTTTCATTCATTCCTTACTTTGATCACTTTCATTGTCGTGCTTTTATCATTCTCATTATTACTACTATTTTCTTCCTTCTTGAGCTCCCATAGAGTTCAACACATTTTGGGTTTTCTACACCATCTAGAGAGAGAAACTTCTAGATCTAAAGCATTGAGGATAGCCAAGAACACATCCCATTGAGGGGGACTAGTAGCATCATTCTTTGTTCCATTCCCAGGTGTTAATACATATAAAATTATTTATATCTTGTCTTGTCTGTTGGATGTATGAAGCATTTTTTTCTTTTTAGCTACTTTTAATGCATAGATTGGGTTTCTAGCATCATCTGTTTCAACAATCTATTGCGGATCTAAGGAAGTTAAGCAACCATTTATTTGTTTTAGGGTTTTTTGTCACGCACAGCTAAAGTTATATTTTTTCAATCACTTGCATTAAGAATTTAGACTAACATAAATAATTAAGCACCATAATACATAATAACAAGAAGATGAAATAATATATAAACCTGAAAACATTTTCAATCGAAAACAAAAAACTTCTTTATACAAACTTTCTTTCTAGGTATTAACCTAAAGTATACACCAATCATCTTTGATTTTCAATAACTAAGATGCAAGGTACACCAATACACTTTAATTCATAGGAGCCAACCTATAGAATACACCAATCTCCTCTACTGCTTTGTAAGAACCAACCTACAAGAGATACAAATCCCCTCTATTGTTCATTATGCACCAACCTACAAACACCAATCACCTCTCCTTCTTTGTAGGAAACAAACTACATGAGAAAACAACCCTCTATGATTATTTGTAGACATTATGCTATATGAAACACCAATCCTCTCGCCTATTTTTAGGAACCAATCTATTGGATAAAACAATCCCTTCTATGACATGTTCTACAAAGTCCTTGTGCACTTCAACGGTAAACCATGTTACTTTCTCTTACACTAGTGGATTTCAATATCACTGGATTCATTTATCACTAGACATCCAAAACATCTAGTTTCTAATATTTATGGGGCTCTGAACTCCATGTTTATAACTAACTACTTATGTTACTAAGCACAAAGACCAAGCACTTACCACAGATTGGATTATCAACAAAACATGAAATTAGACTTTTACAAAAATGAGTATACAACAATTTGGGAAGGAATTTATCCCTTAAGTGCTAAACCTGAGCACCTATTTATAAAGAGCTAAAACCAAGAGATTAGTGATATATTTGAAATTTTTGATGTGCCAATATTGCAATATGTTAAGGATTCGATGCCCTTAGTTGCAGTGCCCTAGGGACAATACCAAAGGATACATATATCAATTACTAGTGAAATGAAACAATATTCTTTAACAAAATGTTTGATTGTATAGGCTTTAGGCTCTTAATTTCTATACCCTCGCACCACATAATGGGGAACTAATACTAGAGCTACATGTATTAGATATATAATAAATTCAAATACCTCCAATACTTCTAATAATGCGTCGCTATTGTAATGTGATTAGGGATTAAGACCTCAGGGGTTATACCCAAAAACCATGAGACTAGGGTTGTGACCAAGAGCTACACAATAGAAAAAAAATGAATTTTGAAGGCCTACCCATTACAATGGAAATTTGAGGCATTTCAAAGTTTTTATATGCCACCCCTCAAACCACTTTTAATGCTACATATCTTCCTCCAACTTCCTTAGACCTCTATTCCTAAATTTTGCTGCTCAACCTTAATCTTCCATGCCACTCCATTCCTCAATTTTCATTAATACTCATTGCTTGCTCCTTGCACCTTGGACCTATTTTTTTCCTTTTCTCTTCATCTGATATATCCCTCATATCCTATACTCCTATTCCTTAAAATTTTCTTTCTTATCTGAGGTCACACATCAATTCTTGGGGATCATATCACCACACACTTCCTTGTTGATGAAAACGATTTATGGGTGTCTATCATTTCAAGTTTTCATATGGTCTCGATCCCAGGACCTGTGAATTATGAGCCCACAAATTCAGCTTATCCTCCACTGTAAAACTTCAACAACCTATGGTCTACATGTAGCATTAATTTATCAAACAAAGTCAATTGATCTATGCATTGGGCCATCAAAGCATTAAATCACCATGCACATTAACATAATCACATAAACTAGGCATTAAATTGAGTTTAATAGCTATGATATTACATGATTACTCAACGGGTCTAATATTCATCAAATTGACTGCCTCTTTTCAATGTCGAAAGGCTACAATTTATAGAGGAAATTAAAATATTGTGGATCATTTCAATATCCATGATTTTCTCCATAAATCTCTCAACATGATCCTCTCCAGAAATCTCTCAACATGGATTTTTTTCACAAAGCTCTCCACATGATTTTTTTCACAAAGTTGTGAAAAAATTTCTAAGATACCTCATAAATCTATTTTTTTAATATTTTTAACAAATCACTTTCCTTTTGATGCACTTTTTCTCATTTTTTCCTTATAGAAGTGGTTCTTGTTGATTTTTCATAGGATGGGTGGATGCTCCTACATCAAACTCCCAAGGTACTAAAATTTATGATATCCTTGTCATATGATTTCTATTCTTCGTGTAATAGCTTCAACTCATGAGTTGTAACTCGTTGCTACACAATACCTCACAAAAATTTCTCCTATGTTTGGGATTTTTTCATCTTCCTGGTTATCCTTTATAGAACCCTTTGTGAACTCCTTGGTCTAGGTTGTGGAAAATATTCCCACCTTCCTTTATCTTCACCTACACGAATAAAACTAATCTCTTACCATGTCTTCAATCACTTGTGCCTTCTTCTGTTTCTTCTCCTCCATAATACATGAAAGAATATTTTGTGCTATGATACCACTTGTTGAAAATGATGTATGGGGGTATATCATTTCAAGTTTTCTTATGGTCTCGATCCTAGGACCTGTGGATTATGAGCCCATAAATTTAGCTCACCCTCAATTCCACTGCAAAACTTCAACAACCCTGTGGTCTACATGTAACATTAATTCATCAAAAAAAGTATACGGGTCTATGCATCAATCCATCAATGCATTAAATCACCATGCACATTAACAGGATCACATAAACTAGGAATTATATTTAATTTAATAGCTATATTATTACATGGCGCTTAGATGGGTCTAATATTCATCCGATTGACCGCCTCTTTCCAATTCCCAAGCCTACAATTTATAGAGGAAATTGGAATATTGTGGATCATTTCAAGATCCATGATCTTCTCCATAAAGCTCTCAACATGATCCTCTCCATAAAGCTCTCAAGATGGTTTTTTTCACAGTGCTCTTCACATGGTTTTTTTTCAGAAATCTCTCAACAAATTTCTAAGATCCCTTATAAATATTATTTTTCAATATTTTTAGCAATCCAATTGCATTTTTATGCACTTTTCCTCATTATTTCCTTCTAGAAGTGGTTCTTGCTGATTTTTCATAGGATGGTCATCACTTGTGCTCACCCATCCATGATATTTAGAGAGAATTGGTGTTTCTGATTTGGCTCTTAAGGCTATGATAACTTCTCTAACATTAGATTCATTTAATTTGGGTCATTTATCCCTTGGGAAAACATATATTTTGGTTCATGATTCCCTGGATCTACCTTGAAATTAGGTCTCCTCCTATATTTTATAAGCATCCCACTATATTTCTCCTGAGCTTTTGCATCAATTACAAGAAAATGTTGAACATGTGGTGGGTATGGAAGTTATAAATAGGTTTCATTTCATTTGGGTCCTTTCTCCCTTGGGAAAACATATATTTTGGTTCATGATTCCTTGGATCTACCTTGAAATTAGGTCTCCTCCTATATTTGATAAGCATCCCACTATATTTCTCCCGAGCTTTTGCATCAATTACAAGAAAATGTTGAACATGTGGTGGGTATGGAAGTTATAAATAGGTAATAGAGGATGATGAACGTGGAAAACCCATAAAATTCACCCATAATTGTGCATTTTTGCACACATTTACGTTTTTAGGTGCATATTTAGGTATACATGCCTTGCAAGCGAATGAAAAAAATATATAAAATGTTGTTTTTTGATGAGATTTTTATTTAAAATTGAGGAGAATAAGATATTAATGCCATATATTATAATTTATGCATATAGAGTGAAAAAATATACTAGAAAAAACTTGGAGCCTATGATGAAAATATACATAAATAATCCTTTTTATATATGTTAATGTGGATTACTTGAATTTATAAGAGGATTACCTAAAACTAAGAAATGTAATGATTAAATCATGGTAGTTGTGATCCAGGTGGATATTGGTGGCCACCCACCTATTCCACTTGGCCCCCCACCATTGTCTCTTTCAGTTTTTCAATTTCGGCATAACTTACTATTTTTAGCATAGCTTTTCGGTCCTCAACTTCCTGGAGTCGCTTACTTGTTCCTTAAACGACGTTTTTTGGGTATGAAAGCGCCAGCGAATTTTTTGATAAAATTCGTCCCGACAGCTGTAGTCCTCGGATAGAGCTTTCTAATGATGTATCATATGCGCCAAACGGAGATAGTATGCCAAAGTTACGTCCCTGGGAAGTTGAAACACCAATTTACCCAAACGGGGCCCATAGTTTTGGCGCTTCATCTCCTAGGGTTAGGTTTTGGGATGTTTAGGGTTCTCCATTGTTTCTCAATAATAAATAGGCCCTCGAGCCTCATTGTAACGCAGTTCAGAGGCCTGTAGCCGCCACATCTCTTCTCAGAGATAGCTACCAGTGCCCTAGCCAGTTTTATTTCCATTCTGTCTGTAAGCAAATTTCAGTTCTTTGATATTAATGAAATGAAGTGTTATTTCCGCTGCATCTCTATCTTTATGGTTATGTGTTTATTCTGTTGCGTTCCTGCATAAATCCGGATCAGTGGTATCAGAGCGGTCTGTTTTTTTCTCGATCCTTCTTTGCATGTCCCCAACGAGGTCGGGGTATAAGGAGCTAGGGCTTGATCTGGTGGAACCTTTGCAAGATCAGCCTCGCAAACCTCGACGGACGCACATGGGGGACGAAAAGAAAGATGAGGGAGCAGGAGATCCTATCAAAATATTGCTCGAGGAGGCCCTCGAAAAACAAAGGAACGCGATGATGGATAGCTTTTCTCAGATCCTTCAACGGCTGCCCACCGGCGGCGCATCTGCATCCAGTAGCCACTCTGGAGTTGCGACTCCCTTTAAGGTACAAGTAAATTTTGACATTCCCATATTTGAGGGTCAAATAGGCGCAGATGCCGTAGATAGATGGTTGAATCTATTAGAAGGATATTTCTCTGTTCATGACTTTTCAGACCGGGAGAAGATTATTTTTGCACTCCTCAAAGCTACCTCCCATGTTAAGGACTGGTGGGAAACCTACTGTGAGAACAAGGACCAGACAGAACCCTCTCTATTCTCGGCCGTACCAACTTGGAATTCTTTCCTAGGACGCTCGTCAAGTGGAACAAACATTTATCCCAGTGGGGAGCTATGGAGGACAAGACATACAATGGACCACGTCACACATTGCAAGGGATCAGACAAAATGAATGACGAATCTCAAAACGCCCATACCCTACGCACAAAGTTGGGTATCAAAGATTCAGAGAAACATTTGGTGCGAAAGTATCGCAGCTGTCTGCACAGATACATTCAGGAGGAAATGGAGTTCCTCGACATCTCCTCGCTTGGTACGGCATACCGGTATGCTGCCAAGATTGAGCAGAAATTCAAACAGAAGAAGCGAGACTTTGGATTTGCGAATCAAAAGCAAGCAAAAGGTGCTTCCAAACCGCAGAACAAAGGACAGAGCCAAGGCATGGCGGCTAAAGACAACCCACCAAAGCCACAAGAAAAGAACAACACCGTAAAGCCAAAGAAGGACACGGGAAAGTGGTGTGAGTTCCATAAGAGCTCCACTCACAACACAAGTGAATGTCGAGCCAAGCAGTCGCTAGTGGCCGAGATGAGGGCTTCTGAGTCAGATGCATGCTCCGACTCCGAATCAGAACCTGAAAAGGGGAATGAAAAAGGGAAACAGATTATTGATGCGGAGCCCAACGCCACTGTTGCCACTACAAAGGTCCAGAAGGAGGAGCCGGAAGATCCAGAGGAGGAGGAACGTCTCTTCCACTCCCAGATGTGGGTAAAGGGCTCCCCTGTACAGTTCATTGTCGACAATGGGAGCCAAAAGAACCTCATTTCAGCAGACGCCGTGAAGCGGTTGGGCTTGCCGACCACGGCTCACCCACATCCATACACCATCGGGTGGCTTCACCAAGGACGAGATCTCCGCGTCAGCCGGCAGTGTCGCCTTCCCTATAGCATCAAGCCCTTCACGGATGAGGTATTATGTGACGTTGCTCCTATTGATGTTTCTGATGTATTATTAGGACAGCCATACTTGTGGAAGCGTCATGCTGTGTATGAGTCTCGGCCTCGTGTTGTTATTGTTACTTTGGGAAATAAGTTGTACAGGATACCATAGGTACCACCTCCTGCCGCTATCTCTTTGGTTACTGCAAAACAATGCAGTAAGCTCATTTCCCAAACCAGGAAATTCGTTTTCCTGATGATCCGCCCCCAGGGCAAGAAGAAGGCTGTGGCCACGACCTCCAGACAGGGCCCCTCTGCACGACAACAACAAATGGATAAGGTTGTGGAGGAGTACGGGGACATCTTCACCTCACCCACAGGGGTTCCTCTGCACTGTCAGGTCAAGCACCCGATTGATCTGACCCCAAGTGCGCCGCTACCCAATGGACCGATCTATCGACGCTCTGTTCTGGAAAATGATGAAATCAAGAGGCAGATTCAGGAGTTGTTGCAGAAAGGTCACATCAGACCAAGTTCATCACCATGTGGGAGCCCGATCGTGTTGGTACAGAAAAAGGATGGGACGTGGAGACTCTGTATTGACTATCAGGCGCTGAACAAGATTACTGTCCGGAATAGGTACCCAGTCCCACGGATTGATGACCTTCTGGACCAACTCCAAGGTGAAAAATATTTCAGTAAGATCGACCTGAAGTCTGGGTATCACCAGGTACCAATTGAACCCTCTGATGTGTGGAAGACTGCCTTCAAAGCTAAGGAAGGCCTTTTTGAATGGCTGGTCATGCCTTTCGGGTTGACGAATGCTCAACTAATTAAGAGAAAAAAAATCTGGAAAGGAGATTCAAATGACTCCAGATTCCAAGGTTTCCCAAGGAAACTCCAAACAAGATGGTTGGGACAATATGAGTTCAGTAAATATTATGACATTGGCACAATGAGTCTTACTACAATTAATGGAGTTGGAATCTATTTTCTTGCTAATGTACATCAGCTTCATTTTTATTACTAGCCACTTACACATGATTCTTTCTTGCATGAGGTAAGTAATGATTCTAATTTGCAAGTTATAACTTATTTGGGACATAGCCTCGCTGCTACATCTAGTTGAACCATTCGGAAAATAACTTTCATTTTTCATATAATTTACATATCTCTTCTCAATGTTTTATTCTCTCTATATAAAAACAGGCCGGGGGGTTGGTTATTTTCTTAGTCATAGTTTTTATTCCATTGGGCATGGGTGTTGTTCACCTAGTCATAGTTGTTGTTCCCTTGATCGTGCTTGTTGTTCCCTTAGTCACATCTATTGTTCCCTAGCCAAGGCAGATATTGCCTTGGTCATGGTTGTTGTTTTATTAGTCACAGATGTTGTTCCCTTAGTCACAATTGTTGTTCCCTTAGTCATAGTTGTTGTTCACTTATTTATAGTTTTTGTTCCCTTAGTTATGGATTTTGTTACCTTAGTCGCATTTGTTGCTTCCTTAGTCACATTTGTTGTTCCCTTAGTTACAACATTTGTTCCCTTGTTCATGGTTTTTTTTCCCTTAGTCACAATTGTTGTTCTCTTATCTATGATTTTTGTTTTCTAGCCATAGTTGTGTTTATAGAAATGGTTATTCTTTTTGTTTGATTGTGAATCCCTTCTTTTCTATCATGGTAAGATAATAAGTTTGCCCCAAATGACTCCCATAAGAGAATATTTTATAAGAAATTTTTTATAGAATTCTAAAACTCCTAAAAATTTAATAAGCATGATATTGTAAATATAATACATCTCTAAAATCACCACTGGAAGAGTTTTTCTTTCATTTTAGTTTCTTATAATTCTTCAATCTCCTTGAAAATAAATATTGGGGAGAAAAATGGAAAGCTAAAAAAGTAATTATTACAATACTTTTCACACCATCCCTGACTCTTAACGAGTCGATTAGCAACCCCATTGACTAGTATTTTCTCATTAAAAAATAAAATCAAAAAAATTAATAATAATAAATAATAGAAAAAGGAAATTGGACAAAGGATAGGAGGTCTCATCATGAGCCAACCTACCATGATCATAAGAAATAATGCGACACCATTACCACTCTGGTCACCAAGCCAAGATAATGGCCTTCGACCTTTGGGTTAGAGGATAAGCGGTCTCATCACGAGTTGGATGTTTCACCTCATTATTTCCAATGAATGACATTGTTACTAACTGGTCACTATTCCAGAAAAATGGCCTTTTGTCAATAATAGAAAAATAAAGTTCTGAATATTGTCTAGTACATTGGGATACTATGATATCAATGGGTTAAAAGGAAACCATGTCAGGGCTATAAACTCTTATTGGTAGCAGTAGACATGCTTATGGTATTGAAGTACATTTTAAATTACCATCTAAAATTACCCATTTTACTCTCCCTTAGAGATGATAAAGGAAATCATTCAATTATTATGGAAACTCTATTAAATTTATCCTTGGAAAGTGGTAATGATGAGTATGTATGGACGATTAATTTTAATGTTACACATCATGGATGTAATCATTTTAGAAGAAAATATTAAAGTGTACTCTAAATTTCTTTACATTTCCACTAAAGGCCATATTTCATCGAAACTTGTCTTATCCATGCTCAGAGTTCAAAATATCCCTATAATGATTTCATTCCACTTTGTTTATTTGGGTGTCATAAATGTCTCTTCCGTCAGCATGCTTTATATTTCATACATCCAATGATTACGTCGCATGGCTTACTCGTTATTTTTATTTTTTAACGGTAAATCTATTATGATCCATTAATGCATTCATATAAAATTAGTCATGTCAATTGTCAGTGAATAAAATTCATGATTGAAGGTCATGGGTGTCCTTTAATGTCATCGGGAGGGTGCCTAAATAGGTAAAAATACATAATAAAATTCTTAAAACTCTTTGACATTACTGCATGTTATGGTATTTTGAATTTTCTACTCTCTGCAGCGATTCTCTACCTGTCTTTGTGGAATTGTGTTGTTTCTAGATTTAAGACTGTTTCCTAAGAAACAACTGAAATGGGTTTTCATTTAGTACACGGTGAACCTGCTCATCTGTAAATTTTCAGTAAATCACACCGTATCCTAGACCGAATATGGTGGTCAAATTATTTACAGTGACTAAAAGTCTTCGATAATGAAGTGACTCTTGAATTTACAAGAAACTTGATCAATGGAATGACAATGATTAAAAGCATACAAATATGGGTAGATGAAGAAGCTTTGGCAGAAGAAAAAAGCCTTTCTATAGAAGGTGATAAGTGGTTTGAAATACATACTCCATTATAGAGTGTGACATCCCTGTTTGCAAACCATGGAGATCAATTTCTCTGAAAAGGGAAAGGGTACAATCCTACTTCTTTTCAAGAACCATGGAAGGAGCTCAGAGGCGTCGTCCAAAGATAAGTTACATGTGATGGTTGATACAATGTGGTAAGAGGAATACATTTGAAGTCTATGATAGTGTTAAGGCAGAAGGTAATCCCAAACCTGCCTTATTCTATGAATTCACTCTTGCATGAAACTACTTCGAGACTTAAAAGGTATAAGGATCAAGCCTCAGTGGTGAGTCACCATGGGCTTAGAAAATTGAGAATGTTAAAAAATTTGAATTGAGCACAAGTGACTTAGAAATAGTTCATGGGAAATTATGAGGCTCCACCAGAAACTAAAAAACCCATTGTAAACTCTGGAAACATTCTACCTAGTACTGAGAATCAAGAAGAGAAAGAGGAGGCCATTAGAAACAAAAATGTTATGGTTGATGGAACCCCATAGGAATAAGAGAAAACATCAACACCCCAACGATTAAGTAATGCAGAGAAAATAATGGCTTCCCTCCTGGCCTCCCTACCAAGAAAAAGGAGAAGATTGGACAGGTTGGCTAAATCCTAAAATTATATAGATTTTTTTGAACAAACACTAGAGGGGAGTGAACCTGAAGAATTTATTGACACACGAGAAACCTGTCAAGAGGATTATCCTCGAGAACATGAAATGGAAGAAGCTCAAATCTTGGAAGAATTAGAAAGCTTTCTAAACTCTATTAATTTCAGAGAAGTCACAGGCTACCTAGGTAATCCTTCTGAAAAATAATACATCATCCAATTCTCCTCCTAATTCCACATTCATATTCATTTAATAACCCTCCGATGAACCTAAGAATAATTTTATTCAAGAACATTCTATATATTATGTTGCAATAATATTAGAACACTCCTCCCCTAAGGAAGTAGGTTTATTATCTCCTTTGGATAACATGGGACAAGAAGTCAATGTTGACTCTATAATTTAACCCCGAGGTGATAAATACCTTGTGTAACATATAATGTATGTTGTAGTTGAATCCATTAGGGATATGATCACTAAAAACCCTAAGGTTATAGTTGTTGTTTCCTTTTCCCCAACCACTCTAGCTAAAATGTTTACGCCAAAATAGTAACAGAGGGTTGAAGAATACAAGGAAAAATAAGACCAAGAGAAAAAAAAAAAAAAACTGTTTAGAAATGAGAACAGGAAACTATGAAGGAAAATATGGAAATTGAAGAGATGATTGTAAGACAACAAAGCCTAAAAAAATCATGAGAAGATAAATATTAAGAAAAAGGAAGTTTGGGAAAATGAAATGAAAATTGAACTCGAAGGTTTTGTTGTTTCCTTTACTGTAGGAACCCAAACTAAGTTGGAAATATTAATTGTTGGTGTTTTAACCTATGAAGCATGGATCTAGATGGATCTCACAATCCTTGTTGTAATAATTGTATAGACAGAAAATTACCTCCTTACATACATTTAATTGTGGAAGCCACTATTCAAGTTTTGAATAATAATATGGAGGAGAAATGAGAATTTATAACACGATATCAAAGAGAGATAATACTCTTGACAGAGAATTCAGAGTTTCTCCAAAGATTTAAGAAATTCATGGTTACAGAATATGAAACTTATGATGAGTTGAGAGAAGCTAAGAAAAATATCCAGTCTCTAAAAGGACAGCTTGAAAAAGATATATAAAAAATGAAATAAGTTTCTTCCATATATTTTGATACTCTATTGTGTAGATCCCCAACTAGAAATTATGCTCTATTTATATTGGAATAGTATTTATTGTTGAAATTCAAGGCCATTCGGTCAGGGGAACCCTATGAATTTGGAAATGTTCCATATTTTTTTAATTATTTTCATAAGCAAGATGATAATACCAAGTATTTTGTATTTGAATTGTACATGCACAATTTCTTCTTGGAAGAATAGGTAAATGAGAACCATTTTCCCTTTATAGGGGATGGAGTGTTTCAAAATTTGATATCATTCCCTAGAAACCATATTAAATTAGCTAAGGTCTACAATGTGTTTCAAAGAAGTGAGATGTGTCTAGACCTCTAGGGTAGAGGAGAGACAAAACGCCTTTTATGTACACTCATTCTCCATAAAAGGTTCATGGAATAATCCAGTGTTGTTGCTACTTTGGTTGATCAAGAGTTCATAAATTTTGCTCAAAATTCAAAGTTGTAGGATTGGGTTGAAACTAGGATGGTTTTGTATATCTTGTCTTCTTGATTCTGGTGTCGTGAATGGTTCGAAAAACCGATGTCGTATGAGGAAGATATCCCGTTTTGATTGAAATACAAAACAGGTAAAATTGCAACAGTTTGACCAGGTTTGAATAGGATGCAAAGTCAACAAGGTGGAGGTACAGTCAGCAAAAAATGATTATTCCTTCAAATATTCCCTCCACCGAACCAATCACCAGTTGACAAGTGTTAAGATTTGATTGGTTATACAGGGTTTGAAGGGCCAATCAAAAGGTGCCATGTGGCCAGTCTTGAGGCTGCCACATGGCCCTGCAACACCATATCAAAATTTTATGGGAGGTTGTAGAAATCAACCCCCAGACCTCCCGTTGGGCATGCACACATCTTACCATCTAATATCTGCATTAGTTCTTAACTTCTATGGGTGACGAGTTTATGTTATTGTTTGTTGAAATTTCACATGGGGTTTGGGAATCTCCAATGGTCCCAACCTGCCAGCGCTTCCATGTTGTATGATATCACATGGCAACATTAACACAACCAAACCATGCGGATAAAAACATTAACCCGCCCACTCAACCGTAGTTCAACCATTGTCAACCGGAGTTATTAACGTGGTTTCCACTGACAGTTACGATAACCGTGGTTTGGGGGTGTGCATGTGGCCACCCCCAACCGCAAACATTTATTATGTAGACAGATTCAGCGGAAATTTAATGGGCACACCATTTTTGGCGACCTATGCCTTTTTTAACTCTAGTTGATTGGAGTTCTCCACTTTTATTAGAGCTTTCCTAGGTGAAAGTGAGAAAAATTGTAGGAGGCCTGATTTTTTACCATTATGAGTGAATGGAGAGTCATTTTTGACTAATTGGAGCATTTTGGAGCCATTAGTGTAGAAAAAAAATGATTAAAGCACTGTAACTACATTTAATAGCAAAATTTTGAGCATAATGAAAGATGGACAAGCCATTGGGAGTTGGACCAGTAGATGTAGCCCAGGAGGGGTGAACTGCTTCATCATGCCTGCTATGTAAATTTCATGTGGTGACTTATTTCTCTATTTTACACTATTTTTTAGTGTTATTTATTCCTATTTCATGCTTCAAAATCACTAAAAATAAACTACAATTCATGGACAAACTCATCAATACTTATGCAAACTAATGAGCTAATTATGCACATGTTTTTAAACTGAAAAGACACTTAGCACAGCAAAACTAATACAATCATTTTAGATCAGATTGGTATCAAAGCTAGAATTTTATTCTCTGGTGTTGCTTAGTGCAAATAATTTTTTAACAGTTTTCAAGTTTTAGATACTTACAAGGCTCAAGCTCAATGGAGAAGGAAAATTGGTAGAAGAAAAATGGTCTCAAAAGGAGCCAAAGAAAAGGAGAGAAATATTTCCACAATCTCCACCACCTAATTCACCTCCTAAAGAACCATAAGCTCCATTGAGCATGCCTCATGAGGAAGGAGAAATCCATGAAGAAGTTGACGTTAAGGAGGAAGAAAGAGTGTCCAGGAAAGAATTTATTGACATGACTGAGATGGTTATAATCCTTTATCAATAAAGGAAAGAGAGACTGGAAGGAGAAGGATCTAAACTTCATAAGGAAGGACAAGGATCTTTAGGAGATAAACATGATGAATATAAGTCAAAGAAGGGAAATGGAGGAAATGGAGGCAATGTAGAGCCATCATCCTCACCCTCATCATCCTCCTCCTCTACTTCTTCTTCGTTACATTAGCCACACAAGTCCAAGAGCACTGGTAAAAATCATTTTTTTTTAAATTGATGTTAAGTTTTAATTTCCAATGTTTAATGGTGAAGTCAATGCATAAAATCTTGATAATTGGATTAGAAAATTGGAGGTCTATTTGGGAATACATAACCTTCAAGATGATGATACAAAAATTCAATTAGCTTCTTTGAGAATGGAAGATGCAACACTTGTTTGGTGGGAAGCCAAGACAAATGAGGAAATCAAGAAGAATGGGAAGGTTATTCTATCATGGTAAGATTTCATTACTTTTATTAAACAAATTTTTTATCCATTAGCTCATATGCAGAAAGCCATCATGAACTGGCATAAATTTAGGCAATTAAAGGGACAAAATGTGCAAGAAAACACCCAAGAATTTAGGAGAAGAGCTCTTTTATTGGGGGTGGATTTGCAGAGCCAAGATACTTTTCTAAAGTATAGGGGGCTTACAATATAGCTACCTAATACATACTATTCTCATGTTTAACCCCACTAGTCTAGATGAAGTATGTGTTCAGGCCACACATCTAGAAGCTAGAGGGAAGAACATTTCTGAAGAGGGTAGAAAGAAAACTTTTAAGGGTAAAGCCAAAGAAAATACCTCAAAAGGTAAAAAAAAAATAATGCATATATTAAGAAAGAGGGAGCAAAATTGGTTTTTAAACGTTGTTCAAGAGAAGGCCATGATGAAACTCATTGTTGGAAATTACATCCTGAATTGAGGCCAAAGAAACACAATAACAAAGGGAAATAGAAAACTGCTGCTACAAATCAACATGATTTAGGATCTAATTCAGGTGATGAATCTAAGATTACAGCCATGGGATTGAAGAACATGAAGGGAAAATAAATTTTAACTAAGCCCAATACCTATACATCAAACTGTAACATAAACACTCCAAATGAAGAAGAAAGAATAGAATTGTTTCATGTGAGGGTCATATCCAAGCATACCAAGATTGACACATTGTTTGGCAGTGGGTCATAAGCGAACTAAATCTCTAAAAATTTGGTTAAGAAACTTAACCTTGAGACCATACCACATCCAAAACCATATCCATTGGGTTGGATTTGTAAGGATGCAAATTTACAAGTTTCAAAGAAATGCATATTGAAATTTGCAATCATAGCAAGCTTTATTGACACAGTTGAAATAGATGTGGTTCTGATTGACATAGATGGTATTGTATTATGGATTCCTTAATTTTATAACTGGAAAGAGATATTCTATCACCATGAGAACAAGTATAATTTATTCAAATATGGCAAGGAGTTCATTGTTAGAGCACATCGCAAGAAGACAAACATTTCTATGGTAAATGTTGGACAGGTAAAGAGGCTGGTAAATTCAAGTAAGAATTTTGTTCTTCTTATGATTAAGCCTAAAGCTGATATTAATCATGAATCATTTGATGGATGTGATCCTAAGTTGAAATTATATTTATATGATGTCGTTAATGGACATCATGAGATGTTTCAGGAGCCAACAGGATTGCCTCCAAAAAGACAAATTCAACATGAGATTCAATTGCAGCAATGTTTTCCTCTTCCAAACATCGATATGTATCACATTTCCATAATGGAGAATGTTGAAATAAAGAGGGAAATTGAAGAAATATGGGACTTGACCCATATTCTTGATACCAAAGAAATATGGGACTTGACACGTGTGTATATTTCTGAGCTTTGAACAAGATTACAGTAAAAAATCATTACCCTCTCCCAAGAGTAGATGATTTGCCTGATCATATGAAAGAAGAAATTTTTTTCACTAAGTTAGATTTACAAAGTGGATATCATCAAGTAAGAATTGTAGAAAGTGATATATGGAAAAATGCATTCCAAACCAAACAAGGAACCTTTGAGTGGCTAGTTATGCCTTTTGGTTTGTGTAATGCACCGACAACTTTCATGCGAGTTGTGGATAATGTTTTGTGACTATTCCTTGATGAATTTTTTAATGTGTACTTATTTTACATTTTAATTTTCAAAAAAACAAGAGAATATCATGCCTTGCATGTGAATAGAGTGCCTGATATTTTGAAGAAAGAGAAATTGTTTCTTAAGACGTCAAAGTGTGAGTTTGGAAGACTTCTTTGGTCTATTTGGGACATATTGTAGGAGGAGGAGAATTGAGGATTTTTCCTTCTAAATTGGAGGCCATTTTGAATTGAACCACACCCAAAATAGTTACCGAGGTAAGAAGTTTCTTAGGTGCAGCTCAATATTGGAGGAATTTTATTGCTAACTTTTCTTCCATTGCAACTCCTATGCATGCAGTGATAAGTGTGAATAAAGGATTCCAATGGGGAGGCAAACAACAACAAGCTTTCAAATATTTAAAATACAAGATCATTTCAACTGATTCCTTTCATTACCAAATTTGATACAGCCATTCGAGATTCAAACTGATGCTAGAGATTATGCATGGTAGTGATCAGTCATTTGTAGCATGGTAAGCCTATCGCCTTTCTTTCTAAAACTTTTAATGGCGTTGTGACTAATTATCCTACATATGACAAAGAACTATATGTGTTGGTACAAAGTGTCAAGAAGTGGAAACACTACTTGATGGGTAAAGATACTAGTGTACATACCGATCACCAACCATTACAGTACTTGCAGTCACAAACAAAATTTCAGCAATCAAGAGATTTCAGGTGGATGGGATTTCTTCAATAGTTTCTCTTGGTTATAGGGTACAAGAAAGGTATATTCAATAAAGTTGCAGATATTCTTTCAAGACCAATCATTAGTTCTTCTAATTTAATAAAAAATGATTATGTTGTACATTATAGTTACATAGAACAATATGCACATGACATTGATTTCCAGGATGTGTATGTTAGTTTGAGTGAAGGGAATCATGTTGAAGAAAAATATTATCACATGCATAAAAATTTTTTGTTTCATTTGGGAAATCTATGTATTCCACACGGAGAGAGGCTAAGTGTAATGAGAGAAGCTCATTCTTCTCTTATTGTTGGACACTTTGGGGTAAGAAAAATAGTGGTGCATCTACAAAGGTATTTTTATTGACCTCACATGATAGATAGTGTGTCAAGTTTTACAAGAGGTTGTTCTATAGGTACAAAAAGTAAGCCTAGTATTGGGAATCTTGGATTGTACACGCCACTATTGGTACCATCAAGGCCATGGGAGAGTGTCTCCATGGACTTTTTTGGAGGTCTGCCTATGTCAAGAAAGCAACATGATTATATTTATGTAGTTGTAGATAGATTTAGTAAATTGTTTATACTTATGCCATGTAAGAAAACCATTACTGCCGAAAAAACTTTAGAACTTTATTTCCAAAATTCTTGGGTTCATTTTGGATTTCCAACTTCTATTGTTAGTGACAAGGATTCCAGGTTCATTGGGAATTTTTGGTAAAATATATGGAGAATGATGGATAGAAAGTTGAAAAGAGTATCGTTTTTCATCCACAAACATATGGACAAACATAGGTGGTGAATAGAACATTTGTGCAACTGTTGAGAAGATATTGCAGCAAACATCCTAAGTTGTGGGATGAAAAATTGCATTACATTCAACACGCTTACAACCGAGCAAAGCACTCTTCAACACAAACCTCACCTTTTGAAGTATGCTTTGGGTATTTGAAAAAAGTTCCATTAGACTTCATCTTTGGGAAGGATGTTGAAATTGATGGCCATAGTGACATTGATAAGGCTTGAAAGTTCATTGAGAAAATTCAGATTATACATCAACAAGTTCAAGAACAACCTGAGAAAAGTGAAAGAAAATACAAAGAGAGGCATGACAAACATCGATTTGATCACAAGTTTCAAGAGGGATATGAGGTATGGTTGCACATTATCAAAGAAAGGATGCAAGGGGAAGGTAAAAAGCTCAAACTCATTCGCTATGGTCCTTTCAAGATCATAAAGAAAGTTTGTAATAATGCATTCCAATGTAATGTACCTACTTAGCCTTAGCTAAGAGGAAACATTCAATTTTGATTTAATTTATGTTTTATGAATAAATGAATAAAGGAGGACATGTAAAACTCCTAAAAAGTCTGAATAAATCAATGCCCATGTAAACAAAGACAAATCAGGGCTATGTAAATAATCACTTGCAGGTGTGAAAGAGGTTTGAGCCAAAGAATGGGTCCACCTTGACCAAATCAACTACGCTGTCTAAGTTCATTGCATCTCCAAAAGGGACTATGCAGTTATAGATGGGAGCCTCTAATGTGAAAAGGGCTAACTCATCAAAGTGGTTTAGGGTTTGCAAGAGCTTTCTCATATTATAAAAGAGGGAGGAGGCAACATGAAGAGGTTGTTGATAGATTATATTTATGAACTAGACAAATACCATTCTCTGTTGTTTAGTGGAGGATTGTGATTGGAATTCCTATTTAGGGGTTTCATCTCTTCCCTCGAGGATCATTGGAGGAGTTCTTTGTTGAAGTGAGCCACTATCTAGTTAGAGAACAAGCTTCATTTTCATGAGCAGCACTATCCCATTGAGGGTTTTGCAGCTGCTGTCATTTGCAGCAAGTGGTGTTCTGGATCTGCTTAGATCTAGCTTGTTTTAAGAGGCTTTTTCTATCGTAGTTTGTTCTTCAGCCTCCAAAGAGAGATTCTATCCATATTTTTTATCTGATTTTCAATTTCATTTAGTTTATTCAGTCTCCTTTACCCTCAGTGCAGTTTCTGCTCAATACTGCATTATTTTCGTAAGAGGGTTTCTTGTTTCAGCTTGCTATCAGATTGGAGGAAGATCTCTTGGTGTTAGGCTTGACTTCCCTTGGTGATCTGTGGATCGGGTTGCTGATCCATGTCTCCATAGATATGATATTTTCAGTAATAAATTTATCTTCACAAATTTCTGGGTTTTCTGCAGCACTGCAATTTGTAATTCAGATCTACAACTTATTATGCAATATTTTGATGTAATTTCAATTGGATCTTGTTCTTAAAGTCATATAGTTTCCAGATATATATTAGATCTGATGTTTTATCCATAAATATGTCAGAGATCTGAAATTTAATTTACAGCAGCTGAACCATCTGAAAAATAACGTTGTCTATGTATTTCTGCAGTTTATTTCTAGTTGCAACTCTAATTTCTGAAGGGATTTTGCCGTAGTTCTTTTTGTAATCTACTGTAGAGGAAATAAGCTCAAATATAAATCTGATTTACTTTTATAAATATGAATTATTATATCCTTGGCTGTCCTCCTCTAAGTTTCAGTCAAAACTGCACAAATCTTATGGGAGAGTTTTCATGTTGCAACAGCTTTTCTCTTTGGTTGATTTCTAGCTAGTCTTGACTATGGGAGATCTGTTTAATGTGCTTAAACTGATTTATTTCTGATGAAATTCCATATATAAGTCACATACAACATAAATTAGGGGATCCTAGCCCTGATCTATGCTATTCTTGCTCAGATTTACTTATACAGCGTTTTGCTTGAAGACCTTGTTGAGATTCCTAAAAAGGGGTTGTTCCAAGTTCTATAGACAGAGTCTACAGTTGTCCAGGTAGCCTCTGGATCTCACCCTTTATTTGAAGTGTGAAATATCTAGTAAATTCCTCTATAGTCCATCTCTAAAATAAAATCTTGAGAATCCCAAAAAAGGATCATTACATCCAACTTGACTTGCCTTCTTACATCCAAATGTATTCAGTTGTTAATGTTGGAAAATTACGCTTGTATGAGCCATCTTTGATCGATGATCAAGGAAGTGATGTTCAGCTACCTTCTATTGAATATTTCTCACAAGAATTTCTAAATGAGCTCAAAGAAGATATAATTCTTGATAGGAGGACAAGAGCATCAAAGAGGGGAAGTGTTGACTACCTTCGAGTTGGGCTCAAAGGCACTAATCCAAGCAAGGAAAAATGGATGTAGGTCGGAAAGGTGAGGGAGATGTACCCTCATCCATTGAATAGGTAATCAAGTCTTTTGGGGTCCAAGAGCTTCCCAATGGGGAGGAATGATCAGGAGTTCATAAATTTTTCTCAAAATTAAAAGTTACAAGAATGGGTTGAAACTAGGATGGTTGTGTATATCTCATCTTCCTGATTCTGGCGTCGTGAACGGTTTAAAAAATCGATGTCGTATGAGGAATATATTGCATTATGATCAAAATGCCAAACACGTAAAATTGTGACAGTTTGACCACATTTGACCGGGATGCACAGTCAGCAAGGTGGAGGTACAGTAGCAAAAAAGGAATATTCCTCAGAATATTCCCTCCACGAACTAATCACAGGTTTATAAGTGTCAAGATTTTATTGGTTGTACGGGGTTTGAAGGGCCAATTAGAAGGTGCCACATGGCTAGCTCTGAGGCCGCCACGTGGCCCTGCAACATTATATCAAAATTTTATGGGAGGCCATAGCCCATTAGGCACACACACGTCTTACTGTCTAATCTCCGCATTAGTTCTTAACTTCTCTGGGTGACAAGTTTATGTTATTGTTTGTTGAAATGTCACATGGGGGTTGGGAACTGCTAGCGGTCCCAAACCACAAACGGTTCAGTGTTGTATGATATCACATGGCAACTTTAACACAAAAAAACTGGGAGGAGAAAAACATTAACCTGCTAGCTCAATCGCAGTTCAACCATTGTCAACCAGAGTTACTAACATGGTTTTCTCCAACAGTTGTGATAACCGCGGTTTGGGGGTGCGCATGTGGCCACCCCCAACTGAAAACATTTATTATATAGTTAAATTCATTGGATAGTTAGCGAGCGCACCATTTTTTTTGGCCTATACCTTTTTAAACTCCAGTTAAGTGGAGTTCTCCACTTTTAGTGGAGATTTCCTAGGTGAAACTGGGCAGAAGTGTAGGAGGCCCAATTTTCGACCATTATGAGTGAATGAAGAGTCATTTTTGACTAATTGAAGCATTATGGAGCCATTGGTGTAGAGAAAAAATCCATTAAGGCACTATAACTACATCAATAGCAAAATTTTGAGCATAATGAAAGATGGACAAGCCATTGGGAGTTGGACCGGCAGATTTAGCCCATGAGGGGCAAACTGCTTCATCATGCCTGCTATGTCAATTTCATCTGGTGAATTATTTATCTATTTTACACTATTGATTAGTGTTATTTATGCTTATTTCATCCTTCAAATTCACTAAAAATCATCTACAATTCATGGCAAAACTCATCAATCCTTATGCAAAATAATGAGATGATTATGCACATGTTTTTAAACTGAAAAGACACTTAGCATAGCAAAACTAATACAATCATTTTATATCATTGGTACCTATCGATAATGATTTTCTATAGTCATGACTAGATTACCTAGGGTATATTAGGGTGGAATCCCTTCGATTGACTAAGAAAAGGTGGCAGTATCATATGGAGTAATAAAAACCATAGAACGTTTTAGTTATCGAGATTTTCAAGCTACATTGAGTAGGGCACAAGATTATGATCATCTGGTATTAGAGGAAGGTGCTAGCTAGATAGGGTGAATATATATGTTCCCTATGATATTTTTTCCCCAATATGATTAGAAATTTGAGTATGATCTGACTGAGGAAGGTAAGTATGGTTCTTTCCAAGAAATCCGGATCAGAAACAGATTTTGAAATTATATAAAAGACCCTTGCCCAACCTATTCCCTAACTTCTCTTCATGCTAATAACATGTTTGCATGAGTTCACGCAAATAGGTAAGCTGGGGGGTGATGTTAGGCTTCAAAATTGATATAAGTTCCTTCCTTATTCTCTTATCTTTATATAATTTTTTAACCTTTTGCATATATAATATTATAATTCATGTGATATATATTTTGTAAAAAGGGTTAATAGTTTTTTGTTGATTTATCTCTTTGATCAATCTATTTAGATCAAAAAAGATGTTGTTTACTTATGGTTTGGGTTATTTTTTGAACATGAATATTTAATATCATTTTTTGTTCCCTAAAATATTAAAGGCGAAGAAGAATATGTGGAGTTGTTTGAACCAATTTTAGTCCACCAAAAAAAATCAACTTCTATCATGGAGAAAATTAGTTAGAGAAGAGATCTCAGCTCAACCATTCTACGAAACATTTGAGATTTCAATGATTTGAATTAAGCATCTTGAGAATATTTAGATTCTGAGGATCTCTTTTTATTTGAAATAGAATCGTTGTTGTAATATAAAATAGGGATTGAACCTAAATAGTTTAGGTTAAGGAACTCAGAGTAAATTTATAACTATTTTGAGTTATATTGTAATATTTACAGAGATTTCATAAGACTTGTTCATTATGATTCAATGAAGACTTTCATTGTTCAATTTAATGCATCACGCAAATTTAATTACAAGGAATTGACTATGGGCTCAGTCCTGGAACTAGTACTATCCTTCTCTGTATCAATAAGTCTGTATCTTGATTTTCATTTATGTGATTTAATTATTTGATTATTCTCTAGATGTAATTATTTTTAATTGCATCTACTATCAAATTCTGTTTTACAATAGTGGTATTTGATATCATAGAGTTAGATTCATTATTATTGGTTTATTAGAATATTATTTTCCTTTGTTAATTCTTTTGGTTGAAGTAGACTTACTAATTATCAGGATTTGATATTGTTTATGTTGCATTCATTTATAGGTAAAATGTTGCTCCCTTCCTATATATGTTGTTCACTATGAAACAAATTTATAATTGATTGGATTTATTTATTTATTTAGTAGGAGAATTAACTATTTCAATTTCCTTAGTGGTTCTTCCCATGTAGACTTTAAGGCTAGAAGTTAAAATTGAGTTATTTCTTTCTAAACATGTGATTTTTTCCTTTTATTTATATGCCTTTGATTTATTTTAGATTCACATAATTTAATAGGCATTAGCATCATTTTTTTCACAAAGTGTGTGGACAACCTTGAAATAAATAGATGAAACCCTGGGTTGATAGGCAATGTCTAGTCAATTAGTTGTTTTCATTAAGAAACTAATTCCTCCAACAGGGTGCACCTGTCTCGTTCATGAAGAAGGATGGTACTCTCAGGTTGTGCATTGATTACATGTAGCTGAATAGGGTGACCATCAATAATAGGTATCCGTTGTCAAGGATTGATTACTTATTTGATCAGCTAAAGGAAGGAGAAGTTTTCTCAAAGATTGATCTGAGATCCACATATCATCAGGTATGCATCAAGGAAGAGGGAATTTACAAGACAACTTTCCAAAACAGGTATGGAAATTATGAGTTTGTTGTAGTTCCATTTGGTTTGACTAATGCTCCAGCTACTTTTATGTACTTGATGAATAGTGTGTTGCATCCCTCTCTAGACAAGTTTGTTATTGTATTCATTGATGACGTATTTATATATTCTAAGAATGAGGAACAACATTTCACGCATTTAGAAACAATATTGAGGCTTTTGAGAGAGAATAAATTTTATGTTAAGATTAGTAAATGTAGTTTATTTTAGATAGAGGTACATTACTTTTGGCATGTTGTCTCCAAGGAAGGCATAGCAGTAGATTCATAGAAGATAAGGGCTATGTTGGAGTGTGAAGCTCCTAGAAATGTGGATGAGGTAATATCATTCATGGGGCTAGTAGGATACTATAGGAGGTTCATCATGAAATTCTCTTGAATTCCATATCATATTACTTCACTGTAGAGGAAACGTAAGAAATTGGAATGAACAGAGAATGTGCAACAAGTTTTGAACATTTGAAGCAGCCATTGAAAAATTCTCCAGTGTTAAATATTGCAGACTCAGAAAAATAGTTTCTAGTGTGTACATATTCTTCCAAGAGAGGGCTTGGTGGAGTCCTTATGCAGGAAGTAATGGTAGTATGTTATGAGTCATGGAAATTAATTGAGAACGACAAAAACTATCTTACACATGATCTTGAGTTAGCGGCAATCATTCATGCGTTGAAGATGCGGAGGCACTACCTTCTTGGAAGGAGGTTTTTATTGATGAGCGATGATAATGGGTTTAGATACTTATTTAAATAGCCAAATTTGAATGCTAGACAAGCTATATGGTTGGTTTATATTAGTGAGTTCAATTTTGAGATGAGGTACATCAAGGGAAAAGAGAACATGGTTGCATATGCTCTTAGTAGGCGGATACATGAAAATCACATTACATCTATTAGTTCCTATGGGATAGAATTACACGATCTGATTTTATAGGTAGGTTATCAGGATCATAGCTATATAGGGCTCATGCATAGGTTACAATAGATTAAAATTACAAGTACAAGTAGTGGTATAGTTACAGGTATAGGCAAAAGTACAAGAATAGGTAGTGGTACATGTACAAGTATAGGTGCTAAGGATTTGGACTGTGATCTCTAAGCAAATGGCTTGATCATATTTAATGACAATATATATGTGCTAGACAATAGTGAGCTCAAGAAGATTATCTTGGGGGATTTTCATGTGAAACAATGCTCATGTCACCTAGGCTAATAAAAGACATTAACTACATTAAAGAAGTTTCATTATTGGTTGAATCAGAAGAAGGTTGCGGTAGAGTTTGTGGCTAGATGTTTAGATTGTCAGTAGGTAAAGGTAGAGTGTAAGCATCCAAATGGAATACTACAGCTAATTGTGATTCTAGAGTCAAAATGGGAGGCAATTTCGAGGAATTTCATTACAACTTTTTTGAGAACATCTAAACAACATGATTCCATCATGGTTGTGGTGTACAAGTTAACTAAGGTAGCACACTTCATACTGCATAAGACTATGTATTCATCTAGTGATGTGGCATAGGTTTTCATCAAAGATGTGGTCAAATTACATGGTTTTCCAAAGAATATTGTGTCAGAAAGGGATGCAACATTCACTTCCATGTTTTGGAAGAAGTTTTTTGCAAGTTTAGGTAAATAGTTAGCCTTCATTATAGCTTATCATCTGTAGACATATGGATAGACTGAGAGGATCAACGAGACATTGGAGGAAATGTTGAGGATGTATTTTATGCATCACTAGAGGATATGAGAGGAGTACATTCCATTATTTGAGTTCGCCTACAACAATGGTTACCAGGAATCACTAAGGATGAGTCCATTTGAGGAATTGTATGGGTGGATTTGTAATACTCCCATCAGTTGGAGTGATCCAGTGAACAAGGTATTGATTGGACCAAACATCTTAGTAGAAATGGAATAGCGAATGCAAGTGATGAAGAAGAATCTAAAGGATGCATAAGGCAAGAAGAAAATTTATGCAGATCAGAGCAAGTTGTTTGAGTTTCAGGTTGGGGAAAAAGTGTACTTGCGCATCAATCCAAAGAAGAGATCCTTGGAGATTGGATCGTATTCCACAATGGCACCTTGGATTTTTGGGCCTTTCAATATTATTTAAAATATTGGGACATTATCCTATTGAAATTTGAGTTGCACTTCCTCCAACAATGAAATTCCATGATTTTTTCCATGTGTCATTTCTTAAGAAATATGTTAGATATATTGATCATGTTATTGATTTTTTTGTAATGCAGGTGGATTCAAATGGAGAATTATAGCCAAAACCTCAGTGTATATTGTAGAGAAAGGTGATCATGCTCTAGAACCAAGTAATTGAGTATGTAGGGTTCAATGGAAGCACTTTGGGCCCTATGAAGCTACATGGGAGATGGTGGATCATATCCAGGCTATGTATCCTTCTATATTCATTAGTTGAGAGAACGTCCTTCATATGTGTTTTTGGTTATATATTTTATGTGATGTTTTGGTATATTTTCATATGCATATGTGTGTTGGCATGTATTGTCCTTGATGGCAACCTACTTGATGAAGTTGATGGTAACTTATTTGATGAAATAAGATTGTTGGAAATATGATGCAGAGTGTTGTCCTTGATGGCAACCTACTTGATAAAGATGATGACAATGAAGTTGTCCTTGATGGAAACCTACTTGATGAATTAAGGGGGAGATTGTTGGCAATGTGATACAATGTGTTGACTTTGATGGAACTTGCCTGATGAAGTTGTTCTTGATAGAAACCTGCTTGATGAGTTGCCTATGATAAGCAAACTATGTGTTAAAAGGAAGGATGATGTATCTACATATCATCTCAGAAGTAACAGAAGAAAGGAATTCCAGTAAGTGCTAGAAATATGATAAATATGATGTGTCACAAAGCATACGCGGGTTTGTTAAGGTTAAGTAGCGTATGCACGCGGAAAAGTACGTGCCAAGTCACGTATGCCCTTTTGTGCTCCAAAATTAGAAAAACAAGGGGCATTAACATGGTATTGACCCATTGTATTGAGCGTTGGATTATCTATTTGATCCCGTCCAGGAATACCATCGGAAGTTGTGTGGTTTTGTCTCATGGTATTGATAAAGGCTAAACCTATATAAAGAGAAGAGGATCATAGTGCAAGGTGTGCATGAGTAAGGGTTGTTAATAAATAAATATCTCTAAGGAAGTCTGCATGGATGAACTCTGTTCTTGATTGATAGATCTGAATCTATGATGCACCTATGAAGAAAATGATGAAGAAGGATCTCTAGATCTGAAATGTATATGTATTTTCTAGATCTTTTTATGGAATGTTTAGATCTGAGATGAGGCGAAATACTTTCTGAAGTAAAGGATGAAATCTGAGTTGTTTATCTGATCTGAAGAGATGCACAGTCCTGAAAAGTTACAGATGTATATGCAGGTTTGCTTCAGTAAAAGCACGTGTATACACGGGTATGCTTAAGGAAAAGCGCGTATGTGCAGATAGGGTTTTCTGAAGAATGCACAGAAGTATACGCGGGTTGGTTTGCATGAAAGCGCATACATACGCAGGTTCAGTGAAGTAAAAGCATGTATGGAATCTAGGGTTTGCTGAAGTAAGTGGAATGAAATGACTAATCTGTTTTGTTGTTTTACTGCTATTTGTCAATGATGCATTCATACAGAACTAGGTTGTTTGAATGATGAATATGCTGCTGATTATGTTAAATGAAGATCAAGTTGTTGGTTGATTGGTTGATGATTCAATGAATGAATTGATGGAGTTATAAGTTTCCGTTTGATCAATGTTGAGCTTAAATGTGTGGAGTGGGTCCAGTCTGAAAATATGATGAAAAGTGGCCTACAAGTTGTGTTGCATGGAAGCTGTTGGATCCAGTATGAAAATTGATGAAACGTGGTCCGTAGAGGTGTTGAAGGTCGAAGCCTTTAGTGAGGGGGTTGTAGCTCCCTTCCAGTGGTAGCTGGTAAACGAGTGCAGGGGGTAGTGGCTCCCTTCCAGAAGAGGCTGGTAAACGAGAGAAGGGGGTTGTAGCTCCCTTCCAGAAGAGGCTGGTAAACGAGAGAAGATTGTAGCCTTCTGCAGGTGGGTGCATGTGTGCTGGTATGAGTCTGTGCCAGTACATGGTTGTACGATGTTTTCTTTATAATAAAATATTGAAGACTGAGACGACGACAGCAGTGGTTTTCTCCTGAATTGGATTTCCACCTTAAATCCTGGTGTTCATGTGTGTTGCTTATGTGTGATGATTTATTTTGTTCTTACTGCACATGTTTAATGTTTACTAAAAATCTAATGAATGAATGATGCAATGATCTAAGAAAATAATTATCACCATAATGAGATCTTTGTTAATACATGAGTTTAATTAAGGATATTCGTGTGCATATGCGATTTGGCTTCAGTAAAGTAGTGTATGGGTTTTAGTGAAAGAAAAAGTAAAAAAAATTTCAGTCTGCACTAAATATTGATTCCCCCCCCCCCCTCTTAGTGTTTTTCCCAACAATTGGTATCAGAGCAGGTCCTTTTGCAGAAGATTGATCGCTTGAAGGAGATCTGTCAGATTGGGAAGTCAGGAAGGAGTACTTTCTCTAAGGCCACCTTTATTAAATGGAAGTAATCTGTTAATCTGGAAGATACGAACAAAAGCATATTTTCAAAGTCTTGGTGCAGAAGTATGGGCAATCGTGGAAGAAGGTTATCGGTATCCGGAAACTATTCCTACTGATGCGGCAGAAAGGAAGAAATATGAAATCAATGCCAAAGCAGTCAATGTCTTATTAGGTAGCCTGTCTGAATCAGAATTTGTTAAAGTGATGCAGCTAAATTCAGCAAAAGAAATACTGACAAACATTCTAAGCTGTGAAGGAGATACAAAGGTAAAAAGTGCCAAACTCCAAACTCTCAGAATTGAATATGAAAATTTAAGGATGCATAGTGATGAGAGTATTGCCAGCTTATTTTTATGTCTAGATGATATTGTAAATCGTATGAGAAGTTTGGGTGAAATAATAACCGATACTACTCTGGTTGAAAAAGTCTTAAGATCTTTGACTTCAAAATTTGAGTCAAAAGTATCTGCTATCAAAGAAAGGCAAGATCTGCAAACTCTTACTGTTGTTCAACTACATGGTATTCTAACTACTTTTGAAATGAGAAAAGAAGGTCCCTCTCAAATAAGAGAAGTTGCCTTTAAGGCATGTGCAAAAGGAAAAGAAAAGGAAGTTATCAAGGAATCAAGTTACATATTAGAAGAAGAAGAAGCAAATTTTGTGAGAAGACTCCAACCAGGTACTAGAATATTCAAAGGTAAGCTTCCCTTCAAATGTTTTAATTGTGGAAGAGTTGGTCATTATGTTGCCAAATGTCCTTATGAAGAAAATCATGATAAAGGGAAACAATTTGAAAAGGGAAAGAGCTATTATACAAATGAAGATAATGATGAAATGTCAAATGAGGATGAAGAAGATTCTGACCAAGATATGCTAGTTCTCATGGAAAAGAAGCAAAAGAAGAAGGCTACTCAAAGAAAGGAGATATCTTAGAAATCATGTGCAGCGGAAAATGAAGAAGATAAAATAGGTATTGAATGTGGTTCTTGTGATTCACTTTCTTGTGCATGCAATGGTGAAAATAGTGAAAGTAATGTTATGGATCTAGAAGAAGCTCTCAAGATTAAAGTTGAAGATCAACAAAGATCATTTAAAAGGGAGGAATCTATCTACAAAGAGATCTCTAGAATGAATGAAACGATAGGAAACAATGAAGGAACAGGTAGAAATACATCAAAGACTCGCAAGATAATGCAACCAAATAAGCAAAAGACTTGAAGGTAAATCATCTCTCTCAATACAAATATGGAAAAATCAAATAAGAAGAATGAAGAACTTAAAGCAAGATCTTGAAGATCTTCTACAGACATTTGAAGAACAAGAAAATGGGTTGAAAGAAGAGATTCTAAAATTAAATGATCAATTTGAAGAAGGAAGAACGAAAGAAGAAAGTATGAAGTAGCAATGCCAAAAATTGGAGGTTGAGGTAAACATTCTCAAAGGTAAATTAGAAGAAAAGGATAAACTCTTGAGGTTTCAAGATAGTACTAAGATCCTGGACAATATTCTTAGTAGTCAAAGGTCTCCTTCTGTTAAATTTGGTCTTGGTTTTCATGAAACTGTTAAAGGAGAATTTAGTTCACAAGAAAGTGCTAAATATTCAAAGGATATCAATGCAAAACCTAAAGTGTTGAAAGAAACAAAAGGTCAACCGACAATCATGAACTCTCAAAAGAAATCATTCCCTCCTAACTACAGAAGCATCAATAATGTTGAATGCTTTAAATGTCATAATTATGGGCATGTTGCAGCCAATTGCAAAATCAAATCATTTCAGTCACATACAAACAGATTCTACATAGAAAGGTACTCTGGTTTCTTCAAGGGATATTGTTTTTCATGTAGGAAGTATGGTCATAAAGCAGCTGATTGCAATAGAAGAAAGAATAGAAAAACACATTGTGATCCTTAATGCCTAATTTTCTGTTCATGCAAGATGTTATGCCTATAACAAGTATGGACATGTAGAAACAGAATACAGGATGAACAGATCTGAGAAATTGGAGAATTTTCAGCACACTAAAATAAATTTCAAGCAAAGCTGGAAAAAGAAGGAGGACCGGTCAGAAATGTAGGGAATATTGACCCTACTGCAGTCATCCGCTTCTAAAGCTTACTTCTCATAATGACTGCAGGGATGATGTGAGAAAAATTATATGGATTAGTAATGTATCATCACAGGGGGAGAAATGTATGATGATTCCCATGGTTTGTTTGGTAATTCTGGTTGTGTTTATTTCTGATAGTGCATATGATATGAAGAAAACAGGTACAGGTGGTACAAATTCAGGGGGAGATGAAGTTGTGGAAATTTTATCTGTTTCACTTTCCATACGTGGGTTTAGTGAACAAAAGCCGCGTATACACGTGAGTTACTTTGGAGAAAGAAGCGTATGCTTTTCTGTTAAAGAAAACAGTGATTCAGCTCAAGAACAGGAGTACAGGTTCAGGGGGAGCATCAATCTAACTACTAATGATTGCATTGTTGGCATTGTATCTGCTTATTCCTTATTTCTTGTAATACTTATGCTCAAATGATGATGACATGATACATGGTTTCTTATGATGAGATTATGAATGAGCCCTGCTTGCTTTTTGCTGAAGAATATCTTTTGGTTTCACTCATGGATGAGTTGGAAGTCTTATGATTCAGAGATAAGAATAGATCATGTAGATTTTGTTGCTATGGATGAGATATTTTTCTTACGCATATTATATCATGATGAATCTTGAAGATATTGGTGATATTAGATCACATGGATGATTTTTTGTCACAGAAGTTGTTCTGATATGATAATTCCTCTTGGGAAGAATATGTTGAAGTTGCGAAAAGTCTGAAGGCCTGGTTATTGATGCACTTATGCTACAAATGTTGGATGACACTTGAAAACATAGCTATATTGTCATATCTTTCTTCTCTCATATATCCCAGGGAAGCATTCGAATATCTCAGACGGAAGCTGGGAATTGTCTCTACCTTGTACAAGATCAGAACTGCTTAAAATCAGAAGGTTAAAATTGGATATGCGGGTTTCCTGAAAGACAGTCGCATATATACGTGAGTTTATAGAAATAAAACCGCGTATGGTTAGTTGCTGACAAATTTTACTTGGGGTCAGCATTCTTCAGCACAGCTGCAGTGCTGTTTGGTATCTCTGATGATGTTTCAACTCTTATATTTATGTTCCATTCTCTGATATTGGGTGAAGATGCCTTGATGATTGGCTGTTGAAAGTAATCAGGTTGCACAAAGAGGAGTTTTGGTCATATGGATGCACAGTTTCAGGGGAAGCATTAGCCTTGCTGAATGTAATACATTGTTGGCATTATGATGATTCTAAAATATGATCTCTTTCTTGAGGTCCTTTTGGTATTTGTTGTAAAAGGTCATATTTGTAATTTGATGAAAAGGTCATGTTGAGACCTATGATGTAAAATTGTAATATTAAGTTATGTAAGGACTTGTTCAAATGTGTAAACTCACTTAGTTGGGTACTTGAGTCAAATTTGTAAACCCACTTAGTTGGGTAGTTGAGTCAAATGTGTAAACCCACTTGGTTGGGTACTTGAGTCACATATATAAATCCACTTGGTTGGATCATTGATGCAAGTATGAGTCCTTGGTGATAGGAAAGGTCATAGAGTCATGTACTTCATTGAAAAATATGTTTGAAGATTCAGCATGAACTCAGGGGGAGCATGATAACTTCAGTGCACATCAGATCTACAAAGCTCTTCTTTCTACATGAGGAGAAAAACCTTGTTTTGGTTTTCATCCGCCCTTTGCCCTTGATGTCAAAGGGGGAGAGTAACATGGTGTTTGAATAGGGGGAGAATATCATGATGATGATTATATTCAATGTATCTATCTGTTGTGGTGATCAAACACCATTAGAGTTGCCATCAAGTCTAAAGGGGGAGATTGTTGGCATGTGTTGTCCTTGATGGCAACCTATTCGATGAAGTTGTTCTTGATGGAAACATATTGTACTTGATGAAAACATACTTGATGAAGTTGTCCTTGATGGAAACCTACTTGATGAATTAAGGGAGAGATTGTTGGCAATGTGATACAATGTGTTGACTTTGATGGAACCTGCCTGATGAAGTTGTTCTTGATAGAAACTAGCTTGATGAGTTTCCTATGATAAGAAACCTATGTGAAATATGTAAGGATGATGTATCTATGTGTTAAAAGGAAGGATGATGTATCTACAAATCAGCTCAGAAGTAACAGAAGAAAGGAATTCCAGTAAGTGCCAGAAAAATGATAAATATGATGTGTCACAAAGAATACACGGGTTTGTTAAGGATAAGTAGCGTATGCATGCAGAAAAGTACGTGCCAAGTCGCGTATGCCCTTTTGCGCTCGAAAATTAGAATACCAAGGGGCATTACCATGGTATTGACCCATTGTACTGAGCGTTGGATTATCTGTTTGATCCCGTCCAGGAATACCATCAGAAGTTGTGTAGTTTTGGCTCATGGTATTGATAAAGGCTAAACCTATATAAGGAGAAGAGGATCATAGTGCAAGGTGTGCATGAGTAAGGGTTGTTAATGAATAAATCTCTATAAGAAATTTCTGCATGGATGAACTCTATTATTTATTGATAGATCTGAATCTATGATGCACCTATGAAGAAAATGATGAAGAAGGATCTCTAGATCTGAAATGTATATGTATTTTCTAGATCTGTTTATGGAATGTTTAGATCTGAGATGAGGTGAAATACTTTCTGAAGTAAAGGATGAAATCCGAGTTTTTTATCCGATCCGAAGAGCTGCAATGTACCGAAAAGTTGCTGTATACAGGTAGGTTCGCTTCGTTAGGTGCGTGTACACGCGGGTATGCTTAAGGAAAAGCGCGTATGTGCGTATAGGTTTTTTGAAGAACGCAATGTACATACGTCGCGGTTGGTCCGCATGAAAGAACGCATATGCGCTTTCGTTGAAGTAAAAGTGTGTATGGAATCTAGGGTTTGTCAAGTAAGTGGAATGAAATGCCTAACTTGCTTTTGCTATTTCATCTTTATCCTGGCCAATGATGCATTCATACGAATCGGGTTGTTTGAATGATGAATATGTCACCGATTATGTTAAATGAAGATCAATTTGTCAAGCTATTCGTCGATGATTCAATGAATCACTCCATCATCGATGGATTTATAAGTTTTTACTTGATGAATGTTGAGCTTAAATGTGTGGAGTGGGTCCTACCTGAAAATATGATGAAAAGTGGCCTACAAGATGTGTTGTATGGAAGCTGTTGGATCCAGTATGAAAATTGATGAAACGTGGTCCGCAGAGGTGCTAAAGGTTGAAGCCTTCAGTGAGGGGGTAGTTGCTCCCTTCCAGAGGTAGCTGGTAAATGAGTGTAGGTGGTAGTGGCTCCCTTCCAGGAGAGGCTGGTAAATGAGAGCAGGGGGTAGTGGCTCCCTTCCAGGAGAGGCCGGTAAATGAGAGAAGGTTGTAGCCTTCTGTAGGTGGGTGCCTGCGTGCTGGTATGAGTCTACGCCAGTACATGGTTGTACGATGTTTTCTTTATAATAAAATATTGAAGACTGAGATGACGGCAGCAGTGGTTTTCTCCCAAATTGGGTTTCCACCTTAAATCTTGGTGTTCATGTGTGTTTCTTATGTGTGATGATTTATTCTATTCTTACTGCACATGTTTAATGTTTACTAAACATCTAATGAATGAATGATGCAATGATCTAAGCAAATAATTATTAGCATAATGAGATCTTTGTTAATACGCGAGTTTTATTAAGGATATCTGCGTGTATACGCGAGTTGGCTTCAGTAAATTAGCGTATGGGTTTTAAAGAAATAAAAAGTAAAATTTTTTGAGTATGCTCAAAACAATGATTCACCCCCCCCCCCCCCCTCTCAGTATTTTTCCCAACAATGTGTTGTGTAACCATCTCCAGAAAGAGAAGAAAAGAGATATAAATGCCTTAGAAATGAGCCACTTTGAGGGGGAAACCTCCAACACATTACATAAATGAACAATTCTTGGATAATACAATTTACAAAACCTCCTTTCTATATATAGGAGTCCATGGGGCCATAATGTAATCCTAGTGGGTCACAATGTAATCCTAGCCGACCTAACAATAATAATTTAGGGGCACAATAATAACAAAATGGGGGTTACAAGGGTACAATAATAACAATAAGGTGGTTACACTATCAACAATAAGGGACTATACTAGTAATATAGGGACCTAACATGCCCCTCTCCTTCAAAAAAGTGTTGTCCTCAATGCTTGAGTAGCTTTGGGTGCTTCTGTATAAAATTCTCATCCTCCCATGTAGAATCTTCAGTGGGTAAGTTCTTCCACTTGATGAGATACTCCGAAATTGATCGATTCCGTAGTTGTCGAGTTCTTGTTTCCATGACCGCTTCAGGTTCCAATATGATTTTTCCTTCATCATCAAGTTCTGGCAATATTGTTTGAACTGGAATATTTTCACCTATAACCTTCTTTAAGCATGAAACATGGAAAACTAGATGCACTCGCGAAGAAGCAGGAAGCTCCAATTTGTATGCCATAGTACCAATCTTTTGTAACACCTTGTAAGGACCATAGTACAAGATTATTGAGCTCCCTATAATCCGGACACATTTTCCATGATCCATCCTTCTTGTGTACCAATACTATAGGAGCAGAGAAAGTAGTTTGACTAGGTTGAATTATACCAGCCTCTAACATTTCTGCAATCATACGTTCAATTTCGCTCTTTTGGAAGTAAGGATATCTATAAGGCCTGATGTTTGGAGGAACACTTCCTGGAATCAAATGAATAGCATGATCATGATCACGAATACGTGGGAGTCCTTTGGGAGTTTCAAACACCTTGGAATGATTGTCCAAGACTTGTTGGAGATCTGCAGAAATAGATGATTTTGATGTTGGAACTTCTAGTGAGCATAATTGTGCACTTACGCCTCGCTGTTCTTTCTTTAGAAGCTTTGTCATGACATTAGAGCTTATTATCCTTCCTGGCTTCCCCGCAATACCCCGTAATTCGACTTCCTTTCCTTCTGAAAAAAATTTCAAGAAAAGTTCTTGAAAATTAAAAGCTACCGTCCCCAAAGATTGTAACCATTGTACTCCTAGTACAACATCGACACCTCCCATAGGAATGGAAAGCATTGGACTAGTCAATACATATTCCCCCATGGTTAGCTTAATATTATGGCATTTTCCAGAGCAATTTATAGTTCCTCCATTTGCAACCATCACTTGACATTCTAGTGCTGGGTATAGGAAACAATTTAATTCCTTGGCTACCTTACAATGAATAAAATTATGGGTGCTACCTGAATCAATCAACACTATTACCTTTTTATTCTTGATTTTTCCTTCTATCTTGAGAGTTTGAGGAGTGGTAATTCCTGCCAGTGCATTACACGATATGGTCGGATTCATTTCTTCCTCTTCTAGGGCTGGTTCCTCGTGTATATCCTCTTCTTGTTCATTTTCTTCTTCCTCTTCACAATCTATGTAAAATAATTTCTTCTCAGCACACTTATGACCTTTAGTTTATTTGCTATCACAACTGTAGCAAAGCCCTTTTTCTCTTTTTTCTTCCAATTGTTGTGGTGTCAACCTTGTAGGTTGTGGAAATCTAGGCGTAGCAACACTTCTTTATAGAATTGAGTGGTAGGCTTCCTTGTCGCCATAATTTTACATTCAACTTTTCTTGCCAACCTGAATGCCTTCTCCAATGAATCAGGTTCTAGAACGCGAACTTCATGTTGTATGTTATCCCTTAAAGTGCCTATGAAGAGATCAATCCTGTGTTCCTCTGGAATATCAGTTACCCTTATATTCAATTTTTGGAAGTCCTCAATGTGCTGCCCCACTAAACCCTTTTGTTTGAGATTTATCAATTGGCTAAAGAAGGTGTTGCTCTTTGTATCCTCATAATGTGCTATCATTTCCGCCGTAAAAATTGACCAAGTGACAATTTTTTTACGGGAGCAAAGCCATTGATACCATACAAATGTATTTTGTTCTAAATGTAAAGTTGCAATGCGTACCTTTTGTGTGTTTTGTACGTTATGGAGATCAAAATATTGCTCCATCCGTAGTATCCATGTTACAGGATCCTTTCCATCAAACTTCCTCATATCCATCTTTGGAATATGGTGGTTCTTCCCGCCAACATTAGAGTTTATGAAATCACAATTAACATTTATTTTGTTCTCATCATGAGGTTCTTCTACTATCTTTTCACCATTAGAAAACCTTTCTTGTATCAACTTTGTCAAACCTTCCATGTCTGCTTTTAGAAAATTCTTCATGTTTTCCATTTTCTCATCGATCTTAGCTTCCATGTCATCCATCTTAGATTCCATGCCAGCCTCCATGCCATCCATCTTAGCTTCCACGCCTTTCTTCAAACCGTCCATCTTCACTTCCACACCATCCATCTTAGCTTCCATGCCTTTCTTCAAACCGTCCATCTTCACTTCCACACCTTTCTTCAAAACTTCCATTTCATTTTTTGTTGCTCTTTGCGAGAGTGAAATTTGTTGCACTTCCTCTTGTAATTTTGATAGATCATGTCGCAATGCTTCGTCTGCATGAGTCATGGTAGAGCCTTCTAAAGGCTTAATGGGTGTTGAATTATTTTTACGAGGCATATTTTAGAACCCAATACTGATATCTATTCTACAATATGCCCTTGGAATCAATTCAAATTGATTCTTCAAACAAGACTAATGCAATTTGGAAAAAAAAAAATACACACCTTATACTTGCTTTTGAGGTGCTCGATATTGAAATTGGATTATCTTTGTGACTGAAGCACTTAAATATTTTAATTTTGGTATCAACGTAGCCCTCTGAATTATATTTTTAATGCCGCAGGTCTGACTTGATTTTGATTCTCCAAGACTAAGTTGTGTCCAATCTCCCACAATGACCTAATTATGGACTGGTTCAGTAGAGCGAACTTGTACGACTTGCCACATGTCATTGTTTCATCCTTTGTCTCTGAAATTGATAGCCCAAAAAATACAGTCTGTTTAATTGCAACCACTTTTTACGGCCCTCCAATCTGATGCCCAGAGAGAGAGTTATTGAACTTTTCCCACGATCACCTCTTTGAGATGAAATTTAGCTGCCTGAAAAATCACTACATTCCACAGATCATATCTCCAAAAATATTGCGAACCAAGATCTGAAATTTTTTGAAGAATTTTCTTAGGATTTCAGCTTCGTACCATATGAATTTCAGATTCTAAACCTTCGTAGAAAAAAATTTATAGCGTAAATTCCAAGATGACCTGTTTAGAATCCTGAAAAAAGACCTAACTTCCACAGATCATATCTCCGAAAATATTACAAACCAAGCTCTAAAATTTTTGGAAGATCTTCCTCAGGATTTTGGCTTCACACCATAAAAATTTCAGCTTTTGAAACTTCGTAGAAAAAAGTTATAGCGAAAATTCCATGATGACCTGTTTGGAGCAACGAAACCCTAAAATCCAAAGTCTCTCATACCAAATGTTGTGTAACCAGCTCCAAAAAGAGAAGAAAAGAGATATCAACGCCTTAGAAATGAGCCACTTCAAGGTGGAAACCTCCAATACATTACATAAATGAACAATTCTTGGATGATACAATTTACAAAACCTCCTTTCTATATATAGGAGTCCATGGGGCCATAATGTAATCCTAGTAATACACCGCAACTTAACACTCAACAATAATAATTAGTAATAATAAAAGGAAGTTTATAAGCAATACAATAATAAACAATATAAATACACTAATAATTAATAAGGGGATCATTTTAGTAATGAGGTAGGGACCTAACAATACCTAACAATATGGATGTAAATATTGTCATAAACTATGTTATAAATACCCAATAAATGGTATGGGTGTCATGTCATTATGGTCATCATGTTGTTATGTTGTCATGGTTGTTTTATTCTCATGAGGTTGGTCATTTTAAATACCACAACGAGTTATGTTATAAAAATCCATGGGAGGTGTTAGTGTCATTATTTTCATATTTCCATCAGTGATCAAACTAATATTTTCATATCATTTTAGGAGTCCCACTAAGAAATTTTAAACCATTCCACTAGGTCATGGAAAAAAAAATCACTCACTGGTGGTAGCCCTAGTCATAAAACTTCACTCTCCCTCAAAATTTATACTTGCTGACCCACCTTCATGTCTTGATGGGCATATTTCAGTCATGATATTCTATTTCACAATGTCATTATGTCAGTCAAAGTCACCATGAAGTCTGGTCATTCAAGGTCCCATTAGGTCACTAAGTTTCATTTTTCAAGGTTCAATAACAAACCATTTCATTTTCATAAGGTCAAAAAAAAAATGAGAGTGATTGAAATAACATTCCTTCATCATCTTAAATTATTTTTCAACATGTAAAGATGATCTCCAAGGACTATTTCCAAAGTTTAAATTCTGCTTTCAAGTTACGATTTCCATTCTGCAATGTAATTTTATTCAAAAAGAGAGATGTAATTTATTCTAATTTATGTAATTTCATGTTCACTATATGTAATAATTACTATTCCCAAGCTTCAAATTCAACTCCAAATGAAAAAATGAACATTAAGCAAAATCAATGAGAAGAATTTCAATCTCTAGAATCATGTGACTTGCAAAGGAAAAGCCAAAGTGTAAAAGAGTGTTTTCCAAAATTTTGAAAGGTGAAAGTGAAACATTATAAAAGTGTGTTTTGAAAGAAAATATCAAAAATAACACAAGTATAAAATCCCCCATGACATCAAGAGAGACCTCATTTGTCTCTTACCATCATCGAGCATCCTTAGCAAAGCAGGTTTTCAAGTTTTTTAGGTCAAATCAGCAAAATAGAAGAAGGTGTTACGCCTTCTATTCTACCATTGCATGTTCTCTTAAGGCGTTGCACATTCTCTTAATGCTTTGTGCATTCTCTTTTGGCGCTGCGTGTTCCCTTCAGGTGCTGTGTGTTTGAATGTTTTCTTCAAGTTGCCTACAAAGCCTCAAAACTTGAAAAAACATCCTCTAGACTTTAGCAGTGATTCTTCAAAGCTTCCAACAAACAAGTATGTTTAAATTTCTTCATTACTCATCTCATCAAATAAATTTGGATGTGTAAGTTTGTTTAAAAGAAAATTTTGTGTCTTCTTCTAATTCAAAACCCTAGTATTCCTAAAAAACCTAATTACACTTCATTTTAAATCCCTAAACCTTCATACCCTTCCCACATTGCCATATTCTATTTCCCAAATCCCTACATTGACATTCTCTTTCCCTAAGCTTCATTTCCTAAGAACCTTAAGCCCTAGGTACACTATTTACCTAGGCTCCCAATTCCGTACACTTGATATAAAACCCCTATCCCAAAACCCTATATCTCCCTACTCCCTATCACATTCCCTAATTCATAAATTCTTACCCTCATCTGCATCAAATATCCAATCCCATTCCCTAGTCCAAAAAATCACATTTCACTATAATCATTCTTCCCTAGGATTTTGACACTAAGACATCATGAGAAAGCAAGGAAACAGATCATACAGTGAGGGAGAAGAAATGGGGAGGAGTAGGCTACACAAAGGGGGGGGGATACCTATATTAGAGCTAACAAAGTCAAGGTAAATTTTGGCATCTCCTATGACTGTGACATGTTTCAAACATGTTGTATGTTTCTAGTTCTGTGAGGAAATTCAGAGGGTCCAACACCATCTTATTTTGACCAGAATTTTCATTGCTAATCCCCATGACAATAAAGTAACTCTTGCTGTTGTCACTTTCATTGTGTTAACTTCCATCATCTCAGTTGCCACCGAGATCCCAAATTTTAGGGAGAAATGGTTCAAAATGTCAAATTTGGATGAGAATTACTATGACCCTTTCATCAAACCTAGGTACAATAATGAGAGAAAGAGGATATTTCCTTTCTCTTACCTCCCAGAGATATATTCTCCTATGATGAATATCATCATGAAATAATTTTCATGTGAAGGTAGATTTTCTAGATTGTATGCCTATCACATTAGGCTACTCATACACTTCACTAGGTTAAATATTCTCAACATACCCTACTACCTTTTCCAAAGCATTGAAGAGATGTCATTCATTGTCCAGAAGAGAGAGCATGCACAAAAAATCAACAATCTCTTTCACCACTCCCTCATCAAAATCATAGTCCTCCATCACCTCAGGAAATTTAAAATTCCGTGGGATTCATTCATAGCTGATGACATAATCACTGCTCCACCTATTTAGCATGCCCAAAATGTGCCTTCATCATCTCATCCTTCCACTTCCACACCTCCATCTCATCCCACAGTACATTCATCATCATCATATCGATATTCTTCATCTACTTCACCACCATCATCTCCATCCCATACTGAGACTGATTCACCTAGCAGAGCTGAGATCAATGAGCCTAAGAAGGCTAATGTGGATGAGATAGAGCTATTAGAAAAAACCTATCATAGGGGGTTATAGGCATGTGTTTTCTCCACAAATTGTGGAAGGGGCCCTGCATTCATCAGCAACAAAGCAGGTATAGAAAGGGAAAGAAAAGATGGTAGAGGAGGATGAACATGAGGCAACCATTCATGATGAGGATGACCTCCCTAAAATAGAGCAGTATTTTGACCTACTTGGCCTACATGAGGATAATGAAGATGAGATCACTAATGCAGACATTAAGGGGAAGGATTCCAAGATTAAAGAGCTTCAAACTAATCTTGACAAGTCCAATTTTTTCATAAACTTCCTTGAACAAGAGAACCAATAGTTAAATACAAACAGGTCATTGATGAGGTGGAGTACATCACTACTCAAAGGGAGGCATAAAAATACAAGGTTATGTTAGAAGAGACACTTGAAAAGTATGCGTTTCTTGAAGAATAATATGAACAAGCACCAATAGGCAAAACTGCAACCAGAGGGTTGAAAAGAGCTCTAGCTCTAGAAACAGAAAAAGAGGTTGAGCTTGCTGATGAGCTAACCCAAACAGGGAACCATGGCTTGATAGAGAAAATCAACATTTGGAGAAGTTTTTGGAGAAAGAAAAAAAATTCAATGAACTATTGAGGAGGAAGGTCAAACATCATGCCCAAAAAGAGAAAATTGCAATGGCCAAGCTCAAAAGAGCCAATGCAAAGGTTGAAGCTTTGACCATGCTTGAGGAGAAAATAAAGTTGGACATACTTACAGAGGCTTCACTCCAAGCCTAGCACATCATCAATAACCAATTCAAACAATTTTAAAGATCTTTGGGTCAATTCTACAAATTATGTGTTTTTTGTTAATTTTTGGACAGTCAGGTCATAGAGACAGGTGTCAAACGCACAATGCCAAGGGCGTTGTGCTCTTTTTTGGGCCATCCTTTGAGCAAAAAGTCAACACAATTGGATGAAAAATGGTCCCCACATCTCAAAAAACCACTTTTCGAGGCTTGGTTTGCAAAAAAAAGCAGGTGAAAAGGACAAAAAAACCACCAAAAAATCATGTTTCTGCCTCATTTTTGGCCCTGGAGCTGCGCCTTTATCAGTCTTGGGAGAAATTAATTTTGATAGGGAAAATGAATTTCATTTTGAAAACTGAAGGCATATTTGGAAACCAGACTTTAAGGGCTTTCCAAAAATATATATTGGATCCAATTTGGACACCTACAAGCCATTCAAAATCAACTTGCAATATGCGCTGCGTGTTTCCTTCAGGCGTTGCACATTTGACAGTGTGCTGATATTTTTGGAATTTCACTCCAAATTTGATTTTCGTCTTGAAAATCATGTTTTAACTTATGTAATTGAGCATGGTAAATGTAAATATGATATGAATAGGTTACCTAGGGGTATATTCATGAGGTAAATGTACTTATCAAAGTAAAATGAATCAAATTCAATGTAATTAGAGAGGAGTCACTTAGAGCTCCCTACAGTCGAGCTTTCAGTTCATATTTTTGTGGATCTCATCCTCAACTCAGGAATTCGACCCCTGAGGATGAGAGAATGTAGTTTTTATACCAATATCTCCCCTTTCTTTACTCTTGGCAAGGGTTGGAATCAGTTTGGATGCTAGTGTATTCATCAAGTAATCAATTTGGCCTAAAACTAATGAAGAATTGTAGCTCTTTCCTTGGGATTCATGTGGTATGAATGTTTGGCATTGTTTTTTCTCTGTGATCATTTGTATGAATGTTTTGTAATATCATAAACATTTCATGTCTATTATATGATCAATTTCAAGTTGATAGGCCGAATACATGTTTTTCATGCTCTGTTTTGAGAAATTTGTGATAATTTGTCCATTTTCTTCAGTTTAGGAAGAATACATCTCTTATGCTCTTCCTAGCTCCTCATTAGTCTAAAACCATCTCACCAAATCACCTTTAAGATCTGATCCTTCTACCTACCTTTCCCCATCAAATGGATTGCAATTCCATCTCATTTTTCCTGACCTAGTTCCATTGATCTAATCCTCATCTAGTGAGCCCAGCCCAATCAAATAAAAAAAACCTTCTGCATTTCAAAGCTAGCATAAAACCTTTTTAACCAGCCCTCTTGGCTATAATTCTTTCATTTCATTTAGGCGCTGCGCATTTGATAGTTTACTGATGTTCTTGGAATTTCACTGCAAAATTGATTTTTGTCTTGAAAATCATGTTTTCATTTATGTAATTGAGCATGGTAAATGTAAATATGATATGGATAAGTTACGTAAGGGTAGATTCATGAGTTAAATGTACTTATAAAATTCAAATGAATCAGTTTCAGTGTAATTAGGGAGGTGTTACTTAGAGCTCCCTACACTCCAGCTTTCAGTTCAGATTTTTGTGGATCTCATCCTCAACTCTGGAATTCGACCGCTGAGGATGAGAGAATGTTGTTTTTTATGTCTATATATTCCCTTTATTCACTCTTATCAAGGGTTGGAATCAGTTTGGATGCTATTGTATTGATCAAGTAATTAGTTTGGCCTGAAACTAATGAAGAATTGCAGCTATTTCCTTGAGATTCATGTGGTACGAATTTTTGACATTTTTTTTTTTCTGCGATCATTTGTATGAATTTTTTTTAAGCTCATAAGCATTTCATGTCTATTATATGATAAATTTCAATTTTATAGGTAGAATACATGTTTTTCATGCTCTGTTTTGGGAAATTTGTCATAATTTTTCCATTTTCTTCAGTTTAGGAAGAATACATCTCCTACGCTCTTCCAAGTTCTTCATCAATCTAAAACCATCTCACCAAATCACCTTTAAGTAATAATACTTATACCTAACTTGCCCCAGCGAATGGACTACAATTCCATCTCATTTTCCCTGACCTATTCCCCTTGACCTAATCCTCATCTAGTGAACCCAACCCATTCAAGTCAAACAAACCCTTCTGCATTTCATAGCTAGCCTAAAACCTTTTCATACAACCCTCTTGGTTGTGATTCTTTGTGGGGAGAGCCCTCTCTGACCTGGTATGGCTAGATACCAAGTTAAAATTTTGGTTTGTGGCTACCTCTATTGGGATTCCTTCTTCTGTCTTGGGAATCTGGCGGAGTGATAGTAGGAGGTATGTTTTTCTTTCATTAGTCTTGTTAGTTATAGGTGTCATTGAACACAAAGGACATTGTTCCGCCAAGGGGGGATGGTTTTGTAACATCCCTGGTGAAAATTCCATGTAATAAAATTTAATAAAGGAAAAATAATAACCACGTTTATGGGACACTTATTCCAATTTCAATGTTGCGAAAAGCAACCTAGTGTGGGTGTTCATTTGGTTTATTATGGCTAAGGAAATTGTAAAATGCAATGGAAATGGAATTTGTAAAGGAAAACATGGTATTTTAGAAATTTATTTATGAAAATAATCTAAATTAGGAGAAAAGGAAGGTGAAGGGTCACAGGTTTCATGTCAGTAGGAAAAATGAAGGAAATTAATGGAAAATGAAGAAAATAGTGGCATAACTGATAAAAAGGATTCTAAGAATCAGTTGGTGCCTTTTTTTACCTCCATTTTGGAGCTCTCTCTCTCTATTCTCTATCTCTCACACTCATAGACACAATGTTTTCTTGGAGCACTTTAACATTGGATCAATAAAGGAATATAAGGAAAATAGGAATAAAAGATCAAGAAAGGAAGAGTGAGATCAAGAAACTATGACAAGTTTACTTGTAGGTATCAATTTGCATATGTGATTTCCTTGATATATTTGGCATGCATGGTTATGCATGTGTTCTTAGTTCTCTTAATATCATTGGAATGGGTTTCCCCAAATTTGATAGTGTTCTTCATACTTGCCTTGCCATTTGTGGATAGCCATGGTGTGATGGGGTTCTCATATTTTGGTTGAGATGGATTGTCAAATGGATTAGAAACTGAGTGAGATGGATATCTGAATGAAAGAACACATGGACTAGTAATCCCTGAACCAAACTTTGGAATGCGATAAATCCAATGCCCTAGTGGCGACTAAACTGGACTGTGGGTTGCAGTAAATTCGGGTATTGTGTGCCTCGGTGGGCCTAGGAATTAGGGACCAGTGAATGGTGGGATATACGGTAAATCCTAGAGGTGGTGCCCTTAATCAGGCATATGAATCCATTATGGTGAATGGTGAGCCATATAGTAAAACCAAAAGGGTGGTATCTTGATTATGGCTTAGTCATCCCTGGATCAAACCATGGATTGTATTAAAGCCTAGATACTAGGATATAGGGAAATTCCTCTTGGTGTAGGTGGAGAAATCCGGTGGTAGTGAGGATTGTAGTAAAGTCAATTTATATTGATGAGGGTGAGTTGGTTTAGCCTCAAGAAGCCGTGGTTGGTTATTTTGGTTTGAGTCCCACATTCATTCTTGGAATATGGCATGAGGTTGATTAGATGAAGAGGTATTTTTCTTAGCCACTCTATGCTTCGATGGAACGTAGTAGTCCCATATCGGGTTGGATTTTGCATTCATTAATGAGATCTTTTTTCCTTGGTATCTTAAGTGTAAATGGATTGGATTACATGTGGCATTTATGGTTGTTGTATTCTCATTATTTGTGTTGTTTATATGTTGGTTATGGATATGTTTTATGACAGTGAAAAGGTATTTTTCTCATCATGTTTTAATTGTGAATGAATGAGCATTGAATATATGAACTAATAGATGGTAATGTAGCTAATGATATAAGCTATCATTGATTCTTAGCGATTTTCAGATAGGTGTAATACCCCTATGCTGAAATTTGTCATTATATCCTCTAGAATGCATCTGTTATCACCAAATTGAGTCCTTTTGGGCTGCTTCAATGGTCAACTTGGAGTAACTCTTTCAAACCACTTCTAGCTAAAGCTTAGCCTCTTCAGTTTGAGAGGGCTCTCTCAAGGGGGTTTTATGGTATTGAATAATTATAGTACTAGATGGCTAACTCTATAAATTGTGTCTTGGTTTTTTATGTTTACAGGTAGAAAAATGAAGGCTTCATACCATTGGGCTATGGAGTCAATGGCAGGGATCTTAGTGACAAAGGCTCTTCTTGTTGAAGTTGAGGCATGTAGATAATTAAATGAAAGTAGGATACACACACATAGAATTTACTCAGTATATAAATGTTCAAATGAAGTCAGAGCATGAGAAACATGAATTCTGAGTAATGAACATTAAGATATTGAATGCAAGACATTGAGAAAGACATCCAATAGTTTAATGCTTGAAAGGAAATCGGAGCATGCAAAGCACAAATTCTGAGTAACCAAACACTAATATATTGACAGAAAGTAATAAGAGACATAGGACAATGTTCATGAAAACATCAAATGAATCTCAGGTGAAGGATTAAAGCAATAGCCACTCTCTATTACTGATCAGAGCCTGTTTACAATAATAGAAGTCAGCAGTAACATATTCCAACCCCTCATACATCAAATTATTGTTTACTTATAGGCATCTAGCCTTTAAATCCAATCTTCCAAATCGCTAGATCATTAAGTTCTTTTACTTCCACCTAATCTAACCATAAACTAGATACTTATAACTAGAAACTGACACCTACTAAATTAGGAGTTAGAGTCCTAACATGACTCAAACACCTATTTATTACAATTTTATCTAAAGATAATCCAACTTCATCGAAAGGAATCATGTAGTTCAACAATACTGACCACAATAACAAAATAACTACCCCCACTATCTTTATGAAACTGTTATGCCTACTGTTAAGGAGTTGTTACATTGATGATATGGTAGCATGATGAGCTGGAATCTCAAAACCATCTTCATGACAAATGTTTCCATTGTGAAATATTTTGTTATGATACTCTTTATCACTGCTCTAATACTTTTTGACATTTCCGATGGAGAACAATTTTGAAAAAGTTACTTACCCCTCAGCCATTTCAAAAAACTGAATTTGTTGTAAAAGCAAATTTTTTAACTACTTTCGTAGTGAAATTCCGTAGCAAAAACAATCAGGCCATATGTGTCATACCTCTGCTACTTTTGACCATTATATGCTGTTAGGTGATCAAAAACATGTAAATACAAGACTTATATTTCCTTAAGCAGGTCAATTTAAGTGGCTTAGAACCAAAAATATATCTTTAGAAATTTTGCAGCAAAAACTGGGCTTCAAGCCTAAGATACGCTGTGGAATTTCCTAATTGCTCAAAGATTTGGAGAATTTAGAATTTAAGCCTAGAAAATGTCCATGAATATACCTAAATGTGAAATATGATGGTATAAGACAAAAAGGATCTGTTATTTACTATTACCTTGTCATTTATCAGTAGATTCTTCATCAGTAACTTAAGTAGCCTCTTCTACAACCTTTATTTCCAAACACTTCTTCTCTAATTATGTGTTCATCATATCCATATGTTCTTTCAATTCTTTGAATTGTCTCTAAAGATTTTTCTTTTCTACCTGTAACCATAAATTTCTCTACCTTATGTGTTTCATCATGATGCGCAAAGGCTGTGATCTCTTAAGCATATTTTTGGCCTTTCCAGTGGTTTTTTCAAAGTGGGTAACTTGATCAGTCACTTTCTTTTCCACCTCATCTATCAACTATATATATTATTTGTATCTTTCTAGCTCCATTCTTTGTTTAAAATAGCTCTTCTTTAATCTCTTTCAAGTGTTCTTTAAGAATATATTTTTCAGTTTTCTCTGTGACCTTTTATTTTCCGTTTCTCTGTTTGGCAATTTCTTCTTTATCTTTTAGTTGTTCTTTCAAAAAGTGTACCTCAAACTCCTTCTGAATCTTCCTTTTCAATTTACCTTCCTTTCCTTTAGTAATGTCTATCTCAGAAGGAGATATAACTATTATTTCTTCCACTACTACCCCTTTAAATTTATCTTTCCTCTGTCGCTTGCTGTCATTTTTAGTAATCTCATAAATCTCTGATCTAGTGAAAGGTTTTCTAGGTTTAAATAGAAAACCTGAATATTCAATTGAAAAATGTAATTTCTTGGTAGTAAGACCCTTCCTTTTAACATTGGATCTTTCTACCTCAATCTCTTTCACTACAGGGGTCTTTGCAATGCCTATAGCCTGCAAAATATCTTTAATCATGCCTTTACCTCCAGTGAATTTCTTTGTGCTTCTTTTAGAATTTTTTGCAACAGATTTAGACTTGTTGATTGTAGCAGGCTCTGTAACATGCTTGCTATTTTTTGGATGAGGTGTTTCTTATTGAAGGAATTCATCTTCTATCTCCATGATTTCAACTGAAGTCTGCAAACCTTCTTGATTATCACCTTCTATCTCTGCAATGGTATCCATTTCTTGTCTAGGAGTAAGAGTATTGGATTAGAAGCTTTCCTTGGAGTTCAAGCATCTATTTAATACCTACTCATAAACAAAAAGGTCTCCCAGTATTTTTTTATTTTATTCAATTCATCTAGGTCTACCTTGCACCTTACCTGCCATTTTTCCAAGGCTTCTAAAAAGGTAGAAAGGGATATCCATTAGTTGTTTTCCTATAAAATGAAGCAACAACTTGAATGATACATGTAGATTGTATGAAATCTACCCTCACAGGTAAACTATTTCAGTATCACCTTCAATAGATTAGAATATTTATCTTTGAGACAAGTTCTATCAATCCCTACAGTCAAATTTATCCCTACATGCTCAGGTTTCAGATATAATTACAAATTTTTAAATCAAACATCATGGATTTAAACCATTCTTCTCCTGTCTTGGGGATTCTTATTGCTTGAGTAATACTATCAGGTGAAATTTACAAATGGATAATACTGATATAGGTGGATATTGGTGGTCACCTACCTATTCCACTTGGGGCCCCACCATTATCTCTTTCATTTTTTCAGTTTCGACACAACTTACTATTTTTAGCAGTTTTTTGGGTCTTGAACTTCCGGAGCTGTTTTGAGGCCCTAAACGACGTTTTTTGGGGAAATGGGGAGAAACATGGGTTGATGGACCAATGTTTCTCACTTAAAATTTTTAGTCCTCAGATTTATCTTTCTAATGAGGTATGGTACGTGTCAAACGGAGATCGTATTCCAAAGTTACGTCCCCGGGAAGTTGAAAAACCAATTTACCCAAACGATGCTCATATTTTTGGCGCTTCACATCCTAGGGTTAGATTTTTCGCTATTTAGGATTTCCCATTGTTTCTAAATAATAAATAGGCCCTCGAGCCTCATTGTAACTCATTTTAGAGGCTTGTAGCCACCACATCTCTTCTCAGAGATAACTACCAGCACCCTAGCTAGTTTTATTTCCATTTTTTCTGTAAGCAAATTTCAGTTCTTTCATATGAATGAAATGAAGTGTTATTTCCACTGCATATTTGTACTTATGGTTATATTTTTAATCTGTTTTGTTCCTGCATAAATCTAGATCAGTGGTATCAGAGCGGGCTGTTTTTTCTCGATCCTTCTTTGCATGTCCCCAATGAGGTTGGGGTATAAGGAGTTAAGGCTCGATCTGGTGGAACCTTTTTAATATCATCCTCGAAAACCTCGACGAATGCCCATGGGGGACGAAAAGAAATATGAGAGAGCAGAAGATCCTATCAAAATATTGCTCGAGGAGGCCCTCAAAAAAAAAAGAAACGCGATGATGGATAACTTTGCCTAGATCCTTCAACAACTTCCCGTCGGCAGTGCATCTGCATCCAACAGCCACTCTGGAGGTGCGACTCCTTTTAAGGTACAAGTAAATTTTTACATTCCCATATTTGAGGGCCAAATAGATGCAGATGCCATAGATAGATGGTTGAATCTATTAGAAGGATATTTCTCGGTTCATGACTTTTTCGACAGGGAGAAGATTATTTTTTCACTCCTGAAAGTTTCCCCCCATGTCAAGGACTGCTGGGAAACCCAATGTGAAAAAAAGGACGAGACAGAACCCTCTCTGTTCTCGGCCGTACCCACTTGGAATTCTTTCCCCATCAAGGAACAATACTATCCCATGGGGAGCTATGAGGACAAGTACATACAATGGACCACGTTGCGACAACAAAGGGATCAAGATGTGCATGAGTTGACGAATCTGTTCCATACCCTGTGCACCAAGTTGGGTATCAAAACTTCAGAGAAACATCTGGTGCTAAAGTATCGCAATTGTTTGCACAGATACATTCAGGAGGAAATGGAGTTCCTTGACATCTCCTCGCTTGGTATGGCATAATGGTATGCTACCAAGATTGAGCAGAAATTCAAACAGAATAAGTGAGACTTTGGATCTGCGAATCAAAAGCAAGGGAAAGGTGCTCCCAAACCGCAGAACAAAGGATAGAGCCAAGGCATGGCGACTCAAGAAAACATGTCAAAGCCACAAGCAAATAACAACACCACAATGCCAAAGAAGGACATGGGAAAGTGGTGTGAGTTCCATAAGAGCTCCACTCACAACACAAGTGAGTGTCGGGCCAAGCAGTCGTTGGTGGTCGAGATGAGGGCTTCTAAGTCAGATGCATGCTCTGACTTTGAATCAGAACCTGATAAGGGGAATGAAAAATGGAAACAGATTATTGATGCAGAGCCCAATGCCACTTTTGCCACTATGAAGATCCAGAAGGAGGAACCAGAAGATGCAGAGGAGAAGGAACGTCTCTTCCACTCCCAGATGTGGGTAAAGGGCTCCCCAGTATAGTTCATTGTTGACAATGGGAGCCAAAGGAACCTCATTTCAGTAGATGTCGTGAAGTGGTTGGGCTTTTCGACCACACCTCACCCACATCCATACACCATCAGGTGGCTTCACCAAGGACAAAATCTCTACGTCAGTCAGCAGTGCCACCTTCCCCATAGCATCAAGCCCTTCATGGATGAGGTATTATGTGACGTTTCTCCTATTGATGTTTCTGATGTATTATTAGAACAAACATACTTGTGGAAGCGTCATGCTGTGTATGAGTCTTGGCCTCGCGCTATTATTGTTACTTTGGGAAATAAGTTGTACAGGATACCAGAGGTACCACCTCCTGCCGCTATCTCTTTGGTTACTGTAAAACAATGCAGTAAGGTAATTTCCTAAACTAAGAAATTAATTTTCCTGACGATCCGCCCCCAGGGCAAGAAGAGGATTTTGGCCATGACCTCCAAACAGGGCTCCTCTACACGACAAAAACAAATGGATAAGGTTGTGGAGGAGTATGGGGACATCTTCACCTCATCCATAGGGGTTCCTCTGCACTGTCAGGTCAAGCACCCGATTGATCTAACCCCAGGTGTGCCGCTACCAAATGGACCGATATATCAACGCTTTGTTCTGGAGAACAATGAAATCAAGAGGCAGATTTAGGAGCTGCTGCAGAAAGGTCACATCCGACCAAGTTCATCACCCTGTGGGAGCCTAATACTGTTGGTACAGAAGAAGGATCGGACATGGAGACTCTGTATTGACTATCGGGAGCTGAACAAGATCATTGTCTGGAATAGGTACCCAATCCCACTAATTGATGACCTTCTGGACCAACTCAAAGGTGCAAAATATTTCAACAAGATCGACTTGAAGTCTGCGTATCACTAGGTACCAATTGAACCCTTCGATAGGTGGAAAACTACCTTCAAAGCCAAGGAAGGCCTTTTCGAATGGCTGGTCATGCCTTTCGGGTTGACGAATGCTCCCGCAACATTCATGAGGATGATGGACGACATCTTGCGGCCATTCACCAACTCATTCGTAGTGATTTACTTGGATGACATTCTGATCTTCAGCCAGACTTGGGAATAGCACCTTCACCACATCCGACAAGTCCTCCAAACACTGCGGCAACACAAGTTGTGTTCCAATTTGGAGAAGTACACTTTTGGCATGACCCAGGTTCAATGTCTGGGATACATTATTAATGAAAGGGGGGTGCATGTGGATCCAACCAAGATCCAAGTCATTCGGGATTGGCCAGCCCCAACCACTATAACAGAGCTTCACAGCTTTCTGGGTCTTACTGATTTCTACTGTAGGTTTGTGTTGAGATTCTCTCATATCACTTGGCCCTTTAGTCAAGTCACCAAGGGAGGAGCAAGAGCAAAATTCTTTTGGTCAGAACCTCAACAAAAGGCATTCAAAGAATTGAAAAATTGCCTCTGTTCTGCCCCAGTGCTCACATCACCAGACTTGCAACAACCATTTGAGATCGAGACAGATGCCTTTGACTATGCTATTGGGGCAGTTCTTACTCAACAGGGAGATCCAGTGGCATATCACAGTGAGACATTGTCTGACACAGTTCGCAAGTATCCCACTTATGAAAAAGAAATGTATTCATTGTGCAAGCTTGTCGACAATGGAAGCATTACATTTTGGGGAAGGAAACAATCATCCACACAGACCACCGGCCCCTGCAGTTCATACAAACACAAGCGAAGTTTCAGAATGATCGCCATTAGAAGTGGTCCACATATCTACAACAGTTTCATTTGAACATCAAGTACAAGAAGGGTAGCACCAATAATGTTGCAGACTACCTCATCTGACCACCGATCGTGGCGCTCAACACCGTTCTCCACTCTTGTGGGCACAAGACTTCTGAATGGCCACTTCTCTATGAGAGCGACCTTGAATTTGGCCACACTTACAAGGAACTCTTGAGGGGTATGCAAGTTCCAAATTCTCACCTCTAAGATGCACTTTTATGTCACCCGGGACACCTTTGTGTTCCTTCAAGTGAGCGTGCCAAGATAATATGGGAAGCACACTATAGTCGAGTCGTTAGGCATTTTTGGGTTGAGAAAACAGTAGCAGTACTGCAGAAGTATTTCTATGGGCCAAACCTTCGAAAGGATGTCGCGAAGCACATCAGATCCTGCATTGCCTATGCCATTGCCAAACCAACCATCAAGAAGTAAGGCCTATATACTCTGCTACCTACCCCTAATCGACCTTGGGAATCCATCTCCATGGATTACATGTTAGGCATGCCTTCTAATAAGCATGGAAATGACTCTATTTTCATGGTCATCAATATATTCTCGAAGATGGCCATTATGGCGGCCTGCAAGAAGAATATCACAGCAGAAACCACTGCTAAACTCTTCATTGAACGAGTGTGGGTGCACTTTGGGATCCCACGGTCTATCATATCAGATCGAGATAGCAGGTTCCTCAATACGTTTTGATCCAGACTCTGGTCAATGCTGGACACCAAGCTCACCAAGTCCACAACTTTCTATCCCCAAACAGATGGCCAGACAGAGGTCGTCAACAGAATGATTGTACACATTCTATGCATGTAAAATTCAAAGCATCCATGCACATGGGACGAGAGCCTCCCCTATGTACAACATAGTTATAACCGGGCTCTCCATAGTTTAATAGGCCATAGAGCCTTTCAGGTGGGCTTGGGATTCCAACCACTATGTCCCATTGACATAGCCATGCCATTTGTGGCTACTCACGCTGATTTGGCTCATGTCTAGTATGAAATTGACAAAGAAAATAGCTTCATCGAGTGCATTCAACACATCTTCCAACAGGTTCATGACATATTGGACAGAGCCAATGCTAAGTACAAACAATGCCATGATCAACACCGGGTTCCACACAACTTCCAGGTGGGCGACAAAGTATGGCTATATTTGCAGAAGAAGTGCCTCACTGGACCTCACTGCAAGCTTCGCCCGCTCCCATATGGGCCATACACCATCAACAAGGCTATAGGGAACAATGCCTTCGAGCTCAGTATTCCACCATTCCTTGGACTGCACCCAATATTCCCAACACGTCGCTCGTCCTTACTTCCCACCCCATCGGACACCCTTTCATTGTGCAACAACTCATCACGAGTTAATCCCACTCCATTTTAATGAAAGCACTGAAGCATTATATCATGACATGCAAATCAAGAACACTCACCAATGTACATCCAACCCGTACTGTGTCGTCAAAGCTGACCAACTCCTGCACTAAGGAAAGTGGTTCACCAGGGACCAAGTTCAGCAGAAATTTCCTCATCTCATGGAGGAATTTAACGCAATGGGGACCATTGATTCCTAAGGGGGGAGGAATGATCCAGGTGGATATTGGTGGTCACCCACCTATTCCACTTGGGGCCCCACCATTATCTCTTTCAGTTTTTCAGTTTCGGCACAACTTACTATTTTTAGCATTTTTTCGAGTCCTGAACTTTCAAAGCGTTTTTGAGGCCCTAAACGACATTTTTTGGGAAAACGGGGAGGAACATGGCTCCATGGATTGATTTTGCTCACTCAAAATTTGTATTCCTTGGATAGATCTTTCTAACAAGGTATGGTACGTGTTAAACGAAGATCGTATGCCAAAGTTACGTCCTCGGGAAGTTGAAACACCGATTTACGCAAATGGGGCCCATAGTTTTGGCGCTTCATCTCCTAGGGATAGGGTTTTGGCCGTTTAGGATTTTCCACTATTTCTAAATAATAAATAGGCCCTCGAGCCTCATTGTAACTCATTTCAGAGGCTTGTAGCTGCCACATCTCTTCTCAGAGATAGCTACTAGTGCCCTAGCTAGTTTTATTTCCATTTTGTCTATAAGAAAATTTCAGTTCTTTGATATTAATGAAATGAAGTGTTCTTTCCACTACATATTTGTATTTATGGTTATATGTTTATTCAGTTGCATTTCTGCATAAATCTGGATCAAATACCAACCTTCATAGAAGTTCCCTTGAAGTTAGTGTGAAATCTTGTGAAGCCTGTCTATGATGACCCTGTAATCTTTTACAAAACTGCATGCAACCTGCTCTTGTGAAAGCCTCCACAGAGCTGGGATCCTCCATAATTAATTTCGGGCCTATAGGCTCATACCTGAATGGTAAGCCTCCTTTATTTTTCCTTTTTGGTGGATCCATTGCCTTTGTTTTGCAGTGGTGGCATTGTTTAGATACTCACACATGTTCAGTGAAAATTTTATGACAATAAGTTGTTTATAGAAATAAGGGGCTGGTATGACAGTGGAATTCTAGAGGAAGAACAATGACAATGAGTTGCTTGAGTAACAACTTACAAGAATGAAAGAGAAAGCGTGAGGAATGAGGGACAAATTAGGAAAAAACGAGATGAAATTCATAAGAAAATGGTAATTGATACCCAAACGTACTCAAAACTTTTAATGATGACCCTATTCTGACAGCATGATCTCGAAACACTCAAAGTTTGAAAACTCATCAGCTTTCATAAACCATTGCAGGAAAACAATATTTCATAGCGAATTTAGTTTAACAAGTTTCGGATTCACTACGGAATTACTAGGTGTTTCCATAGCAAAATCTGTTAGTTTTGGCGGACTCAGGAAAATTCCGACAGGTGGCCAAATTTGACACATTTGGTTAATTAAAGTATCTAATTCATATTTACCTTTTTGACCTGACTTGAATACATCCCCTAAAAACCTAAAGCAATCCTAAACACTTATACCATATCATAAAATATATCATTTCATGATACTATGTTCCTAACCAATCCACTTACAACCTTGACACAGTTCAAGTTATTTTTTGAAAATTTTGGGTGGTGATAACAACATCTTTGTGACACATTTTGTTGGAACACCTAATCCTACATGGGTAGGTGTGGAATGCGAAAATTCACAATGGAGTCCAAGTGACCTTGGAATGTGAAACCAAGAGTCACACCATTGTATTATAAATGTACATCATGTATAATGGAAAAATAAGAAAGCCTCACGCTTATATTTCATTGTGGGTTGAGTCTCTTGTGTGTGTGTGTTTATTCCTCATACACCATGTGTGTGCCATAACATGGTGTTTAACATGGTATCAGAGCGGGCGATTGCTGGCCCTGCTCCAAATTGACTGAGCCATTTGTGTTTATGGCCTGTGCATATCTGCAAAAATTCTTGACATTTTTGCAGCACTCAGAGTTTCTGCAGCAGACATTTTGCTACATTTAGAAAGTGGTTTTGGAGAAGGAGCAGCATTCCGGCATTGGTTTTGAAAAAAAAGAGCAACATTGTGCATCTGAAGGTTTTCATTCTGAACTTCCATGAAATTTCTGCTACCCACTTTTAAATTCTGCATTTTGAAAAGCTGTTGAAACGGTTTAAAGAGGGTTTCTGAAGAAGTTTCTGAATTTTTACTGCTAAAATTCTCTGGAAAATTTTGCATTTTTAAAGTCCATTTTCCTGCTGCTGGGCTACTGGAGAGATTTCTAAGTTTGCACTGAAAGATTTCTGAGTTTTCTGCAAATATCTAATTCTGCATTTATCCAATATTCTGCTGCTGGAAGGAAAAATCCTCTGCTATTCTACTCTGTTGTTTTAAAAATAAAATATAAAATATAAAAATAAAAATAAAAATATTTTATTTCTGCAACTCAGCCCCTTCCCCTGCAATACTCCCTCACTCAATACACGTCTCTGCTCTAACACTGCTCCTCGCCCCTAACTACATCGACTCCACTAACAACACTCACCTTACCACAAATCACACCTCAACTCTCAAACCCTCACGCTCGCGGCCTCCATCCTACCACAGAAACTTACGCTCCCCTTACTACGCAACCCTCAACACTCATCGACCCCCTCACTCTACACTCTCACACCGCTCCCTCGCTGTTCGATCTCTCCCACTTGTTCACACCCCTCTTCCCCATGCCTACCCGCCTACTCCCTACACCTGCGCACACCCCACCAACCGTTCCAACACAACCCGTGGCCTCCCCCTCACTGTTATCACTCCCCCTCTTACTCACCGTGGCCTCCACCCCTCACCACTGCTCTATGCCCGCTCCCCAACCTACAGCTCTCGACCCTCCCAACTAACAACAACGTTCACACCTTCCACCCTTCCCACCCTTCCAACACTTGCGCTCTCCCTACGTGCTACCCACTCTCCCCACGGCCTTTTGGCCTCCCTCCCTCCACCCAGTCCTTAATTCTTCCCTTTAATTGTAAATTTTTTTTAATAAAACCCCTCCCTCCATATAATAATTTCTCTATTTTTAATATTTTCCCTTCTTATATAATACATCTCCCCTTCTTTTAAATTAATTCCTTTTGTTAATAAAAAATCCCCCTCTTTTACTTTTACTACAATTCTTCCTTCCCATTTTTTAATTAATCCCAATTAATTTATTTTTTAATTAATTTTTAATTACTTAAAAAAAAAAATCAGAGAGAGAGAGAGGAAAGAGAGAATATGAACAGTAGAAGAAGAGAAAAAGGCATATGAAGAGCAGATGGACAGTACATATAGAGAAAATTGCAGATTTGACATTTTATGATTTGTGGCATATATAAGAGGGTGTTTTTTTGAAAGAATTTTACATGTGAAGACAAGTTTGACATCATTGCAAAACAGCTATTTGAAGAAAAATTCAGCTGCATAGTGTTTTCAACTGCACATATTTTGCAGAAATATTGTATTGAACAGACATTGATTTGCATCTTCATTCAAGACTTGAAGTGTATTTGAGTTGAAAATTGTTGATTGCCCTCCATCATTTGAGGAGCACATTTTGTACTTTGATATTTCCATAGTTGGAACTTCTTTGGAGTCATTTGTATTTGTTGTTGAATCACATTGTAAACGGGTGCATTTTCAGTTGAAGCCGACACCCTTTCATTTTTTGAGCCTAAGTTGTTGAAAATGGCTAAAATCAATGAGGCATTAGAGTTGTTGAATAACCTCATTCATTCAAATGTTCATGATATGGTAAAAATGAGCAAAAATGCTCTTTGTAACATTCAAAGTTGTTTGCTAGATGCACAAGAAAAGATTTAGTTTTTGCAGTTGGAATCTCAGCTCCAACAAGATGAACTTCAGCAAAAGAGTCACCATTCTGAACCTGTTTCTATTCAGAACATTGTGAAAGACTCCCATCAGCAGCAAGTCAGTAAAGTTGAAGTTGATTCACATCGAGTTCCTTGCACTAGAGCATATGTACATGCAGATGCAACAGCTCAGCTTGCACTTCTCAAGCCCATCATCAGACCTTGGGAAGAGCTTGTCCACAACAAGCACAGAACTGGTCTTGGATATGATGAGGATGTGTTCTTTCATATTCCATACTACACCAATCCCATCATATTTCAGAGTGCCAGATTCATGTATGACAGTTCACCTGCAGTTGTTCCAGATCCTGTTCCACAACAACATCATATTGTAAAATGCTAACACTGTGATCGAGTTGGCCATATGAAAGATCACTCTTTTGATCTTCATCCATGTAAGCACTGTGGTCGGCACACTCATTCTTCAGACAGATGCTTCAGAAACAAGCCTCCTTCAAGAACAAAGATTCATCTTGGATGGATCGCTTCTTGGCAATGGGCATCAGCAGCCAAGAAGATGTTTAAGACACATGTCAGAACTTGTTCACAGATATTGAACAAACTTGCAATTGAGTTTTCACCATCATCTCACCTTGTTCCTGACAGGGGGGGAAATGGTGGTCATGTACAAGCTTCGATGTCAGATCAGGTGAGCCTGAGCCACAATCTCTCATTCTATGTTCAGAGTTGTAGCCAGAGACACAACTGTTCATATTCTCTCTTTCCTCTCTCTCTCTGCTGTTTTTTTTTTTTAATTAATTAAAAAATGGAAATTAATTAATAATGGGGAAATTTAATAAGGGGAGGGAAATTTATTTGACGAAATGCCTGTCATGGCTAGTAGGGGTCTATTCTAGTATTTGTTCAATAATTTTATTGGAATCATTTTCTCTATATTTCATTTCATGTCTATAAATTTCGTGAAATTCTTAGAAGTGAGTGGGTCCTAACCCTGGAATTCAAACATAAATATCACAGTCGTTGGCATAAAATTGGAAAAATAGGACAAATTCACTCTCAGGTAGGTTCATGGGAACGAGTGGGACCCACGGCCACTTAGAGGGATTGGAAAGGGAGTGGCTCGAGCTTTAGGAACTTGAATTGTTCAGTTTCCTGAGGAGTTGGTCACCTGGAAAGGTGGGGTAGCTCCTGGAGCTTCTTTTGGTTGTGTGGATGGTCAATTTTGTTGTGTTTTGTCGATTCCACTTCTTTAAGGTGACCTAGGAGGTGTAATCACATCATAGAAGCTTCTTCTCACATGTTTACCCCAGTGGATCGGTTGACTTTGGTAAATGTGGGAGGAGGGTATTACAAGATAGATCATGTGCATGCCTCGACTCACGTCCTCCACTATATCAAATCCTTTAATGTCATGCACCATCCTCATTTGTCCTTCTTTATGTGGGAATACCATATACCTATGCTCTCCATGAAAACCCCAATGGCTAATTGATCGAAACCTTGGTTTCTTAGTTAATGAATCAATCTCATTTGGTTCACTATAAGCTAATTTTTTTTCTTTTTTTTTCCTGAGAATGATTTCTGAAAGATGAGGGTTTAGAACCCTTCTTCATTTACTCTGTCTTTCTTCCTTCCCTATCATCCAAAGTCCTTTGAAAATTTGACTTATTCCTACCCTCCTCATAGAGGTATTATTCCTTCCTCATAGCTTCATCCAAAACCTTCAGTTCATCAAAATTAATTATGTCACCATATAATGGTGGTAAACCACTCACATATCTCTATACATTAAACTTTTAATCTATGATCAAATATCCATACCTTAGTAACTTAGTAAATTTCTAGCCATAATATCCCATTGGTCTGTTCCACAACTTGAGCTTAAAGAAATATTTCATTTTCCTTTAATAATAATGTTCAGATAGGTATGTCCTTTGGAAATACGTTTTAAATTTCCTCCACGAAATCTTATTTTGATCCAAATTTTTTACTTCTTTCAACTGCTCGGACCACCATAAATTCCTTTCTCATTTATGTGGTAGATATAAATTCATTCCTCCAAAATTGGAGGAATAATTATGTAGTCGAAGGTACTTTCACATTTCTAGTAACCATGCTTCTCCCGATTCTCCCTTCTTATGCTCACCATTAAATTTAGTTGTCTTGATATTTCTAATTTACCTTGGAAACAATCAAGGTATAGTCTCTTTCTTGACTTCCTTACTAGTGATTTGCTGAAACTAATTTATAATCCTCGAGAAACGTGGCGTCTCTTAGTAGATTCTGATGATGCATGATGAGGCTTCCTAGCAGTGCTCTTATAGTTTTTTGAACCTCCAACATCTCTCCCATTAACTCTTGAGTCATGTTACTCTACCTTTATAGAAGCACACCCCTAGTCTATTCTCGTCTATAATTTATTCAGTTTTTATAAAATCTGAGCCTTGATTTGTTTTTTTTTTAGCTTATTAATCTCTCATTAGAATAGTTATAGTTAAGTGACTCCATTTGGAAACTCATCATGGTCCCTTGAGGGCCACCAACTCTAGCCTATCCCTTCCATGATGATTTCACTTTCTTCCATTATTAACCATGCTAGTGTTCATGTCCCTTACCTCTTATCCATTGTACTCTTCGTCCTCATTATTTTCATGTACCTTCATTCTATAAAAAAAACTAAACAAATAATTGTTCAATTGCTATGATAATAATTCTATGTATTTTGTTTTGAACACTTAGCACAATAATATAGATTATATATATTTATATCGTCCATAGATATTCATAACTTAATTACACACTCTTATACACCTATCCCTCCGATAATCTACATGTAGCTATGTATGGCTCATAACATTTAAGATCTCCACCATTTCTGCAACTTCATATTTTATCATTAGGTTAATGTCACATATGCTATATAATTTTATTTTACCAAACCACTTAATTGTAGCTTTGTGGCACACATACCTTTCAAAGGTTCATTTTGAATTACGATTAGCTATTCAATGTTTGTCCCTATCACACGGTCTTCAGTGGGGAGGAAATATCATAGCACATGCATTCATATTGGGGAATATATATTGAGGGAACAATGACATAATATATTGAACCTATATTAGGGGGTAGGCTTTTTATATTAGCAGGTATATAAAATGAAGCTCAAAGTTAATGAAAAAATATAAAAGGGTGTACTACTGTAATGAAAAAATGGATACCTATAACATTTAGTGAACATAAGGGTTTTCTAATTTGAGAATGTATAATGGAGGTTTAATAATCTCTTTCTCTCTTTTTTTTTTTTCTTTTTTTTCCTTTTTTTTTTTTTTTTTATAACTAGGAGAATCGGCAATGGCACCGATATCGTACTTGCATGACACGAGGTCAAATCCCGCTGGCTACCACTATACTCCTAGGAGGAACTGCCGAGCTCGCCACAACAGCCCTCGGGTTATCCGGGACTTGAACTCGTGACTTGCACAACGGCACGAACACCTTAGCAATGCGTCTGCTCGCCACTACACCAAACCTCGACAGGCTAGGGGTTTAATAATCTTATTTTTAAAAGTATTTTCCAATATGTAGTCAAGTTAGGGGTTTTGTTTAGTATGACATGAACACACATGATATGTTAGAGGTTCATGAAAGAGTGCTCCATATCATCATATTCACTAGTCGTGTAGTGGTTATCTACCCTCCATAATTTAATTTTAAATAATTACAAAACCACTTGTTTGGCCTACCCACTTCTACATCAAATAAATGATGGGAAAGGAATAGGCTTGGGGCATTGTATAGAAAATCCGCCCCTTCCATGCACCTTTTATCGCATGATCATCACATGGTGAGGAAATGGGTGTCAGTCTTGAACTTCAGGAAACGATTCAAATTCACCGTGAAAATATAACGGTTGTGATTTTTTCTTCACTAACCATAAACCCTTAACAACTTTTGTTTTCCTGGTTTATCACATAATGGCTCTCCTGTTACGCTGTCCATGATTTTCGAAAGAAAATTCGACCAATGACCACCTTATGTTTATTACAGGTTTCCATGAAGAAGAGAAGTCAATTTCCACTCGCATAGATACCCCACCTCGCACTACCCCACAGTCCAGGTGTCATAATCCAGCATTGAAGCCAGGAAATAGGAGACGGTGTCGTTTGTTCTTCGCGCTCTCGTAGATATTTCTCGAACACACATGCAATATTTTCCATTCAATTGTAAGACCTATACATTGGTTATGAGATATATATTTACTTGCTTATTGTCCAATTTCTCAGGTTAACGCTGCTACCTTTGACTATAACCATACACTAACCCTTGAAAGTGTGAAATTTGGGGTGTAAGTTCTCTAAATGGTTTTTGGGCAGTAAAACCCTATGACAGAATCTGGTTATTCTTCAATTTATTTGGCAACAACTGTGTGTTAATCAGTCCTCTGGTTTTGTCTTCCTTTTTCGCCCCAACCCATTTGAATATCAGATTGAGTTACAAATTGGGTTCCTTGATAGGGATTAAAGGTTTGGATTTGAGGTTTGCGCTAACCTACTAGTCCTAGTTGCCAAAATCTTTCCAGTTACGCCCTGTCCAATTTTTATTCTAAATCTTACTATTTCTCTCCATTTTACCGGATAACAAAAGTTTCATTTAATGGCATTTGTTGAGATAATGGGTGTAGGCGAAAATATCCAAATTATTCTCGGTTTGGTAGCCCAATCTAATTATAACTCGGTATGGCTAGGCATGCAACCGAGTTTTTTTTCCGTTGTTTCCCTACCAAGTATGGTTTTTTTTACCTCTTTGCATCGTGCTCATTTACTATTGTGAAATTTACCTTTATGGCTTCTAACTCTAAGCAACCTAAACTTTTTTTTTTTATACCTGGTGCTTTCACTCCAGTCATCAAGAATTAATGCTCAGAACATGTTTAATTTAGGTAACAACTATTTATTCCTTGACTTGATGGTTTAAAATTTATATGTGATTTTTTTTCTTTATTTCCTTAGCTTACCATTTGTATCTAGGTTACTATGTCTTTAGACATGTACATCTACGAGGACCAGTGTTACCCTCTCGATCATCCACCCCAGTTGTAGCAATTACAATTCCTTCAACTAATTGTGTTCTCCTTGTTCTAGGTAGGTTTGCTTCCTATGCCTTGGTGATGGATGTTTTTAGAGAGGAAAAAGAGTTAAGATGTATTTTCAGCAATGTGATTAGAATTCTTACTTCTCACATACTTGTTTTTATAATAAATTTACTAGGATGTAATTCCTTTGTAAATTTAATGCACATTTTTTCCTATAGTACTCTTGTGGAATTTTTTTTTTCGAACAGATTCGGTTATATTATATTCTCTGGAAAGGGTGAGGAGAAGAAGTTCCTCATTACAAGATTTCCCCATTTTTGATACAAAGTGCTTTTATCTGCTTGGGGATCACTACAACATGCATCCTACTAGAACTACTATTTTTCCCTTCTCTTTGAGATAGAAACTATTACATTTGTGCTATATTGCCGAACAAACTAATCTAAAAGAAAAATACATTTAAATTTCATTTTAAAACTAGATTTGCTAATACATTTTTAAACATAAAACATGGAAAGTCAAAAGTTCTGAAGGGTCATTTTTTCACAGTGTTCTCACTGCCTCTATATCTACTTCCTTGGTCCTGAGAAGTAGAGCCTTGTTCTGATTTTTTGCTGAGATATTTCTTTATGAATTTGAGAGATTCTTCCAGACGGTTGTAGCGATTCTTGGTTGACACTACATATTTGTTACAAGTGTCCCATTGAGAATGTATGACAACCATCTCTACTTGTGTTCGAGCCTTATCTTGCTAGATTTGGCTTCTCAAAATTTCGATCACTACTCTGTGGGATTTGCAGAAAGCACATGGGTGCTGCCTATCTTCCAAAGGATCCATTTGTTGAAGAAGAGTGTGTTCACTTGAGTTGTTTTCCTCTCTGATTGTTGTTTCTATTGTTCTGACTACTACTTCCCACTTTTCCGAATTATGAGAAGATGGATCTATGATTTTTGGATGTTGCGTTTCTACCTTATTGGTGAGAAAAAGCTAGATGGATGAAATAAGGAATGAGCAGATTAAAGAAGGCTAAAGGAAATGAGGGGAGGGACTTTAGAAGATGAGAGAGGAATGGGAAATGGGAATAGAGTGCGTGGAAAGGAGGAGGGCAGTGTGAAGTAGCAAGGAAGGCTAGTGTTTCGAACAAAAGAAACAAGGAGCAGTATGATGAAAAAACGCAACAAAGGGGAAATGTTGCATAAGATAATTCAAGAGCTCTACTAATACTATGAAAGCCCAGACCATGCTACGATTTTTATAGTCCAACAAAGGTGTTTCTCTTTGCAAAGAAGTCACGGGAGGCAGCGTGATATGGAAGAGGATAGTACTAAGCATAGAGATATGATGGATCTTGCAGAGATCATGTTTGATATGATTTTTGGACATTTTCTGAGTTAGAAGATCGAATATGATCTTGAGGGATCTCTTGATGTTCTCTTCAGTGATAAGATGGATATGCTTTGAAATCAGTGAGGATATAGAGGGATTCATGGGATAGGAATAAGGGATATGTTGTCATCAATTTTAACTTGTCCTATATTTCTTTGTACTCCTTCATTTGGTTGCAAATCTGCTTGCTTATTATTCTTTCTCAGGATGTGAAAATATTCAATATTTCCTATGTGCTTTGCTAATTTTTATGCTATGTGTTGGATTTGATTGAGGGCTTCATTTTTTGAAGGAGACTTGCTCACCATTGCTTGGACGATGAAAGAGGAGTCTCCAAAGACAATAGCATCTTTTATTTTTTTATCCCTTGGGATTTTGAGGCCTAAAAATAGTCCATAAGCCTCTGCTTTGTTATTTGACATTTGACCCAGCCCCCAATTGTAAGCTATTTGATTAGTTTTGTCTTGAAGGATTATGATTCCTCTAGATCTTTCCTTGCCAAGATTTTTCTTTGATGCCCCATCAAAGAAAAAGCAGACTCTGTTGAGAGAATGAACCCAAAATTGAAACTTCGCTTCTGTCTTTTTGATTTTCCAGATTTGTTGCACCCTTATGTTTTTTTGTTGGGGGCTATAGCTGATCTTGTTGACATAAAATCTGATCTAGCTTCTTTCAACCTCTTGGAGGTGAGACATATTTATTTCGTGGAGCCCTTTAGCCGAGAGAAATTCTACCATTAGCCCCCATGCTTTTGATGTTATGGTATTTACTATAGGAAGTTTTGTTTTTGAAAATTTTCCCATTTCTGGCTAGCCATATTTTCCAATAGAGGAAATATGGAGGTTGTTCCAGAATCGTTGCATTGCTGATTTGTTTTTGAAAGAGTGAGAAAAGCTACTTTTCCATTTACTGACAAACTGACTTATAGGAAGATTGTAGTTCAAATTTACTTCAATAGGAGCCATCCTCGCCTCCCAACAACTTCTAGAAAAGGGGCATTCCAAGAAAAGATGTTGGATTGTTTCCTCTGCCTTCATACAGATAGGAAATTGTGGAGGTCCACATATTCCTCTCTTCTTTAGATTATCTATTGTTAATGATTTGTTGTGCAACAGTGTTCATAAAAAGATTTTTATTTTGGGGAGGGTTTCCACCTTCCAAGATAGTCTCCAATATTTTCATTCTTGTTGCCTCTATTCATCTTGGATTCTTTGATATCCGGTCCTTACTAAGTACTCTCCTCGCGTTGGTATCCAATAGAAGGTATCTTGAGTGTTTTTTTCAATTGGTGTTGCACCAGCAAGGAGAGAAGTCATGAGGTTCCATTGAGTTGCAATATCATTGGGTAAACTGAGCTTTGCCCATTATTTCAATTCACCATCTAACTTCCAATTGGAAATATCTTCCAATTTTTTGTATCCTTCCCTTTTCATCCATCTCTTTAAGTCCTTAATTTCTAGGTTATTGTATAAGGGAGGGTGTCCCATAATGATGTCCTTCCATATATATATTTGTTCCCCATTTCCTGGTCTCATCGATATGTGATCCTTGATTAGATGGGTTTCGCCAGAGATTTCTTTCCAAATTTGGATGCATGGTTTGATCGGGGGATATTTTTTCCAGAATTGAAGTTCTTGGTGCATTGAGATACTTTTCCTCAAGTGTTTCTTTCCATCAAATTTTTTCCCCTATTAGGAATCTCCATGCAATCTTATTTCCCAAGGCCATATTCATTATTCCTAGGACTTTTATGGAGAGTCCTCCATTTTTATATGGAGTTGTCACTTGTTTCCAGTTTACTAGACTGAATTTTTTTCTTTCTCTTTTCCTGCCTTGCCATAGAAAGATTTTTTTTGTGTATACTTGCAGGAGCAGCAATGAGAGAAAATTGGTATAAAGGCAGAGCTGCAAGGATGGATTTGATGAGAATGATTCGCCCAGCTTGATTTAACCAAGCATGCCCCATGCTTGAATTTTCACTTTCATTTTCTCAGCATATTTTCTCCATATTTCAGTCTTCATGTTTTTCTTGGTAATGGACAGCCCAAGGTATTGGAAATGGTCTGAATTATTTTGAAAGGGAATGTTCAAAATTTGAGAAATCCGCTGAATTATTCTAATGGGAGTATTCCAACTGTATATGCATCTTTTGCCATTATTGACCAGCCCACCAGAGAGATCCAAAAAATTATCAAGAATAGTTTTGAATCTGCTAGCAACGATGCATGAGGCTCCACCCAGAAGGAGGGTATCATCAACAAACAAGGAGTGATTTATTCTTTTGGTTCCACTGCTGATGGAAAGGCCAGTTAAGGTGGAGTCTCTTCTACTATGCTCTAGTTTTCAGCTTAGAGATTATTCCATGAGAATATATAGAAAAATGGACAAGGGGCAGCCCTGCCTTAGTCCCCTTGAGCTTTGAAATAATTCACAAGGTCTACCATTTACAAGAGGGGCTATCCAGGGGCCTATTGTGCAAGCCTGAATTAAGTTAACAAAGTCATATGAGAATCCAAATATTTTTAGGACAGTTGCAAGGAAAGAGAGGTTTACTCTGTCAGAAGCGTTTTCCATATCCATTTTGAGGATGAACTCGTATTCATTTCTAGCGAGGCTAGTGTGGAGAGCTTCTTGCACAAGGATAATATTGTCAACAATCTGCTGGTTGGGTACAAAACTACCTTGATTTTCATAGATAAGGGAGGGGAGAATTGGTTTGACCCTGCCATCAATGATTTTGGAGATGATATTGTAAGAGGCATTTCATAGAGAAATTGGACGAAATCAGTTAAGGGAAGATGGGCGAGGATCTTTGGGGATGAGAGCCAGGAAAGTGGAGTTGGTGAATCCCCCGATTTTTTTCTTCCTCGTAACATATCTGATCATCTTCATCAAATCCTTTTTGATGAGATGCCATAAGATACGATAGAAATCAATGGGAAAACCATCTGGGCCCGGTGCCTTGTCTGGCTACAAATCCCAGACAGTTGCCTTGACTTCTTCTTTTGTGACTTCTTTAGTGAGGGAGTTGTTTTTTTCTATGTCAATTACCTTTGGAATTTGATTTAGGAATTCTTCTGGGTTTTCCTGACTATCTATTGTTGATAAAAGGGTTTTGAAATTTCTGAAGACCTCATTTTTAATTTCTTCTTGACCCTTTATTTCTTGTCCATCTTCTCCTATTATTTTTTCTATATTTTTCTTTATCATCCTTGTTTTAGCTGATTTATGGAAGAAGGAGGTATTCTTTTCTCTAGCTTGCATCCAGAGCTTCCTAGATTTCAGCCTTCATGTTTCTTCTTCTTGCTTGTTGTTCTTGTAGATTTTCCATTGTGCTTATTTTTCCTTTGGATGCTTCTCAGTTGTACTGTCATTGCTTTCAAGATCCTCTTGGATTTTCGAAATTTCATTTTTTAGAATCTCTTTCTCTTTCTGTGGCTCCTTGTAACTGAATTTAGCCAAATCTTTCAATTCGGCTTTAGTTTCTTTTAGCCTTGTTTCCCACATGTAAGTTGGTGAACTGCTAATTTTTTTCTCCAAACATTTTCCACCTCTTGTTTAGCTTATTCATGGCTGCCCCATAGTTGTTTATATCTGAAAGGAAGTGGGCCATAATTTTCAGCCATTCCAAGTTCGATTAGAACTAGTTTATGGTCTGATGCTGTTGAAGGAATGATTCTAGAGGATGCTCTACTATAGTTGGCCACCATTTTGTCTCGAATGAGAATCCTCTCCAATATTTCTTTGATATTTTCCTTTCCTATTCTTCTATTGTCCCATGTGTATTTTCCATTTTTTGGGGGGATATCAAGGAGGTTGCATTTTTTCGTTATTTATTCTAAGATTTCTTTGTTTGGATCAGGCAGAAAATTACCTCCTCTTTTTTCTTCCTCTTTGAGAATGAGATTTTGATCTCCTCCTACAATTAGTTTTCTTGAAGATCCTCCATTGTGCTTTCTCTTAAACCTTTCCAGCAAATCTCTTTTTCCCTGTAGTGATTGGGAGAATATATGCTATAAATGCTACTTTTTTCCCATTTTCTACATCTTCCAAAATTGTATTTATCCAATGCTCTTTTTTGTGAGATGGTGCATGTTCCATTTTCCGTTTTTCTATATAGTACATATTCCTCCTGATGCTCCATTTGCTTATATTGGTTGCCCTTCATAGGTTCTTTATTTTGCTATTATTGTGTCCACTTCTTGGCTGCTGATTTTTGTCTCTTGGATTAAGAGGATGTCTAGTTTTTCATTTTTTATGAGGTTGTTTAGAGATCTTATTTTTGAGGGGTGACCCAACCCTCTACAATTCCAAGAGACAACTATTATTATTTACTATTGATGGTGACTGAGGGACCCTTCCCTTTATGTGTCTGTTCTACTTTCTCTTTGTTCTTTGGTCCTTTTTCAAGGAAGCTTTCAAGACCCTGTTGTGTTCCCAGAGATATATATTTTACTACTACCTGATCCGTGATTTCCTTGTTTGATTTCCTTCCAGCTTTCTTTGTGTTATCAATGTTTAGAGGAGTTTCTTTGGATTGGTTTTGAGTGAGGACTCGATCCAAGATATGGGGAAGAGGGTTGGAAGGGGAGAGAGGATCCACCTGCTGAGAGGGGAAGCCTTGAGGGGGGGGGGAGCTAGGGGGGAGGGGAGGGTGAGGTCAGGGGGTTAGGGGTTGGGGAGATGGTGGAGATCGGGGGCTCACATGGAATGAGGGAATAGGATAAGATATCAAAGGGATTAACCCCCAGGAAGGAGTGAGGAAAAAAGGCAGAGGGTTGAGAGGAAGGGTTAGGGCATGGGGAAGAGGGACCAAGCAAAGGAGGAGGCTGAGAGGCTGATTGAGGTTTTGAGGCTGTCTTCTTTTGTTTTTACTTGTTCCCATTTCAGATCTGGGTTTTCTTCCATAGTTTTTTCAGATTCTTCTTTCTTACTACATCTATTTGAAAAATGGTCATACTCGTGACATACCTTTCATTTGAAGGGTATTTTCTCATAGTCCAACTGTTGTATATGTATCCAGTTGTCGACCTTGAGCTTGACGGCTTCCGGAAGACCCTTTCCAAGATCCACCTAGATACAGATCCTCGCACAAGCCTGGATGTTATCTTTGGGTTCACTCCTATCTATGTATTTATTGACTAAATTTCCTATTGCACGCACCAAGTCATCTCCCCAACAATGTTATTAGAGGTGAGGTAATCTGACACAAACTGGAACAACATTTGGAACATCCAGTTTCAGATCAAAATCAAGAGTCCGACGATTTAGATACAATTATCTTATGTCAATGAAGTAAGGTCCACTGCGAAAAATGAGATCTTGCTCGCCCTTGGATTCAAAGTGGAAGGTATAATAGCCCCTGCCACAAAAGCGAATGGATATTTTCCCTTGGGTGAACTGAGCCCAGTTCTTTTCCACCCATTTCTGAACAGTTTTGGGGGAAGGCCACAAACCTCTAAATTGACCAAGCAGACCTTTTTCGGCCAGCGAGATCACAACTTTCCTAGGAAATGAAGGCGGCAAAGAGATCTCATGGATGGAGTCCAATTTTTTTATAAACTTCAAGATATTCGGTCTTGTTCATTGAGGTCCCAAATATTCTATCAAGGACGCGAATGCAATAGTTACTGCATCAGGCTAAGCGTTGTTCATGGTAGTGGCACCGGCATTGGGAAAGGTTGGCCTGGGATCTAGCTCTGGGGAGGCCATGAGGGAAAAGGCCCTGCTCCAAGGATGTTGATGGCTGCGGCAGCTACTAGGTCATGCAGCGCAGTAGAGATTTGACTAGGTACAATGCTAAGTTTTACTCTTATGGAAATTTACTGCTTGTAGTTACTTATATTTCTGCTATGTTTACGAGCTACAGCATTAGTTATATTGGTTTGTTTTCAGAACTAGCATAAACATCTTTCTTTTAATCACATTAATGTGAACTACATCGGTATAAATCAATTTATATAATAACTATGGAATGTCTTATCACTTGCAGTGTTAGATGGTTTAGTGAGAGGAATAAGTTTTGCACTCATTTTTCAGAGTTATAAGATGTATGTCTTTCCTATTTTCACCAACTGATATCTATTTTTTTGTATAGATACTTCATATATCTAGTTGTTAATGGATAATTTATGAATATTAATATTTAGAAGTAATTATGTATATAGTTTTCACATTGTCCATTTCTTAATTTCCTCTATCCACATGTTCATATGAAATTTGTAGCTACCTATTTAGACATACAAGTGTTTTTCCGGTTAATAGTAATTGTATAGATGTATTCATTCTTCTTTGGAATGAGTTTTTACTTTTAAGTTGGGTAGGTAATATAAATACATCATATCTCGAAATAGCTCAAAATTTGTTTTAAATCACTTACTCCTTCTGAGATATAGATGCTAATTATATGTATCTGGAAGATTTCTTACTACTTTATTGAAATTTTTATTTCATTTTTAATAAGCATTATTCCTTTCAACTATCACGCCATATTTTGTTTATTGTTTAGATGTTATATAATATATACTATCCCTATTTGCGTTCTTATCAGGTTTTATCCTTAGAAATAGCTACTCACTCATTTAATAAATATTCTAGTGATCTGATAAGCCTTCTACCTATAGTGTCATGATCATAAATCACATAGAGTTAAAGAATTTTTTAGCCCGCTATCCTCAATCATGTTTACCTTAGGTGTTATTTCCCATACGGATTGGAGGATTGTAACTACAAAATTAAAGTCCATGATTTCAACTCATTTTTCTATTGAAAAAAAACAGTATTCATTACTTAATAATTCCAGCTAATTATCTTAGATTTTCTATTATCATTCAGTAACATTTCCAATGTATATAAAAAAAACACATCACCTTAAGAATCTGTATATATGAAAAAATATGAGAAAATTGTGTTATGATTATTACATCTCAAATTCTTCGATGAGCAATCAATTTCAACCTGTTTTTATGAGCTAAGATAATTTTGAGAAATTGTGCTAATTTTGTTCAAATTTGCACTCAAATACAGCTAGAAGTTATCAGAATCCCTTAAAAAATTTAATTAATTATCTATTCACTGAGCTAAAAATATTTATATATGACAAAACTTGTTTAATTCATGGTGCAAATAATTTCTAGATTATATCAAGTAAAATTGCTACAACGACATCCAACTAGGAATAGTTAACAATTAAATTCATTCAAAAATACTTAACAACATAATTATTCATGAATCCTTAATAACAAAATTCAACTAATAAAATATCTAGCAATCAGAATTCTAAATGTAACACCAAACTTGAACAGCTTAGGATGAACAATTCATCATCAAACCATGAGCCTTCACCACACGTTCCCCTGAGTTGAGATCTCCTTTTCCACTCTAGAATCAAAAACCTCTTTTCATTATATACAAGAAAATTTTATGCCTTACTTCCCTACCATACTTTCCTTAGTTGCGTCCCACTTTCTAGGGTCTTCGAGCCCCAATTTCTTAGGATTTTTTTTGTATTTTTCAAAAACGTATCTTCCCTTTTTTTTTAAAGCCCATGTTTAATAGAAATACAAACCTACGGATAAGTATGCTTTCCCTAAGTGGGTGGTTCACTTAGAAAAACATAAAGAAATATATATAACCTTTTCCTTAAAATTAATAGATAAATGGAGATAAACCTACTTGTAATATGTTCGCTTTCTCTTGCCTCCCTCTGTCGCTTTCCTCGCTCTCAATCCAACTTAACTTGCAGAAGACAAAAAACAACATAAATGAAATATGGTCTATTCACGTTAAACAAATTGAATTGATTAAACTCATTAACACACATATAACATAATTGACACGTGCATTAGGAAATGAACAAATGTCTTTATTATGAAGTAGAAGGAATAGTACAACCAGTTGATCAATTTTCCGTCACTCATCGAGCTTCAGTCCCATCCTCATCACATCTAGCATCAACAATCCAGCAACATCGAAGTACATGCACAATACCTTCAAGAGTTTATATCTCACTAGCATAACTCTACGTAACACAAATTCTTGCACTCTTACGCACTATGTTTAGTGCTCTGTTAATAATTAGATGAAGGTGGTTTGACATAAATGAATCATTGAATGACTTTCCTAAAAATGGATGAAGAGGTTCCTTGTTGATGGGAATAGGAGGATAAGAGGTTTAATGACTTCATGGGTTCCAAATTCAAGGCTATCAAATGAGGTGAAAGCTGGAACAACTTGTAGAAGTCACTAGAGGTTGGGAAGATTCCCGAAATCTAATGAAAAATTCACTCCTAGTCAACCAACGCACTCTAAAGTGGGCCTAGATCCTCTACAATGCAGCCTTGTATGGGATTAGATGCTATGCAAAGCGGTTACGGCTATCTAGGGGTGCGTTGATGGCTCAATGGCGCACTTCAACTAGCATCTAAGAAGTGAAACTTTCATGAAGGAAGACCATCAATGTGATGAATTGTTTAGGGCATGTAGCAACCAATTTAGAGTATGATATACCCTAATGAATATTGATCTATGTTTTGGAAAGATACCCAAATCAACCTATAACAACCCAAATTCGTCTCCCACAATGCTTTATTCACCTTTCCTCAGTGTGTTTTTCCACTAAGTGATTTAATATATTTTTTCCTCCTAATCATATTAAATCACTTTTAATCACCGCTAAGGAATTTTTAGCATTAAATAAGGGAAATTTATCTGTTTCTTATCCATCCATCATAGTTTCCATATTTTGGGTAAGGAATTCATTAACTCAATTTATTTCCCAAACAATTATCCAATTTATATTTATTATTGAAATTTATTTAATGGATCACCATGTTGTATTTTAACCTAAGTTCATTATGACATTCTATCCATCCTTAAAAATAGTTCATTCTAAATAAATAATAGTTACATGAACAAGGAGGGGTATTATATCTTCCCCCTCTAAAAAAATAAAACCATACTCATTGTTTGTTAATCTGTTGTCACATTTTTTAACAATGTTGGATAGGCTTCTTTCATAATTTATTCACATTCCCAAGTCACTTCCTCAGTTGTAAAGTGTCTCCGATTCACTTTAACCTTGGCAACAACTCGATTTCTAAGCATGGTCCCTTTCCGATTCAGGATATAGAGTGGTTGTGGCAGAAAGTCTCCTTCGGGTTCCACCTCTATCAAATTCCAATCAATTACATGAGATGTATCATGGATATACTTTTTAAATAAGGATACATGAAATATATTATGAAATTTAATATAGCTTGACAAAGCCAACTGATATGCCACTAGACCAGATCTGTCCAAAATTTCAAAAGGTACGCAGAACCATGGTGCGAACTTTCCATGACTGCCCATTTTGAGAGTAATTTTCTTGGGTTTTCTTGCAATTACACATGATCAACCACATTAAAATCTTTATGAGTCCTTTTCATGCCTGCATAACATTTTTTCCTTTCTTGTGCTTTTTTGATATTCTGGCTAATCTTTCGCACTATTTTTTCCATTTCTTGCAAGATTTAGGTCCCAATATCAATTTATCCTCAGTTTGGCCCCAAATTAGTTGTGTTTTACACTTTCTACCATATAAAGTGTCCAAACGACTCATTTTGATTGAAGCTTGGCAGGTTTTTTTGTAGGAAAATTATGCTAAGTGCAAAAACTCCTCCCACTTAGTAGGCCTATCCACGAGATACATATGTAATATATCTTCTACAGCCTTGTTTATCCTTTGTCTCTATCCAATTGTTTGAGTATGACAAGTAGTATTGAAGTTTAATTGGGTCCCCATTACCCCAAACACATATTTCCAAAAATTAGACGTAAACTTAACATCCCTATCCCACAATATCATTTTGGTATACCATGTAGTCGGAATATTTCCCTCATGAAAATGTTAGCAATTTGTATAGTTCCAAAAGTGGATTTTAGAGTACAAAATGTGTTGCCTTAGTCAAAGTGTCTACCACCACTAAGATGGAATCATGTTAGTACTTTGGTCTTGGTAAACTTATAGTAAATTCCATTGAAATTACCTCCCACTTTCATTCAGTAATGGGTAATGGATTTAGTAATCCTACAGGATGTTGGTGCTCCACTTTGAATTGTTGAGACTCTAAGTATTTTTCCAAATATTCTACCACATCGCTCTTCATACCTAGCCAAAACAATTTTTTCCTTAATGATGTTATCATCTTCAGGTATCTTGGGTGACCAACATAAGGTTTCCTATGATATTCGTCGAGTATCACCTGTTTCAACATGGGCACATTATGGATATACAATATGTTTCAATAGGTTAATAATTTTTCAGAGTTTTCAGCATATCTTGGTACTTCCTTTTGTTGTATTTTCTACTGCATGTCCTGATATTCAGGATCATATTGCAGTGCCCATTTAATTTGCTCCCCAAATTCTATACTAGTGTTACTCAAAGAACCTCCTACCAAAGAATGAGCATGTCTACTTAGAGCATCTTCAACGTTGTTTTCTTTTCCCCTTATGTGTTTTATGTCAAATTCAAACTCACTAATGAAAGCTAACCACCTATATTTTCTATCATTTATGTCTAGTTGATTAAAGATATATTTAAAATTAAGGTGGTCTATCACTGACATGAACTTCTTCCCCAATAAATAGTGTCTCCACATTTAAAGGGTGTGTATCACTTCTGCCAACTCTAGATCATATATAGCATAATTTTGTTCATGTTATTTCAATTTTATGGATTCATATGCTATCATTGCATTTTTTTGCGTCAACGCCCCTCCAATTCCTTCCAAACAAGCATCAGTACAAATTGTAAACTCCTTATTTGGATCTGCAATTTTTAGTATAAGAGTTTTTGTTAATAATTGTTTCAATTTGTCAAATATTTCTTTCCATTTAGTTTTCCACTCAAAATTTATTATTTTTTTTTGTAAGGAAGTGATAGGGTAAGCTAACTTTGAAAATACTTCTACAAATCTTCGATAATATCCAACAATCCTTATAAATGAACGAACTGTTGATGCATCGTTAGGTGTGGGCCAATTCATAATGGCTCTAACCTTTTTAGGGTCCATCTCTAATCCTTATTTGAAAATAATGTGCTCCAAATATTGAATTTTGTTTTTTCAAACTCATATTTATTGAGTTTTGCCTAAATTTGTTTTTCTCTTAAAGTTTGTAATACCAATCTGAGATGTTCTTGGTGCTCCACTTCATTTTTATAGTACATTAGGATGTCATCCATTAATATTAACACAAATCTGTCAAGATACTTGTGAACTATGTTATTCATTAAACTCATGAAATTAGTTAGTGTGTTAGTAAGACCTAAAGATGGCACTATGAACTCGTAATGTCCATATCGAGTAATGAAGGTTGTCTTATGAATATATTCATATTTTATCTGTAGTTGATGGTAACGAGTTCTTAAATTGATTTTTGAAAAAATAGTTGCTCCCCTTACCCGATCAAACAAGTCATCTATTCGGGGTAGTGAGTATTTATTCTTTATAGTTAACTTGTTCAACTTTCTATAGTCAACGTACATTATAAATGTACCATATTTTTTCTTGACAAATAGTACAAGGGCCCCCCATGTTGATACATTGGGTCTAATATAACCCTTATCTAATAGCTCTAGTAGTTGCATTTTTATCTCTAGTAACTCTGGTATACTCATTCTATAAGTATATCTAGACACGTGGGTATCTCCTAGTACTAAATCGATATTGAAATATATATCTATTTGAGGGTGTAACTTGCTAATTTCTTCTAGAAAGACAACTTTAAACTCTCTTATGACCAATAAAGTCTTTAACTTTCTTTTTATGTTTGGTGTTAATCCTTTTCCACATACACCATTTATAATTGACATCCTTTTCTTCCATATCTTTTAACCATAAATCTAAGATTTTCCTTATTGCTACTGGTTTTGGTTTCCCTTTTATAAATATGGCTTGCCCATTTCGATCTGTACAACTTACATTTTTCTCCAAGAAATTTATGATAAATCTCTGTTTTTCTAGCCAATTCATACCAATTAATATATCATATGATCCTAATGGAAGTTTTTTACATTTATATTTGTGGAATAACGATTCAGTTCTAAATGAAATTGAATTATATTATGAGTTACCTTTCGTTTGGTACCAATTTCTAACTATACCAACCATGCATTCTGAAAATTTCCTAATTTTAATTTACATTTTTCTACAATTTTGGGGTTAATATAGCTTAAACTAGCCCCGAGATCAATTTAAATAGAAACAGATTGGTTTTGGATAGTACCTTCGATCTCAATCATAGTATATTGATGTTCATCCTTCCTATCCTCTAATGCCGCACTAATTCTAGGAATTTTTCTCACCACTTCATTTATGATAGTTTCTTTATGTACAACTTGAATATTTTGAATTGATCTTGGATTATGTGGATGATACCTTAATATATGTGGCTCACCACAACCCCAAAAATTTAGTAGTTCTTGTTCTTTTCCCCTTATGCTCTTTTATTTGTTCAGTTCCATGGGCTTTGGCTCCATGTGAGACTGAGTCAATTGGTTTACACTTCTTCCTATGTTTCTCCTTCCCAAATTTTTTGAGGTAGGGAGCTTTTTGTCTTTTTATGTTCACAGAAGCTTTGTTTTCATCCCTATTTTGCTACGATTTTGAGCCTTCGTTTCTATTTTTGAACTGCTAGTAACATAATATAGCTTTCCTCATTTTTTCATCCATGGTCTTGGGATTATCGAACTCAATCCTCTCTTTGTAAGATGTTGGTGAATAGTTCAAAAATATCTACACTTTTTCTCTCTCCTCTTTAATATAGGGCACATACCACAGTAGGTTTGTAAATTTGTTACAAACTCATCCATGGTAAGTTGTCCTAGTCTTAATTCATGGGATTCCTTAGCACGGTCAACATAATATCATTCACTCAGTTATCGATTTTTGAACCACTTCTGAAATTCCTACCATGAAACGGTTTTCTCTTCCAACATGTGTACTTTTAGCCTCTTCCTACTACATAGGGGCTTTACCTTGTATCTCGTAAATAATGAGTCATGCCTTCAAATTATTTTCATATTCATACACCTGGAAGTATTTAATCATGTTAACAAGCCACATTTTCACCTCTTCCTCCCTTTCCCCATCAAACGTAGTGGGTTTGATATTCAGAAATTATCCTTCCAACTCCATTTTATTATTTTTCATATGTGACTTTGATTACCTTTTATCTAACCCTTCAACACTTTTAGACTTTTCTGACTTTGTTTCTACGTCTTTCCTCTTCAACCCTTCTGGTTCTATGCTTTTATGGCTGCAATTTTCCATCAATTCCATTATCATACATTTATGCTCCTCATTATCCCTCAACAACTGTTAATTATTTTTCTTGAGTTGAGATAATTCATGTTGTAAATTTCTTATGACTTCCAGAAACTGGGAATTTTTTGTAGTTCCTCCTCCTCCCAATTCAACATATAAGTCTTCCCCACCTTGTATGGCTCGAGGAGATTCCTCTGCCATCCTATAATACCCTTCTTCCATAATTTACCTTATGATACAATCTATTATCAATCATTTTGGTAAAAACATTTGTATACACGAATTTTTTTTCAAGATGGTGATGGTCCATTTCACGCCCAATATTAAAACTCGGCTCTGGTACCACTTGTCATGTACCTTCATTCTGTAAAAAAAATAATAATAAAAATAATCATTTCTCACTTTCTCTCATAATTATTCTATGTTTTTTTGGTTTGAAGACTTAGAACAATAATATAAATTATATATATTTATATCCTCCATAGATATTCATAACTTAAGTACACACTCCTATATACCTATCCTTCGGATAGTCTACATGTAAGTATGTATGGCTTATAACATTTAAGATCGCCTATCATTTATGCAACTTCTTATTTTATCATTAGGTTAATGTCACATATATTATGTGATATTATTATTATTATTATTATTTTTAACACATGGTGAATCGAAATTTTTTTGGAGTAATCTAGGGGAGACCTATGATCAACCCTCATGGTCGCCAATATAATGTGATATTATTGATCAACCCTCATGGTTGCCAATATAACACCACAAGTATATCCAGCAACCTGCAAGCGAAGCAAGCCAAATATACCAGATCATACTCGTTGAGATGGGATCATAGCAAGCCATATACTCAATGAAATTTGAACCGCAGTCTCTTGGGTTTTGCCTAAAAAAGCTAACCATCAAATTACATATCACTATATTTAATGTAATATTATTTTACTAAGGAACTTAATGGTACCTTTGTGGCACACATACCTATCAAAGGTTCATTTGAATTACAATTGTCTATTCAAGGTTTGTCCATATCACCATAGTCATTGGTCGTGTAGTGGTTATCTACCCTCCATAATTTAATCTAAATAATTACAAAACCATTTGTTTGAACTATACACTTGTACGCCTAGTAAACGATGGGATGGGCATAGGCATGGGGCGTTGTATAGAAAATATGATTCTGCCACGCACCCTTTATCACGTGATCATCACATGTTGAAGAAATAGGCACCAGTCTTGAACTTTGGGCAACGATTCATATTCATCGACAAAATCTTACTGTTGTGAATTTTTCTTCACTAAACCTAAGCCCTTAACAACATTTGTTTTCCACTCGCAAAACGGATCTCCTGTTACGTTCTAACGACCGTCATAGGAAATTCGATCAGTGATCGCCCTAGGTTTATACTAGGTTTCCATGAAAAATATAAGTCAATTTCTACTCGCAAATATACCCCACCTGGCACTACACCATATTCATGGTGCCATAATCTAGCGTTGAAGCTAGGAAATAAGAGACGGTGGAGTTTGTTCTCTGCACTCTTGTAGATATTTCTGCAACACATGCACCATTGTCCATTCACTGGTAAGACCTCTACATTGGTTATGACATATATATTTACTTGCCTTATTGTACAACTTCGCGCTACTACCTTTGAATGTAACCATACGCTAACCCTTCAAATTGGAATTTTTGGATGTAGCTTATCTCAATGATTTTGTGGCGATAAAACCCTATGTCACGTTCTAGTTCTTCATCAATTTATTTGGAAACAAAAGGCGAGTTAATAATTCTTCTAGTTTTATTTTCCTTTTCAGCACCTAAACTTTTGAATATAAGTTTGAGTTACAAATTGGTACGCTAGACAGGGATTAAAGGCTTGAATCCGAGGTTTGCGCCAACCCACTGGTCCTAGCTTCCAAAAGATTTCCAGGTATGCATTGTCCAATATTTATTCTGAATCTTGATGCTTCTCTCCATTTTACCAGGTAATTAAAGTTTGATTTAATGGAATTTGTTGATATAATCCGTGTAGGGGAAAATATTTCAATCTATTCTCGATTTGGCCACTAAATATAACTATAACTCGGCGTGGCGAGGAATGCAATTAAGTTTTCTTCCATTTTTTCCCTCCCCGGTATGGTTCTGTTTCCTTCTTCTCCCTCCCCGGTATGGTTCTGTTTCCCTCTTCGCGTCATGCTCATTTACTATTATGAAATTTTCCTTCATGGCTTCTGATGCTAAGAAACCTAAACAGTCTTTTTTTAAACCTGCTGATTTCACTCGAGTCACGAAGAACGAATGTTCAGAACATGTTTACTTTAGATAACCACTCTTTATTCCTTGACCTGATGGTTTAATATTTATATGTGCATTTTTTTTCTTTATTTCCTTAGATTACAGTCGGTATCTGAGTTACTATGTCTTGACACAGACCTGATGGTTTAATATTTATATGTGCATTTTTTTTCTTTATTTCCTTAGATTACGGTCGGTATCTGAGTTACTATGTCTTGACACAGGTACAGGCATAAGGACGATTGTTACCCTCTAGGTCGTCCACTCAAACTGTAGAAATTACAATTCCTTCAACTAATGTTTTCCACCTTATTCTAAGTCGGTTTTCTTCCTCCGTCTTGGTGATGGATGTTTTTACAGAGGAAAAAGAGTCGCGTTGTATACAAGTTTTGACATTAGTTATATCAGTTTTTTCTCAGAAGGATCGTAAACATCCTTCTTTAAATGACATGAATGTGAACTACTTCAGTATAACAGATTATTACTTGCAGCATTAGATGGTTTGGTGAGAGGAATAAGTTGTACTTTCATTTTTCATAGATCTAGGATGTATATGTCTTTCTTATTTTCACCAACCGATATCTATTTCTTTGTATAGATACTTCATGTATCTAGCTGTTAATGCATAATTTATGAATATTAATCTTCAGAATTGATTATGTATATAGTTTTCACACTGTCCATTTCTTAATTTCCACTATTTACATGTTCATATGAAATCTACAGCTACAGCTACCTATTTAGACATACAGGTGTTTTTCCAGTTAACAGTAACTATATAGATGTATTCACTCTTCTTTGGAACGAGTTTGTTGCGCCGAGAGGCGCATCTACAGCCCAGTATGACCCCGATGTCAGGTTTGTCACGTCCTTAATGTCGGCTCAAATTTTAAATTAAAATAATAAAAATAAAAAATAAATGTCGGCTTAACAAATAAGTTTTAATAATTATATAAATAGCATATGGAGGAGATACTAAATGCACTAGTGGATATACTAAACGCAAGGCCTGCCTCCCGAATTCGTATCATCGATCGTCTTCGCCGATGCTGTCTGCTCGCTTTCTCGAGTTATCGAGTCTTGCGCGGTAGGTTCCCCTCTTGGCTTTCTTCATCTCTCAATTTGTTGATTCAGGCGGGGATAGAAAATCGTGAGATATCTCATCGAATCATAGGTATTAATTTTTCACTATTCTATTTTATAGCGTGGGACTTCTTATTACCCTTGGGTTTCTTAGATTTGATCTGAACACCAATTTGGGTTTGCCATTATTTTGATATTTAAGGACTGCTCAGTATACCCATGAATGTATCTCAGTCAATAATTCGGCATAAGATATAATAATACACTTATATTTTACTATCAGTCTCATAATGAGTGGATTTGCGAAGAGCTATCTGTTATAGGTTTTACTTTGCAGGCACTTTGTCACTTTGTCAATTTTTAAAAACAAATTGCAGATTTGTTGAAAATTAGAAACCAGCTGGAATATGGAATCATAATAGATGCAGTTACATCGCATCAGAGCCAACATAAGTCTTTTCACAAAATGGAGTGCATCGCCAAACAGATTTCGGAATAGATCTAAAACTCTTCACAAACTGGAAAACTGATCTGAAGAACGTGCAGAGGAGATCCAAGATTTTGAACGTGAAGTTTTCCTGAAAGAACTAAGTTTTTTATCTGTGTAACTAAAGTGCAGAACTGCTCAGTATTTACTGAGCTTCCACCTAGGAGAGTCTCTGCTGGGACAATCAGATGGACCAGTCCACACGCACGTTCACCTTGAGATGTTGCCGCGTTGGTGGAACATGGGTGAATTGAAAACCCTACAGTTGTCATCGTATTCGTCCAGGTTTGAATGTTTGAAAATTTATTGATATGGTAAATTTATCCATAACTTTTAACTAAGTAATTCTATTTAAAGTCGGTCGATCAAACTTTTTATAAAATTTTGCATACAATAATTTTTTATGTATCGATTAATATTTGCTGAAAATTTTAATAAAAGTGGATATTTTTTATATCGATTTAATGAAAGCATGTTAAATAATATTTTTAAATGAAGGATTTTAATATTTGTTGAAAATTTCTAATAAAAGAGAGATTTTTATATGGATTTAATGAAAGGTTTAAAAAATAAAAAAGGTTTATAAAGGAAATTTTTTGGGGGAAGTAATTGAGTTTCAGGGTCTTTTTAGTCACCTCTATCAGTATTGATTGATTTGCTCAATGGTTCTTATTGAGCCGAGAGGCGCATTTTACAATCCAGTATGACTGCGATGTGTGTCGGAAGCCAAAATAACAAAAACTAGAGAAAGTTTTAAAAATAAAATCTCAATAATGTTGGCTTAAACAATAATTTAGAAAATCATATAAATAAGAAATTAAAAATTCATTAAAAAATAAATTTATCAAAATATGAAGAGGTTTACAAACACTAAAAAAAATATGGTAAATAAATAAAAATATAAATAAATTAGAGGTATGGTAAATAAACTAAAGGCCTATGGGCCAAATACCATATTTATAAAAAAGGTAAATATAAATAAATATAAATATAAATAAACTAGAGGTATGGTAAATAAATAAAACCTCTTTTTCTACTTACTCCGGAGGTATGGTAAATAAATAAACTTCCTTTTATATTTACTCCATAAACCTCTTTGTATTTACAAAAACTCAAAAAGGAGGTTTTATTTAGGGTAATCTTATGGGCCAAATACCATGGGACAAATTATTATTAATACCATGGGAAAAATGCCATGGGCCAAATACTATATTTATAAAAGAGGTATAAAAGGGTAAAGTAAATAAATAAAAAAATATCAAATAGGAGTATAAATCAACATCTAATAATAAATGAAGCCTATGGATCAAATTAATAATAATAGCACACAAAAAAAACATTATTAATCCTAACATTAACATTAATATTATTAATATTATTAAATCTAATATTCATATTAATATTATTAAATTGAATAACTTTATATTAAAACAATATTAAATTTGTTATATATATATATATATATATATATATATATATATATATATATGGGAGGGAAGAACAAAGACATATGATAGAGGTGGAGAAATAGCCGGAGTGACAAAGGAGATATGGAGATAAATGAAGGAGATGGGAGAGGAGGAATGAAGAGAGAAAGAGGGAGAGGAGTGAGAGAGGTAGAGAAGGGCAAGAGAGGGAGAGGGAGACATAAATATGGAGGTGGGAGAGAGAGATAAAGAGAGAGGATTGGAGGATAGAGAGAGAGAGAGAGAGAGAGAGAGAGAGTGGAGGGGGGAGAGAGAGAGAGGGATAGAAGAAGAAAGACATAAAGAGTGAGAAGTGGAGGGAGAGGGAGTGACAATGGAGATATGGAGAGAGAGTATATATGTTTAGGGTGAGATAAAGAGACATAGGAAGATTGATTGAGACAAGGGGGGAGAGAAGGAGAGAGAAGAAGAAAGGGAGGTATATAGTAATATATTTGGAGAGAGAGATAGAGTGATGGAGGAAGAGAGAGGATTTGAGAGAGAGAGAAACAGAGACAGAGGAAGAGAGATGAACGACGAGAGAGAGGAGTTGAGAGAGAAAGAGAATGAGGGGGGAGTGAGAGGATTGTATGGGAATGAGAGAGAAAGAGAGAGTGAGTTATGTGAGAAGAGAGAGGGAGGTAGGAGAGAAAGGGAGAGAGAGGAAGGAAAGGAGAGGGGACTTGAGAGAGAGGAAGAGAGAGGGAGGGAGATAGGATGAGAGAGGGAGGGAAGATGAAATGCATAGATAGTGACAAGAGGAGAGAGAGAGAGGGAGTGACAATGGAGAGATGGAGAAAGAGTGTGTATGTTTGGGGTGAGATAAAGAGATAAAAAAGGAGAGATGGAGAGAAGGAGAGAGAGAGAAGGAGAGAGAGAGAGAGAGTACATATTAAATAAATTTGGAAGGTGAAGATGGGAGAGAGAGGGAGGTGGGAGAGAAAGGAAGAGAGAGAGAGAGTGGAGAGAGGTAGGGAAGAATGATGGAGAGCGGAGGGAGAGAGAGAGGGAGGTAAGAATGAATATAGAGAGTGTGAAAGTCGGAGAGAGAAGAGAGAGTGAATATAGAGAGTGTGAAAGTATGATGTACATCTCAAAAATATACAAAAAATTTAATAATCTGAAAAATAAATGTCGGCTTAATATAGGTGTAATTGATATTTCAATGATATGATAGGTGTATTTGTTATTTAATATATTAATTAGTTCATTTTTAAGATCACCAAACATATTTATATTAATAACATTTGTTAGAATTTGTATTTCTAATCTTAAAAATTTCAAAGTATGATGTACATCTCAAAAATATACAGAAAATTTAATAATCTGAAAAATGTGATTTTGATGCCACCGACTGGAACCAGCATAGATCCATCTAACTCCGGATCTATCATGCGCCGAGAGGGATCAAATCTCTCGAGGTGCAAACCTTTCCTCAAGTTTTGCACTCAAAAATAGGTTTGCACCTCGAGAGATTTGATCCCTCTCGGCGCATGATAGATCCGGAGTTAGATGGATCTATGCTGGTATTGTTAAGTTCCGTAGCTAAACTAACTCCATCATTGCTCTCAAGCTGTTTTAAAGAAATTACACCTTCCGAGATCTAGATTCTAGTTATCTGTATATGGAAGATTTCTTACTATAACATTATCATTTTTATTTCATATTTAATAAGCACCATTCCTCTGGACTGTCACACCATAATATTTTTTATTGTTTAGATGCTACAAAATACATACTGCGCATGGTTGTGTTCTCGTCTACTCTGAAACGCCTACTCACTCGTTTAATAAATATTTATACTGCGCATGGTTGTGTTCTCGTCTACTCTGAAACGCCTACTCACTCGTTTAATAAATATTTATAGTGATCTGATCATCCTTCTATGTGTAGTGGCATCATCTTAACTCATAGAGTTAGATAAGTTTTTAGCCCACTACCCTCGTGATGTTTACCTTAGGTGTTATTTCCCATACGGACTGGAGGATTGTAACTACAGAATTAAAGTCCATGATTTCGACTCCTTTTTCTATTAAACATAGGATGAGAAAAAAACCATTATTCATTGCTTAATAATTCCATCTAATTATCTTAATTTTTCTATTATTCTTCAGCAACATTTCCAGTACAGGAAGAAAAACATCAGTTTAAGAATCTGTATATATGTGAATGTATGAGAAAATTCAGTTCTGATTAGCCAATCTCAAATTCTTCGATGAGCCATCGATTTCAACCCGCAGTTATGAGCTAAGATATTTCTGTGAGATCATGATAATTATGTTCAATTTTCCACTGAGATGCAGCTAGAAGTTCTCAGAATCCTTTAAGCAATTTAATCAATTCTCTATTCACCGAGCTACCAATATTTATATATAACAAAACTTGCTTAATTCATCATACAAATAATTTCCAGGTCATATCAAGTAAAATAGCTACAACCACATCCAACCAAGAATATTTGACAATTGAATTCATTCAGAACTGCTTAACAACAAAATTATTCAGGAATTCTTAACAACATAATTCAACTAATAAAATTTCTAGCAATCAGAATTAACACAAAATTAGAACACCTTGGATGAACAATTCACCACCAAACCATGAAACTTCACCACAATTTCCCCTCGAGCAGAGATCTCATTTCCCCCTCTAAAATCAAAAACCTCTTTTCATTCTAGATTATACATTTTTATGCCTTACTTCCCTATCATACTTTCGTTAGCAGTGTCCCCTTTTCTACCGTTTCCCAAACCCCAATTGCCCAGGTTTTTTCTTATTCTTTCAAAAAAATATCTTCCCTTTTTCATTAAAGTCTCCCTTTGTCTTCCACAACACTTTATTCACCCTTCCTGAGTGTGCTTTTCCACGAAGTAATTTAAGAGATTTGTTCCTCTTAATCATATTAAATTACTTTTAATCACCCCTATGGACTTTTTAGGAGTAAATAAGGTCTGTTCTTATATGTCCATCATATCTCATTAAGTTATTTCCAAACTAATTATCCAATTTATATTTATTATTGAAATTTATTTATTACATCACCATGTTGTATTTTAACATAAGTTTCATATGACTTCCTATCCATTCCTATAAATAGTTCATTCTAAATAAAGAATATTTACATGAAGATAGAGGATTATCACAATTATGGTGTTTCCTCGTCATTGTTGCCACAACTCCCCAAAAAATTTCGCACAAATTATGGGGACCCTTCGTTTTGCATTTTTAAAAGCCCATTTCTTTCATGACATGTTTTTTTATAATAGCTATGAATAGATTCCACTAGGCACAATTGAGAACTTTGTAGAAATGGATGCCACTATTCCACCATTAGTAGAACTATTTTGGAAATCCCACAAGGGCCAACATGTCTCAAGAAAATCGAACCAAGGCTACTTGGGACACAAATCGTTAGCCATACCACTTGAGCTAAATTCCTTTGAATTATTTTCTTAGATGTTTGAGGTTGATGTTTCATATGACTCTTGTTGCTTAGCTTTTTGTTTTGGCACGTCCTTCATCATGTCCATTATAATTTTCCTTTTTCTTGTTGGAGTGTTAGTGTCTCTTTGTGACCTTTACCATTCATGATGACACCCTCCTCATGGTCACAAGAAGCTAACATGACACCTTTTTTTGCCATATCACATCACATTTTGAGTTTTGTTCTCCATGTTGAGTCTCCTCTACTTTGCTTCACACACACCTGCATCGAAAGAAAAATCATTAATATAAGAATTGTTATATATATATATATATATATATATATATATATATATATATATATATATATATATATATAATGCATTTTAAATATATGTAAAAATAAAATATTTGTAAATAAATAAATAAAACATTTACATTTTAATTAGAGAACTTCTCAGGTGTAAAATGGGTCTCCTAAGAAATATCTACAACCAAAATAAATTGTATAAGAATCAATATGATTCAATATGATGATGTCAACCATGGGGGAGGATTCACCTTTTTTGGGGTAAAAAAGTAAAAATATTAAAAAATAATAAAATAATAAAACTACTTTTTCAACTTATATCCCTAAGGTTTTACTCAAATTTCGAGCGAGAGTACTTAGCAAATGCAAAAGTTAATTCATCGGCCAAGGAGTACCCATCTTTCATACTTTTGATGGACTCTACTACACGAAAAATGAGAAATACATGAAAAAACATGATTGCAATCATGTTTTTCACATATTTCTCATTTTTCCTATAGCGAAAGTATGCAACATGGGTACTCATTTCATGATGAATCAAATTATGCATTCAACAAGTGTTACTGCTCGAAATTTGAGTAAACCCATAGGGAGGTAAGTTGAAAATATGAGTTGAAAAAATAGTTTTTTCTTTTTTCCCTCTAAAATTTGATGATGTAATCTAATATTATTTGTTATGGACCCAACTCATAAAATAGAAGAAAAGATAGGTCAATTACTTATAAATAAGCCTATTCGAGGGGGTAGCCTCCTTTACATTACATAAATGAACAATTCTTGGATGATACAAATGAAAAAACCTCTTTTCTATATATAGGAGTCCATGGGGTCATAATATAATCCTAGCCGACCTAAAAATAATAATGTAAGGGCATAAAAATAACAATAGTGGGATTTTATGGGGCATAATAATAACAATATGGAGACTACAAGGGTACAACAATAACAATAAAGAGGCCACACTAACAACAATAAGGGACTACACTAGTAATATAGGGACCTAACATGCCCCTATCCTTAAAAAAAGTGTTGTTCGCAACCCTTGAGTAGCTCTGATGCTTCTGTATCAAATTTTCATCCTCCCATGTGGAATCTTCAGTGATTAAGTTCTTCCACTTGATGAGATACTCTGAAATTGATCGATTTCGTAGTTGTTAAGTTCATGTTTCCATGATTGCTTTAGGTTCCAATATGATTTTTCCTTCCTCATCAAGTTCTAGCAATATTGTTTGAACTAGAATTTTTTCACATATAACCTTCTTTAAGCATGAAACATGGAAAACTGGGTGCACTCAATAAGAAGCAGGAGGCTCCAATTTGTATGCCATAGTACAAATCCTTTGCAACACTTTGTAAGAACCATAGTACTTTGGTGATAGTTTATTATCCTTCTTATCTTGCTTGAGGGACATTTTTTTGTATGGTTATATCCATAATAACATTGAGTCTCCTCCATCAAATATCCTCTCACTACGATGTTGATCTGCTTGTTGTTTCATTCAATTTTATGCCAAATTTATGTTATCCTTTAAGAGTTGGAGAACTTGTTTTTGATGCTCAATGTGATCTTCCACTGCATGAACCTTAGAATTTTATATTAAATTTGATGTGATAGATGGTGGATGATATCCATAAAGTTCCATAAATTGGGTCATTTTTTCTGCAGTATGGAAGGAAGTGTTATACCACCATTCAACCAAAGGTAACCACTTTAGTCATTATGTTTGTTTATTAGATAGAAAACAACAAAGATATCCTTCCAAACATTTATTTATTGTCTCAGTTTTCCCATCAGATTGAGGATGATAAGATGAGATATGAGCTAGTTGAGTACCCAAACAACAAAATAATTCCATCCAAAAATTTCCTGTGAAAATGGGAAATTTGTCACTTACAATAATCTGTGGGTTTCCTTGTACCTTTTAAATTGTTTCCATAAATTAAGTAGCAATTGTACTTGCTTTAAATGGATGAGATAATGCACAAAAATGTACATACTTGGTAATTCTATCAACTACAGCCATCATGACACTCTTTCCTTTGGACTTAGGTAAACCTATGATAAAATCCATTGAAACCTCCTCCCAACATTAACTTGGAATGGATAAAGGCTGTAGCAAACCATGGGCCTTAACTGTCTCAACATTATTTTTTTGGCAAGCCAAACATTATGCCACAAAATTTTTAATATCGGAATTAAGGCCATCCCAAAAAAATCTTTCTTCACCCTGTGGTAAGCTTTTAAAAATCCTGAGTGTCATTCTAAGGGAGAGGTGTACAATTCCAAAATAATTTTTTCTTCTAGTTGGGAATTCTTATAAATATATAAGCGATCTTTGTACCATAAGGAATCGTTTCTCCAACTAAATGTATCGAATGTATTGGAATCTTACTGCAAATTTTGAATGAGTATCCACATGTCTTCATCATTCTTCCAGTCCTCCCTTTATTTGGTTATCCAATCTGGTTGGATAATAGAAATGGAAGAAAGAAATTCTTCCACCTCCTCATCCTTTCTTGAGAGTGCATATGCAACAACATTTCACTTCCCTTTTTATGGATGATTTCAAAGTCATAACCAAACATATTTGTGACCCATTTCTACTGCTCTTCTAAAGATAGTCTTTGTTCCAAAAATTATTTAAGACTATCATGATCAATTTTTACCTTCAAGTGTCTTCCCACTAGGTAAGGTCACCATTTCTTTAGTGCATGTAGTAACGCCAACATTTCCTTCTCATAAATTGCTTTCTGTAAATACTTTCCTTTGATTGGACGACTTTCAAAAGAAATAGATCTTCCTTCTTGCATTAAAATAGAACCAATTTCATTTCTTGAGGCATCACATTCTATAGTAAAGGTTTTTGTGAAGTATGGCGCAACTAAGACCGATGTTAGGCACATTTCCTCTTTAAGAAGTTCAAAGGCCTTAGTTTGTCCAGGAGTCCATGAAAATGCATCTTTATTGAATATTATCATTAGAGGTGTTGTTATTCTTCCATAATTCTTAACAAACTTGCAATAGTACCCTATTAACTCGAGAAATCCTCGCAATTTATTTATGGTTGTGGGGAATTTCCATTCCTTAATGGATTTAATTTTGTTAGGGTCTACCTTAACATCCTCCTGAGATACAATATGGCCTAGATATTCCACCTCTTGTACTCCAAAGAAACCTTTGGAGGTTTTTTCATATAATTGTTTCTTCTGCAATAGTTTGAGAACAAAGTCAACATGTTGAACATGATCCTTCCAAGAAATGTTGTAGATTAGTATATCATGAAAAAATGCTAACACAAATTTTCAAAGGAAGGGTTTGAAAATGGAATTCATCAACCCTTAAAATGTAGAAGGTGCATTGTTAAGGCCAAAATACATGACCAAAAATTCATAATGACCCTCATGAGTTCAAAATGTTGTTTTTGGAATAAATTTAGTCTCCGTTCTAATTTGATGATATCCTGAACAGAGATCCAACTTGGTAAAATAAATTGCTCCATGCAATTCATCCAATAATTCATCGATCAAACAAATGGGAAATTTATCTTTAATAGTGAGCTTATTGATCTCCCTATAATCCAGACACATGCACCATGATCCATCCTTCTTGTGCACCAATGCTACTAGAGTAGAGAAATAACTTTCACTATGTTTAATTATACCAGTCTCTAAAATTTCTGCAATCATACGTTCAATTTCTCTCTTTTGGACATAAGGATATATGTAAGGCCTGATGTTTGGAGGAACACTTCCTGGAATCAAATGAATAGCATGATAATGATCATGAATAGGTGGGAGTCCTTTGGGAGTTTCAAACACCTTGGAATGATTTTCCAAGAATTTTTGGAGATATGGAGAAGTAAATGATTTTGATGTTGGAACTTCTAGTGAGGATAATTGTGCAATTATACCTTGTTGTTCTTTATTCAAAAGCTTGGTCATGACATTAGAGCTTATATTATTTCTTGTCTTCCCTGTGATACCCTGTAATTCAACATCCTTTCCTTCTGAAAAAAAATTCAGGAATAGTTCTTGGAAATTAAAAGCTATCATCCCCAAAGATTGTAACCATTGTACTCATAGTATAACATCATCACCTACCATTGGAATGGAAAGCAATGGAAAATTCAACACATATTCCCCCATGGTTAGCTTGATATTATGGTATTTTCCAAAGAATTTTATAGTTCCTTCATTCGCAACCATCACTTGACACTCTGGTGCTGGGTATAGGAATCAATTCAATTCCTCTACTACCTTATAATGGATAAAATTATGGTTAATACCCGAATCAATCAACAATATTACATTTTTATTCTTGATACGTCCTTCTATGTTGAGAGTTTTAGGAGTGGTAATTCCTACCAATGCATTACAGGATATGGTAACACTCATTTCTTCTTTCTCTAGGGTTGGTTCCTAGTGTATATCCTCTTCCTTTAAAGTTTCTTGTTAATTTTCTTCCTCCTCTTCACAACCAATGTAAAATTTATTCTCAACACACTTATGACCTTTAGTGTATTTTCTATCACAAATGTAGCAAAGCCCTTTTGCTCTTTTTTCTTCCAATTGTTGTGGTGTCAACTTTGTAGGGTTGTGGAAGTCTAGGAGTAGCAACACTTCCATATTTATATATGTGAGTGGTAGGCTTCCTTGTCACCATAATTTCAATTTCAATTTTTCTTGTCAACCTGAATGACTTCTCCAATGAATCAGTTTCCCAAAGGTGAACCTCATGTTGGATGTTATACTTTAAATTCCCTATGAAGACATCAGTCTTGTGTTACTCTAGAATATCAGTTACCCTTATATTCAATTTTTGGAGGTCCTCAACGTGCTCCACTATCAAACCCTGTTGTTTGAGAATTATAAATTGGATAAAGAAGGTGTTGCTCTTTGTACCCTCATAATGTTCTATCATTTCCTCCGTAAATGCTAACCAAGTGACATTTTTTTATGAGAGCAAAGCCATTGATACCATACAAATGTAATTTTTTCTAAATATAAATTTTCAATGTGTACCTTTTGTGTGTTTTTCACATTATGGAAATCAAAATATTACTCCATCTTTAGTATCCATGTTACGGGATCCTTGCCATAAAAATTCCTCATATTGATATTTAGGATATGGTGGGTCTTAAATCCAACATTAGAGTTTATGAAATCAAAATCGAAATTTATTTTGTTCTCATCATGAGCTTCCTCTACTACCTTTTCGCCATTAGGAATCATTTCTTGTATCAACTCTATCAAACGTTCCTTCAGACCTTCCATGTCTGCTTTTGGAAAATTCTTCATGTCTTCCAAGTTGCCTTTAATTTTTTCTTCTATCTTAGTTTTCATTCAATACATCTTAGCTTCCATGCCATTCTTCAAACCATACATATTCGCTTCAACACTTGTCTTCAAACCATCCATCTTAGCTTCCACACCTTTCTTCAAAACTTCTATTTCATTTTTCGTTACTCTTTGCGAGAGCGAAATTTGTTGCACTTGGTCTTGTAATTTTGATATATCATGTTGCACTTATTCGTCTTCATGTGTCATAGTAGAGCCTTCTAATGGCTCATATTCCTCCTCATTATTTTTAACTGGGTCATTATAGCTAATATTTACTAGATGATTGTTTTTAAATTTAGTAAACTCATCCGCCTTGACATCAATACAATAAAAAATCCTCTTGGTATCATTATTATACCATCTATATCCTTTGCTATTATAATATTTTCCAAGAAAAATACCTTCATAAACCCTTGCATCAAAATTAACAAGCCTTTCATCATTTCTCTTGATGTAATGCCTACGACAAAAAACTCTAAAATCATTTAATGTTATAGGTTTTCCATACCAAATCTCACAGCAAGTCTTATGAATATTTAGTATGAAATGAGCTTTGTTGTTTATCATGAGTGATGTCTGAATGAATTCATCCCAAAATATTTGTTGAACTTTCTTTTCATTCATAATAGCTCTAGATAGTTGTTGGATAGATCTATTGGCTCTCTCTACTACAACATTATGTTTTGGAGCTTTTGTTATTGTGAAATGTCTCCTAATTCCATGCTTCTTACAATATTCAAGAAACTATTTTAAATTAAATTCGCTTTCATTATCAGATATTATGCTCTTGATTTAAGTTCCATTTTCAGCCATATATTTTAAATCTTTGAACTTCTCAAATGCTTCATATTTTTCTCTAAGAAAAGAAAACCATGTCAACATCCTGAAATAATAAATTATAAGAATTAAATACAATTTACATATGGGTGAAAGTGTTCAGTATGGTACACACAAGTCCATGTGTTCTATCTGAAGTGGCTTTGATGATCAGCTCTACATAGACTTGAATGGTACTCGAGTTTTCTTACCCAACTGACAAGACCCGCAAATCGTGTTCTCAATTTTTTATAGCTAATTTAAATCCTTTATAACATTATTCTTGCTCAATTTGACTATCTAATCAAAATTTAGATGTTGAAGTCTCCAATGTCATAGCTCGCTCTCATCAATATTTGACAAGTGGCACCTATATTTGTTTCTCTTTTAGAACATAAACATTACTATTTGTTCTCATAGCTTCAACCACTATATCACTTATGCCTACAAACTTGATTTGAAAATTTTTAGCCTTAAAAATTACATCATAACCTTGATCACACATTTGAGACACACTAAGTAGGCTATGAGTCAACCCATCCACATACAATACATTATTAAATTTAACTTTGCCATTTGATAGAAAAAAATATCCTATACCAACAATATTACTAGTTGCACTGCTACCAAAGGTTACATTACCCTTTCAACTATTTTTCATGTCAAGAACTTGTTCTTGTTTCCCAACATGTGTTTGGAACAATCACTATCCACATACTAGTGATTTCCTTCATTCTGAGAATAAAAAACAATATTACATTTCTATGTGTTCTCATTTTCTTTGCAAACCTTGGGCTTTTTTCTAATTTTCTCAATAAATGGTTCATGCTTATTATCCTTAAGTTTGTAGTCAACTGCTCTATGACCAAAATGTTTACATTTAAAACACTCAATCATATTGCTCAAATGAGAAAAATAATTGTTGTACTTCGGTCTATTATTCCTCACTATAATTAATTAATTTTTTGTTGATTTCTTCTTCATTCTATGAGCTGCCTGTAGGATAAATTCACTCTGCAATTTGTTTCTTTGTGTCCATAATTAGTGCAAGTGAAGCAATAGCCTAGAAATATATTATCATACCTAGAAAAATGCCTTTTAATAATTGGCTAGATTGATTTCTGTGTTTTTCAATTTTTTCATCCCACATTATTCTTTTGCTATGAAAAATTTCTCCCTTTAATTTGTTGTTGTTGATCATTTTGTGTGTTATCAACCTTTTTTTTCTAACCCTAAATCACTAACCCCTAGCCCTCACTGCTTGACGACTTTTCCATAGTAGGAGGAGCTTATTTTCCTAATTTTGACCCTGAACCGCAAGATAGCAGGCTTATGTTGGTGGACCAGCAGCTTGAGCCGCTACCAGGGCCACTTGTGCCTACAGCACAAGCCCTAATCCTTCAGTGTGGAGCCTATGGTCCAAGAAACCTTCTAGATTCACTAAGTCCCTAACAGATGAGTTCAATTACTCACTCATTCAAGCTGGCCAGGACTGATCCATTAGAAGTTTCCTTAACTTCTCGTCATCCTAAGAATTTACATTCATCCTCTAGAGACTTGTCATTCACCTATTTATACTAGGTCATTTGAGAGGGTCAAGCTAGTTCCATAGTTCCAGAGTCGTAATTTGATAGTCGTAATTCGAGAGTCTAAGAGAGTCATGTTGTTACTGAGATATTGACACCCCATGGCTATCTTGGCACTATGTTGAGAGTTTGTGAGGTCTCATGTTATAGGAGAGTGTTCTTCATATTCTCGTCTAGTGGGGAAACTCTGCAAATTGCAGACAGTAGAAGCTGAAAGTAAGGTATTGAAGCGAAATTTTTTATAGTAATGAAGATCCATGTTCCCTTCAAGTATTTGATTGTAACTTGGAATCGTTTTATCTTGTCATTTTTCTAACGATATATTGAGGAATATCTCTTATTTTCTTCGTTTGGTTGTGACTATGTGTAGGAATTGAGACCATAGGTAGATCAGATAGATCGCTCACATGGAGCACAACAGATCATCATCAAACTCAAGATCCATCCTCGACTTGCGAGGAGGAAAGGTAACTCCTCCTTCCTCATAGTATTAAACGATTTCATGACTGCTTGTAGATCATGAAGGATTGGTAATCTTGAATGTCTTTTTTACCATGCTTGTGTATTTCTGGTGGTATAATGGACATTATGTTACGGGGCAACAACTCCTTGTAGGTTTTCCTACAAAAATGTGACTAGGCATTCGAGTATGTGTTGTCTTTGTCTTTTTCCTAATGCAAAATCCCTTATTTTATTTCGTTTACAAAGGTGATTAACTTTTTACCTTTTAATTTTCTTTTTTAAGCTAGATTTAACCTAAAATCCAAGACTAGTTTGATCTTTAGAGACTCTCTGTGCTTCCAAAATGTCATTTAAATTATTAGCCCATCTTCTAAACTTTTGGTTAAAGCTGAGTTGGGTTTCTTCCTTTTCTAATTATTTTCCAAACAAAACAATTTCACCCTCTATCATTTCACATGTTGGATTATTCTCACTCAATTTTTGAGTTAAATATTCTTGAATCTTCTTACCCACTTCAATTTTTTGGAGCACTGGTTTAACGGCTTTAGAATTTTCCTATCTCAACAGTTCTTTCTAAGTTATTATTTTCTTTCTCAACCTTTCAATCACCACTAGGGTGTTGACCAGTTCTCCTTCTAAGTCTACTTCAACCTCATATTCATCAAAACTAATGTATTCAAATTGTAGATTGTCTATTGACATAAGAATGAATTTATTTTGACTTTCATCATCTATGTCCTCATCTGAGGATTGGTTTCCTTCACGTTTAGATGCGTTGGGTTCTTGGGTGTATAAGCTCTTGTTATTGGCCTTCTTCCTATGCTTTTACACTTTCCTTAACTTCTCTCTAGGATCATATTCCTTCCTCTTAGTTTTAGGACACTTGGAAGAATAATGACAAACTTAACCACAATTAAAGAACTTAAAAGGTAACTTACCTTTGTACTTTCCTTAATCTCTCTTGCGCTTCCTCATAAATATGGCTTCTTCTTCATCTGATTCATAACATGAATCAAAATTCTCTTCCTTGGGCTTCTTATCTTCTCTCACGGTCGACTCATTTTCTGCAGGCTTGCCATTTGACATTTTCATCTCATAAGTAGTGTCTCTACCAAATAATTGGTCAAGAGTGAGTGTATTTAAATTGGGAATCTCCACAATGGTTGATAATTTGGGATTGAATCTCTCAAGGAGAGATCTCAACACCTTTTGAAATAAAACAAGTTCTTCTATTTTCTCATCAAGGCCTCTTATAATGTTCACAACCTCATCAACTCTCAAGAAGTAATTTGCAATATCTTCATCATCATGCATCTTTAAAGACTCAAATTTAATTCTAAAACTTTGAATTTTAGCTATCTTTACCTTTCTATCACCTTCATAGAATCTGCTCATCTTGTCCCAAATAGCCTTTGTTGTTGAACATTCCATAACCTTAACCAATTCTTATTCAGATAGGCCAACAGGCAAGTTTATATCTAATAATCACTATTGGAGGCCTTTGATATTCTTCTTACACAACATCCCACACATCAGCTCCAAGTAATTGAATGTAGGTCCTCATCCTAACTTTACAAAACACATAGTTTGTTCCTTCGAAAATAGGTGTCCTATTAGTGAATCCTCCTTCCTGGTTTTTCATTGTCCTCGATCTTTATTTTAGTTGCTAAACTAATTTGAATCAACTAAGTTTTGATACCAATTGTAGAAACCAGGACAATATTAAAATGGGGGTGAATCAATATTGTAGGATTTTTAAAACTTCCTTTTAATTGTGTAACACTACTAGGAAACCAAGAAATACTTCATCAATTAATCCATACGATCATGACACGAACCAACATAAACAACACAAATTGCACACAAATATTCTTCCAATTTTTCTACAATTTTTTCACAAGGTTAGAAACTACTTGTTGTTACAAAAAAATTTGGCTACAATCAGTAGGAAGCTACTACTCCATGATTTATCAGCTACAACTAAAAGGAGATACAACCCCTAAATCTATACTAGAAACTTTTGGAATGAGCTACAACCCCTGATATGAAAGCTACAACATGTGTGACCTCTATGATTCATCTTTCATACAATTCTCATGCTCAAATCAAGAAGGCCAATTTTAACATAAAAAATTACATATGTCTCTTCAAACACTCACAAAAAACACCTTCAACAATGTCTAATTAGTTTTAAATCCACCATCCACACTAGTAGCATCAATCCAACCTAACTCTCACACACCAAAATCATGATCAAACTTGTTTAGTCGATTATGCTTATAAATAATTTTGACTAATAAATTAGCTTCTTTTTTTTAGTTAACTTCGGGTATTCCTCCATGCATAAATATTTATTTTTATCTTTATCATGCTTTAACTTACTCTTCTGGATATGTTATTTGAGTCCTATACCGTTTCTTTATTATTCTAATAAGAATATCTAAGTTTAATTTTCAATTTTTCTTATTTCATCATTTTATCAGAGTTTAGTTGTATTTTTAACTATAGTTCCTACTTTGGTGAGTGTTATGTTTGTCTAAATTTCCAAATATACTATAAATAATTTCCATTCTTTTGTATTTTTCCCTTAATCCCATGGCACTTTGTACATTGGCCCCTTATCCCATATAACCAAGGTTTATTACCATAGCCTTAATCCCTGAGTGATTAGTCATCATCTTTCTTTCTGAATGACATCATGTTCAGGTCATACATTGTACGTGGCATATGATGATTTATCCTCATGTCACCCAGGAATGGCCCACTTGGCCACTTGAAAAGTATGAAAATGGCTACCATGTGTCACTAGTACGGTGTGTCACATCACTGGTGTTGTCATCATCAGGAATAGCTTGTCCCTATGACCTATGCATCCACTTGTCATTTTTTCATATCGTCAGACCCTAGTCACCTATCGGTTAACCACCCATTGGCTTGTGGTTCCACTTATGTGATCACATGTCATGGTCCCATTATGGTCACAATTACAATCATACAAAATCGTTGGTGGTATGCAGACACCCCTTGTGCGATATGGTGGTAAAGAGGAGTGGGATTTTTTTTGCAACTCATCTCCATTATCGATCTCAACATCAATGATCTGAGAATGACCTCCCATTAGAGACCCCCTCCTATCTTCTAATGTTCGAGCGCACAGACCCCCCTGCATTTTCATTGATGCATTAGTGGGGAAATGTGACGCTTGATCCTCCTATCAACATGCTCGCCTTTTAAATAGTCACCTTTACCATTATTTATATCTTGTTATCTTCCAAGTTTGGCCGAATGCCAAATTTAATGGCTACTAAGTCCACCACACCATATTTAGCTCCAACTTTCACTTTGCGTTTGATACCTTTGACTATCCATATTTTCTGATCTAGGAGACCATTTTCTAACTTCCACAAACCAACAAAAAGATATTTCATAGCTATTTCCATCTAAGTTCGTTCCAACTATAGTGGATACCATATGTTATCCAATAATTGACTTCAAATTCTATGAACCATTTCCATTTTGATCTTCATTATTCTTTTTTCTTTTTTCCCATCAACTTTGTCATCATAATTGACACCTTTTCCATCAATGATAACATAATTCTAATAGTGGGTTGATATTACAAACACATGGTGGAATTGATATACTTGTTAACGTATGAAAATATGTTAGCGCACAAATAATATGTTATTCGTTTCCCTTTGAAGTGTATTGAAATCGTTATCCAACATGTTAGCCCCAACAATCTCCCACGCTGAGGAGGACATTGAATGAGGTAACCTCGGGCCTCTTTTGGCTTGGTATCTACCCTTACCAAGTTGGAGAGGGCTCTCTCCATCAAATCACAGTCAAATCTTGAATATGAGTGAAAGGATTTAGGTGAGATCTATTAGGCTCCAATGTTTTTTGTGAGTTAATGGGGTTTAGTTGGATGATGGTTTTAGGAAGGTGAAAACTAGGAGCTAGATTTAGACTTTCAGATGATAATTTACAGAGATAATTAGGAGCAAGTTAGGTATGCATAAGAGGTATTTTAGAGTTTTATTCATTGATGGTATAGGATGAAATTGCAGAAAATCAAAATGAGTAGAAGAGGTGAATTAATTTTGATAGAAGAATACAAATACATGAGAATTTCTTTTAAAATAGAGCATCTATACATGAATTATTTTTACAAACTAGAGATATTACCACTAGAAAACAAATATAATGATAAAATGTATAAATATTAACACAACGAAGCAACGTTATGAAATTTACACACCACAAGAATTCCTAAAAAATAGATGTAACTTCGGGTTTTATTATTGTCAAAACAGTACACTAGTTCCAAATCTCTCCACCCTGAGATGTCCAACACTCCCACCTCTAGACTATTACACAAGCATTCTTTTTTATAGGCCAAATCACAAGGGCCTATTTTTCCAAAACCATAAATGCCTTTTTTGCAATAAATGAATAACAAAAATAACATATATATCTTTATAATCACTTTAACTGATAATCAAAATTTAAAAAATATATATATATATATATATATATATATATATATATCGATAAAAATAACACCAATGATGACAAAAATGTCAAAGAGCCTCGAATATTTGAATTTGTTGGTGTCAAACCCTATCAGATCCACCACTTGTGCTCTCCCACTGCTAATACTACTCCTCGATATCCTATAGCTACTAATTTTGTGCCTTGAAGCTCTGCCACCCTATCCTTTGACCATCGATCATGTGCCTAATAATTTGGAACCGCCTCCAAAAATATTCCACTGAAATCTTCCTCCACTCTCTTAGCATGCGTCAACTAATGCGTGGCCACTCTTACCTGCATGGATCTGCTTGTTTGGATGTCTAAAGATTAAGCAAAATCTCTAATTTTTTTGTACAAAATCAGGAACTGGAAAGAGTCGATTGCCTTCAAAACTGGAAAAAAATCACAACTACTGAGTATTTTTCCACACATTTTTATTTTTTACAATCATACATTTTTGTATGCCACTCAAAGAACATTTAACAAAAAACTAAAAATAACCAATAGTCTATGTTGAGAAACAACCAAACATACAATTGTGAAAAATACGTTTCGCACTCTTTGGATATGTAAATGTGACTGAGGCTCTAAATTTGTTTTGGCATCAAGCTTCTCATGTTTATCCCCAAGATCATAGGAACGTTGAATGGCACTTCCTCTTTTGGCCCCCACAGTATGGTATGTTAAACCAGCTTCAATAGCCTTCTTCAACTTCATATATAAATTATCACAAACACAATAAGGCTTATTAGGATTTGGAGCCGAGCAAGCCTTTAGAGACTTCTCGGCACTGCATGCATGGCAGAAAATAAGCCCATAATTATAGAAATTATGAAGTTTTCTTGTAAAACCAAATGGAAGCCAACAACATGAACACATAGATTGGTCAACACCTGAAACCCACTTATGAAGAAAAATGGCTGCTATGAAACTAGAACCGCACACTACACTTTTGACTTGTTTGTCTTTTAGTGCTTCAACCAAATTTGGGGAATTTCTATCTTCAATATCATCATGACCTAACCGTCCATTTGTACCCTTTCCCCATGTGTACACTTATGTTTTTAATATCAAAACTGCAACATGATAAGCACCATAGGCTTTATCCTCTACAAATGCATTACGATGCTTCCCTTCCTCGGATTGATGTAAACAACTCACCAATTATCAGATTGAAAACAGAATCCATAGTTGGAACCTTTCTAATCGTAAGCCCAATTGAAATGCAAAAAAAAGGAAACGTTTGAACAAAATTTGTGGTTCCCTCCAAAGGGTTGATTATACAGGTGGGTGCATCAGTTAAATCATCAGTTCCATGAACTACACAAATTTTCTTCACCAATTAACTTATGTTCTGAGCATTTTTTCTTCAGGAACTAGAACGCAAGATCCAGTTTTACTGTCCATCCCGTAGACACCTTCCAGCCATTGTTCTGAGCTTGCCCATGCATAATGTTGACTCATTTCCCCTGCGTTAAGAAGGATTGGTTTTTGCTTTTGACACTCGACCTATTCTGCATTTGGTGTTTTCAATAAATTTCTAACCAGCTTCAAAAATGGATTCCCTTTGCCATCCCCCTGCTCAAAATCGAATGCTCCAGGAACATCAGTTGTTCCAGCAGCAAAGCCAAAGACCATAGCAGCAGGGCATGTCTTAACAATACTTTACTTGTTGCGATCTTCATCTAAAATTTTTACCTCGAGATTGTAAAAGTCAAGATACACATGACGATAATCTATTTTTCCAAACAACTTCTAAGTTTCACCGCTTGAATAATTTAGAATTTCTTGAATTTTCTTCCAATTATGTGAGTGATTGCAAATTCATCCTGGGTTTCCCCGCATTCACGATAAGATAACTCATTTTTCCTATTACAAGTGTCGTGATTGAACCTGTAAGGAACCGTGTCTATACAAATTGTACTACAAATTTGGGTCATCGTAACTCATATTCGATTAATGTACTGCAAGATAGATCCATCTAACTCGGATCTATCGCCGAGAGGGATCAATCTCGAGGTGCAAAACCTTATTTTTTGAGGCAAAATCCCGATTTGAGCCACCTCGAGAGATTTGATCCCTCTCGGCGCATGATAGATCCGGAGTTAGATGGATCTATGCTGGTTCCAGTCGGTGGCATCAACGTCACATTTTTCAGATTATTAAATTTTTTGTATATTTTTGAGATGTACATCATACTTTGAAATTTTTAAGATTAGAAATACAAATTATAACAAATTTTATTAATATAAATATGTTTGGTGATCTTAAAAATGAACTAATTAATATATTAAATAACAAATACACCTATCATATCATTGAAATATCAAATACACCTATATTAAGCCGACATTTATTTTTCAGATTATTAAATTTTTTGTATATTTTTGAGATGTACATCATACTTTCACACTCTCTATATTCACTCTCTATATTCTCTCTCCAGCTTTCACACTCTCTATATTCATTCTTACCTCCCTCTCTCTCCCCCTCCATCTCCATCATTATTTCCCTACCTCTCTCCACTCTCTCTCTTCCTTTCTCTCCCACCTCCCTCTCTCTCTATCTTCACCTTCCAAATTTGTTAATATATGCCTCTCTCTCTCTCCTTCTCTCCTCCCTTGTCTCCATCTCTCCTTTTTTATCTCTTTATCTCACACCAAACATACACACTCTTTCTCCATCTCTCCATTATCACTCCCTCTCTCTCTCTCCTCTTGTCACTATCTATGCATTTCATCTTCCCTCCCTCTCTCATCCTATCTCCCTCCCTCTCTCTTCCTCTCTCTCAAGTCCCCTCTCGTTTCCTTCCTCTCTCTCCCTTTCTCTCCTACCTCCCTCTCTCTTCTCACATAACTCACTCTCTCTTTCTCTCTCGTTCCCATACAATCCTCTCACTCCCCCCTCATTCTTTTTTTCTCTCAACTCCTCTCTCTCGGCGTTCATATCTCTTCCTCTGTCTCTCTCTCTCTCTCTCCCAAATCCTCTCTCTTCCTCCATCACTCTATCTCTCTCTCCAAATATATTACTATATCCCTCCCTTTCTTCTTCTCTCTCCTTCTCTCCCCCCTTGTCTCAATCAATCTTCCTATGTCTCTTTATCCCACCCTAAACATACATAGTCTCTCTCCATATCTCCATTGTCACTCCCTCTCCCTCCACTTCTCACTCTCTATGTCTTTCTTCTTCTATCCCTCTCTCTCTCTCCCCCTCCGCCTCTCTCTCTCTCTCTCTCTCTCTCTCTACCCTCCAATCCTCTTCTCTTTATCTCTCTCTCCCACCTCCATATATTTATGCCCCCTCTCCTCTTTACTCCTTTCTACTCCTCTCTCACTCCTCCTCTCTCTCTCTTCATTCCTCCTCTCCCTCTCCTTCATTTATCTCCACATTTCCTTTGTCACTCCAAACTATTTCTCCACCTCTATCATATGTCTTCTGCTTCTTCCTCTCATATATATATATATATATATATATATATATAGATATAATTTAACAAATTTAATATTTTATTAATATAAAGTTATAAAATTTAATAATATTAATATGAATATTAGATTTAGTAATATTAATATTTTAATGTTAATGTTAGGTTTAATAATGTTTTTTTTGTGTGTTATTATTATTAATTTGGTCCATGGCTTCATATATAATTAGATGTTAATTTCTACTCCTATTTGATATTTTTTTATTTATTTACCTTACCTTTTTATACCTCTTTTATAAATATAGTATTGGGCCATGGTATTGGGCCCATCGTATTAATAATAATTATCCCATGGTATTTTGGCCTATGATATGAAGATTACCCTTTACATAGAAACCCTTTTTGAGTTTTTGTAAATATAAAGAGTGTTTATAGAGTAAATATAAAAGGAAGTTTATTTATTTACCATACCTCCGGAGTAAGTAGAAAAAGAGGTTTTATTTATTTACCATACCTCTAGTTTATTTATATTTATATTTATTTATATTTACCTTTTTTATAAATATGGTATTTGGCCCATAGGCCTTTAGTTTATTTACGATACCTCTAATTTATTTATATTTTTATTTATTTATCATATTTTTTTTAGTGTTTGTAAACCTCTTCATATTTTGATAAATTTATTTTTTAATGAATTTTTAATTGCTTATTTATATGATTTTCTAAATTATTGTTTAAGCCAACATTATTGAGATTTTATTTTTAAAACTTTCTCTAGTTTTTGTTATTTTGGCTTCAGACACACATCGCAGTCATACTGGATTGTAAAATGCGCCTCTCGGCTCAATAAGAACCATTGAGCAAATCAATCAATACTGATAGAGGTGACTAAAAAGACCCTGAAACTCAATTACTTCCCCCAAAAAATTTCCTTTATAAACCTTTTTTATTTTTTAAACCTTTCATTAAATCCATATAAAAATCTCTCTTTTATTAGAAATTTTCAACAAATATTAGTCACTATTTAAAGAAATATTATTTAATATACTTTCATTAAATCGATATAAAAATATCACTTTTATTAGAAATTTTCAACAAATATTAATCAATACATAAAAAATATTATTTAATATGCCAAAATTTTATAAAGAGTTTGATCAAATCCTTTAAATAGAATTACTTAGTTAAAAGTTATGGATAAATTTACCATATCAATAACTTTTCAAACATTCAAACCTGGACGAATACGATGACAACTGTAGGGTTTTCAATTCACCCATGTTCCACCAACGCGGCAACAGCGCAGGGTGAACGTGCGTGTGGACTGGTCCTCTGATTGTCCCAGCAGAGACTCTCCTAGGTGGAAGCTCAGTAAATACTGAGCAGTTCTGCACTTTAGTTACACAGATAAAAAACTTAGTTCTTTCAGGAAAAATTCACGTTCAAAATCTTGGATCTCCTCTGCACGTTCTTCAGATCAGTTTTCCAGTTTGTGAAGAGTTTTAGATCTATTCCGAAATCTGTTTGGCGATGCACTCCATTTTGTGAAAAGACTTATGTTGGCTCTGATGCGATGTAACTGCATCTATTATGATTTCCATGTTCGAAACATGGTTTCTAATTTTCAACAAATCTGCAATTTGTTTTTAAAAATTGACAAAGTGACAAAGTGCCTGCAAAGTAAAACCTATAACAGATAGCTCTTCGCAAATCCACTCATTATGAGACTGATAGTAAAATATAAGTGTATTATTATATCTTATGCCGAATTATTGACTGAGATACATTCATGGGTATACTGAGCAGTCCTTAAATATCAAAATAATGGCAAACCCAAATTGGTGTTCAGATCAAATCTAAGAAACCCAAGGGTAATAAGAAGTCCCACGCTATAAAATAGAATAGTGAAAAATTAATACCTATGATCTCTACGAGAGATTTCTCACGCATTTTCTATCCTCACCCTAATCAACAAATTGAGAGACGAAGAAACACAAGAGGGAACCTATCAAGACTCCTATAACTGAAAGCGAAAGCGTGACAAGATCGCTAAGACGATCGATGATACGAATTCGGGAGGCAGGCCTTGCGTTTAGTATATCCACTAGTGCGTTTAGTATCTCCTCCATATGCTATTTATATAATTATTAAAACTTATTTGTTAAGCCGACATTTATTTTTTATTTTTATTAGTTTAATTTAAAATTTGAGCCGACATTAAGGACGTGACAAACCTGACATCGGAGTCATACTGGGCTGTAGATGTACCCTTTCCCCATGTGTACACTTATGTTTTTAATATCAAAACTGCAACATGATAAGCACCATAGGCTTTATCCTCTACAAATGCATTACGATGCTTCCCTTCCTCGGATTGATGTAAACAACTCACCAATTATCAGATTGAAAACAGAATCCATAGTTGGAACCTTTCTAATCGTAAGCCCAATTGAAATGCAAAAAAAAGGAAACGTTTGAACAAAATTTGTGGTTCCCTCCAAAGGGTCGATTATACAGGTGGGTGCATCAGTTAAATCATCAGTTCCATGAACTACACAAATTTTCTTCACCAATTAACTTATGTTCTGAGCATTTTTTCTTCAGGAACTAGAACGCAAGATCCAGTTTTACTGTCCATCCCGTAGACACCTTCCAGCCATTGTTCTGAGCTTGCCCATGCATAATGTTGACTCATTTCCCCTGCGTTAAGAAGGATTGGTTTTTGCTTTTGACACTCGACCTATTCTGCATTTGGTGTTTTCAATAAATTTCTAACCAGCTTCAAAAATGGATTCCCTTTGCCATCCCCCTGCTCAAAATCGAATGCTCCAGGAACATCAGTTGTTCCAGCAGCAAAGCCAAAGACCATAGCAGCAGGGCATGTCTTAACAATACTTTACTTGTTGCGATCTTCATCTAAAATTTTTACCTCGAGATTGTAAAAGTCAAGATACACATGACGATAATCTATTTTTCCAAACAACTTCTAAGTTTCACTGTTGAATAATTTAGTAAATTTCTTGAATTTTCTCTTTCCAATTATGTGAGTGATTGCAAATTCATCTGGGTTTCCTGGGCCTCGACGATAAGATAACTCATTTTTCCTATTACAAGTGTCGTGATTGAAATCAGAAGGAAATCCGGTGTCTATACAAATTGTACCCAAGAAATTTGGGCTCACGTCACCCACATTTGACTAATAAAATGCAGCAACAAATTGAGGTCTCTCCATGTTCCTGAATTAGCTTCGAACTCGGTGGGAAATACTAGCCATCCTTGTAGTTGGCCAACCACCTGTGCTATGAAAATATTCTGAAATATTATGTATACCATCATATGCATGTGGAATTAAGTTTGAAATTATTTTATAAAGTTGTATCCATGGAATTGTATGGTGAGAAAAACCATGCATTTGAGCCTCGGCAATAGGTCGATCAACACACTTTTTTTCATAAAACTTTGAGGAAAAACCACTATAAGGACGTTGGGATCCGAAACTGTGTTTGCGCAGTCCATTTTTGTTATGAGAATATCTCCCTATCCGCTTAAAATTTGGAAATATGTCTTGTGAGTCACCTAATTGACTCTGTTCTGCATAAAACCCACATTTCAGATTTTCAAAATTGACCTCATATTGCTCAGAAAATGCCTCTTAAATTGACTGCATTTTGCCTTTGTTTCTCTGTGTTTGACATACACAATAAAGCTCCCAATTACGAGTTGAAACCTAAATTTTTTTTAATTCAATTCTATAGACGCTGCTAAGGAACAAAATCCCATTTCCACACCTACAATCAACTGCTACAGCACAAAATTAAAATATACATTGCTGTCATATTGGTATATGAATATGAGAAAAAACAAATGTCCTAAACTAGCAATGCAAAAAAAATAAGTCCATGTCTTTTGTCAAAATCTCCAACTTGGTAAGAAAAGACAAAATCCATGTGTGCGAGGAACCTGGGATCATCCTCTTTGAATCCACTTGTTCCATCATTTGTGCAAAATCAGTGTGGAGGAACGAATATACATATCAATTGTTGAAATTTCTAAAAATGCCAAGAACAAACACTGGAGAATAAAACTCCCCTCTAAACACAGAGAAAAATATTAAAATTGCATTCACAGTGACAGAGTTTCCACACTTAAAACAGATTTCTATTTCTTCAAAAACTGATACAAACTCTTCTTCAACACAGAGGGATTACAACTGCTGGACTTCTGCAAACACAGTGCCAGAATAACATACTCTCTCTCTCTAAAACTTTCACTGCTGTGCATACAAAAATATTTCACACTGTTGTGTAAAAAAAAACACTCTGTCTCTGTCTATTACAAAAAAAATTCTCCGTCTCACACAAATATCACTGCTGTGTTTTTTTTGTTTTTCCCGCACTGCTGTGCATTTATTTATGTTCTGTGTAATACATTAAAACATATTACAGGTCTGTCCCTCTTTTGTACTCCCGGCACATTACAAAAACATATGACATTACATAATATATATATATATATATATATATATATATTTTACCAAAGTAAAACCTCAAACTTACTGCGGTAACAAAACATTTACCGTGCGTGAAAACATTAAAAAAAACTTACGTGCTGGAATATAAAACAACAAAATAAAACATTAAACATATGATGGGCAAATATTAAACCCAAAACTTTGTCAACATATGATATGTGTGGGCCCCCGCTTGCATCAACAGTTCCGAGGGGGTTCACAACTCTACTTGCCCAACTTTCCAGACCTCCGCGGAATTGTATTTCCGCTTCATCTCTGCTTTCAATTGACTGCCTCAAACCTGTTCAACGTATTGTTGCCTCCATTCTGCATTAACTGTGTTCGGTGGGGATTTTAATTGGTTGTTGCTGCAGATAGAATGCAGCTCTCCCGAAGCTCCAACATTTAACTCACGACTGTCAAAAATTTCCATCAACATTCATTCCGCCGCCTTTGTTGTCTCTTCCAATTGATTTATGCTGTACTGCATTATTTGGGCAGTTGGAAATTAAATTCCAACACTCCCCCTTAATTTCAACTGCCGGGTTTTCCTGCATACCCAGGCATTTCCTGAATTTTTCAAAACTGTTCTGAGCTAATCGTTTTGTGAGGATATCAGCTAATTGTTCATCTGTTCTGCAATGCTGCAGAACAATCTCACCATTGCTCACCAATTCTCTGATATAGTGAAACTTTGTATCTATGTGTTTTGTTCTCTTGTGAAAGACTGAATTATTTGATAATGCAATAGCTGAGCTATTGTCACAATAAATCACTGTCCCTTTTGTCTGCTCTTGGCACAAACTTCTTAACATCCTCCTCATCCAAATTGCTTGACACGCTGCTGCTGTAGCTGCCACATACTCTGCCTCTGCTGTAGACAATGCTACAATTGGCTGTTTCTTAGAATCCCATGAAATGGCTCCTGAACCCATGTGAAAAACATAACCGGAAGTGCTCTTTCGATCATCTACACTTCCAGCCCAATCACTGTTAGTGTATCCAACTAATTCTGAACATTCTGAAGCTATATATAAAATACCAAATCTTTTTGTACCTTTAACATACCTCAGAATTCTCTTTGTTGCCTGTCAATGTGCTTCTTTTGGCTTCTCCATAAATTTGGAAATTAAACTAACAGCATGCATAATATCCGGCCTAGTTGCAGTCAAATACATGAGGCTGCCAACTATGCTTTTATATAAACTTGGATCAAAATCCTTGCTGCTGTCATCTCTACTCAACTTCAATCCCATTACTATGGGAGTAATTGCAGCTTTGCACTCCTGCATATTAAATCTTTCTAAAACTTGATTCACATACTTTTCTTGAGAAATAAAAATTCCTTTTCCATTTTGTTCTACTTCTATTCCTAAGAAGTATCTCAACAAACCCATGTCAGTCATTTCAAATTCATCTTTCATGACTGTTTTAAAATTTTCAATAAGGTAATCATCATTACCTGTAAAAATTAAATCATCAACATATAAAACCACAATCAACAATTTACCATATTTTTCTTTGATGTAGAGGGTGGGTTCTCCCTCACACTTTTCAAATCCATTTTCCAGTAGATAGGAGTCTATCCTACTGTACCATGCTCTTGGTGCTTGCTTCAACCCATAAAGAGCTTTCTTCAATCTGTAGACTTTGTTCTCTTGGCCTTTTTTCTCATATCCCAAACGCTATTCCACATATACCTCTTCCATTAAAACTCCATTTAAAAATGCAGATTTTACATCCATCTGGTATACTTTCCACTTGTTTTGTGCTACTATGGACAACACTGCTCTTATGATCTCCATTCTTGCAACCGGTGCAAAAGTTTCTTCATAATCAATCCCATACTTCTGCTTATAACCCTTGACAACAAGTCTGGCCTTGTGTCTTTCTATTTTTCCTTCAGCATTGCTTTTGGTCTTATAGACCCATTTAACACCAATGGCTTCTTTGCCTTCTGGGAGATCAACCAACTCCCATGTTTTGTTCTTCTCTATGGCATTTATTTCTTCATGCATAGCTTCTATCCATTTTCTATCTTTAATAGCATCTTCAAAATGAATAGGATCATCAACTTGACAATACAAAGCAAATAGGGAATTCATACCTTCATTTGCTTCTCCTTGCTCATAAATTTCTCTAAGACTTCTAAACTTTGTTCCTCTTTCAGTTGGTGTAGCCGTGCTTGATAAAGCACTCAATTCTGCCCCTGTGGTGTGCTTGGTGATGCATTCCCGCTTCTTCTCAAGGGTGTTCTTGCTGTCGCTTGAGGCGTTCCTTGCTGTCCCTATGTTGGTGGAGGTTGTGCTACGGATGGGTTGTTAATTTCAACCGCATCTCCTTGATCTTCATCATGAGATAAACAACTTTTGACATTAACTGTTTTCTTAATGCTTCCATCCCATGCTTCCTCTTCAATAAATTTCACATCTCTGCTTATTACAAATTTCTTTTTGGATGGGTTATATAACCTGTATCCTTTGGAATCTTCACAATATCCAAGGAAAATACATTTCTCCCCCTTGCTATCCAACTTCTTTCTCAATTTGTCAGGTATGTGTACATATGCCACACATCCAAAAACTCTCATGTGGGTGACTCCCTTTTTTTTTGTCACTCCACGCTTATTCTGGAACTTTGTTCATCACTGCTTTTGTGGGACATCTATTTAAAATATACACAGCACAGTTTGCTGCTTCTGCCCAATACTCATTCGACAAGTGTTTTTCCTTCAGCATGCTTCTCACCATCTCCATTATGGTTCGATTCTTCCTTTCAGCAACTCCATTCTTTTGCAGTGTGTACCTTGTGGTAAATTGCTTGTGAATACCATTCTCTCTGCAAAAGCGCAGAAATTCTTTTGATATATATTCTCCTCCTCTATCAGTTCTGAGAACTTTAATGTGCAGCCTGCTTTGTTTCTCTACAAGAGCTTTAAAGTGGCAAAATTTTTGAAAAACTTCACTCTTATATTTCAGAAAATAAACCCACACTTTTCTTGTGAAATCATCTATGAAGGTCAGCATATAGTTGCTGCCTGAAACTGATGCTGTTTGCATCGGCCCACATAAATCTGAATGAATTATTTCTAAGGGTGCTTTCGCCCTTATGCTTTTCCCTGAAGGAAAACTTTCTCTGTGTTGTTTTCCCAAGATGCAGCCTTCACATAGGCTGTCAGGCTTTTCAATCAATGGTAAACCTCTTACCATTCTTTTTCTGTGCAACAAATTTAATCCTCCGAAATTGAGATGTCCAAATCTCAAGTGCCATAACCAATTTTCATCTTTTGCTTCCTTCTGAAAGGTTTCTTGAGTTACAACTGCTACATTCTTTCCTTTCTGCTTCAAGTCAATATTGAGCTTGAGCAGAAACATTCTATTGCTGGTCATTTGGATTTCAGCAATAATTTTCTTGCTTGGAGGTATATCTTTTATTGTGCACACATCATCTTTAAAAATTACATTGTAACCTTTGTTTATGAGTTGCCCAGTGCTCAAAAGATTACATTTCAGACCTGGAACATAATACACATCAGGGACAAATTTCTGCTCCCCATTTCTTGCTCTAATACTCACTCTGCCTTTTATTTTAACAGAGATCTTAGTATCAGTCCCTGTGGTCACTTCAGATTTTACTTCTTCATCTAGATTGGAAAACACTGCTTTGCTGCCAGTCATGTGATTACTACAACCTGAATCTAAGAACCAAACATCATCTTCTTTATTCTGTGCTACATTACAAGCTAATAGCACATTACTTGGGTTCTTTTCTTCTTTTGCTACATTAGCATTTTGCCTATTTTTCATGTCATTTTGCTTCTTTCTACATTCATTGGCATAGTGCCCATATTTCTTGCAATAATGACATTGGACATTGGATTTGTCATACCTTTGTCCATGAGCATGTTGGTGTTGATGTCCACCTTGCTGGCTGTTGCATTGGCCATGGCTCTGACTTTCATTGTTGCTCCTTCCATGTGAATGTGAAGGGCTGTTCCTTCCACCTCTGTTCTGGCTTCTGCCTCTTCCTCTTCCTTTTCCTTGACCTCTTCCTCTTCCTGAAGGCATCTGGGTCTTGAAGGCATGTTCAAGAGATGAATGTTCATCTCTGCTCAATCTCTGTTCATGAGTTATTAGTGAGGCATGAAGTTCATCCACTGTGAACTGTGAGAGATCTTTGGTCTCTTCTATGGTGGTTACAATAACATCAAACTTTGAGGGTAAACATCTCAAAAGTTTCTCCACAATCCTTCTTTCTTCAAGAGTTTCTCCATGGGATCTTATCTGATTTACAATCCCAATCATATGTGTAAAAAATGTATCAACACTGTTTGACTCTTTCATGCAAAGAGTTTCAAAATCCCTTCTCAGCAATTGAAGTTTTGCTGTCTTAACTTTCTCCATACCCTGATAAGCTACTTTCAGAGTTTCCCATGCCTCCTTGGATTTCTAAGCTGCTGCTATCCTTGGAAACACACTCTCACTTACTGCCTGATACAATAAGAAGAGAGCTTTGGCATCCTTCTTTCTATTGTTCTTCAATAAATCCTTCTCTGCTTGACTTAAGGCATTAAAGGCCTGCTCATTAACTGGTTCTGTAAAACCATCTTCTACAAGTTCCCATAGGTCTTGTGAAACAAATAGGGCTCTCATGGTAATGGCCCAATAATCATAATTTTTTCCATTAAATTGTGGAAGTTGCACATTTCCAAGACTCATTCTTGTACTTGGTCCAGCCATTGCTATTAAACTGAACTCTGAAATTAAACAAACTGTCTTTCCTTCTCTGAAAGAAAAAACTCTGTTAAATAAAAACAACTCTGTTTTCTTTGAGAAATACCTGAACTTTGACCTCTGTTGAGATTTTCACACTGCTGGAGAAAACACTGCAACAAGTCTTCTTCTTCAGCTTCTTTGAAATCTTCAAAGTGCCTAAACCTGCTCTGATACCATGTTGAAATTTCTGAAAATTCCAAGAACAAACACTGGAGAATAAAACTCCCCTCTAAACATAGAGAAAAATATTAAAATTGCATTCACAGTGACAGAGTTTCCACACTTAAAACAGATTTCTATTTCTTCAAAAACTGATACAAACTCTTCCTCAACACAGAGGGATTACAACTGCTGGACTGCTGCAAACACAGTGCCAGAATAACATACTCTGTCTCTCTAAAACTTTCACTGCTGTGCATACAAAAATATTTCACACTGTTGTGTAAAAAAAAACACTCTGTCTCTGTCTATTACAAAAAAAATTCTCCGTCTCACACAAATATCACTGCTGTGTTTTTTTTATTTTTCCCGCACTGCTGTGCATTTATTTCTGTTCTGTGTAATACATTAAAACATATTACAGGTCTGTCCGTATTTTGTACTCCCGGCACATTACAAAAACATATGACATTACATAATATATATATATATATATATTATAAATATCATATATTTATAATATATATTTTACCAAAGTAAAACCTCAAACTTACTGCGGTAACAAAACATTTACCGTGCGTGAAAACATTAAAAAAAACTTACGTGCTGGAATACAAAACAACAAAATAAAACATTAAACATATGATGGGCAAATATTAAACCCAAAACTTTGTCAACGTATAATATGTGTGGGCCCCCGCTTGCATCAACAGTTCCGAGGGGGTTCACAACTCTACTTGCCCAACTTTCCAGACCCCCGCGAAATTGTATTGCCGCTTCATCTCTGCTTTCAATTGACTGCCTCAAACCTGTTCAACGTATTGCTGCCTCCATTCTGCATTAACTGTGTTCGGTGGGGATTTTAATTGGTTGTTGCTGCAGATAGAATGCAACTCTCCCGAAGCTCCAACATTTAACTCGCGACTGTCAAAAATTTCCATCAACATTCATTCCGCCGCCTTTGCTGTCTCTTCCAATTGATTTCTACTGTACTGCGTTATTTGGGCAGTTGGAAATTAAATTCCAACATCAATCTTGTTTTGAGCTACATCCATTTCTTATTTTCTCTTTCATCTATACTCATGTGAAATGTAATCAACCAAAACTTTTGCAACTACTACAGCCACAGAAATAACACTCTCCATAAATATAACACTATTGGACATAAATTTCTCATGATAAGCAAGAAAACTCTTTTCTGCCGACCCTTCAATTGCACTCGAAGCAAAACTCAGTACCTTCACATACAATGTATCCTCGATTATCTTGGCATGCTTGGAAACCTCAACCAATTGGTTTTCTACTGCTTCAAGAAGATCATTTTCAATTTTCCATGTCATCAAAAATTGTTGGAATATATCCCATGTGAAACAAATTTTGTGAAACATTTGATTAATGCCCAACAAATCCTAAGTTTTCTTCAACATCTCCATCGATCATCAATTACAGTTGTTTCTTCTCCACTATCAAAGCAGGCTCCAAGAAGCGTTTGATATAGCTATAGATTTAGTGGAAACTCATCCACCCAATAATAGGTCTCTAGTGTGGATCCATAAATTGATCTCCAAGAAAGGCTCATAACTGCGTTATGAAATGGTTGCATTGCCTCAGAGTTACTTCCCTGCTATCTTCCTCCATGAGAAAATAATTTGAGTATAAGTTTCTCAATATGTAGGTATCAAAATGTTTCCCAAGTATTTGATGACAAGGCCAGCACAATATAAGCATGAGAATGGAAAAAACGAAGTGAGGCTGGTGATAACAATGGAGCTGAGGTGAAAATAGCAAAATAAGATTAGGTGGGTGGGATGCAAGTCCATGTGCTAACATCGGCTCCAACTGGTGAAGGTAGCTCCTTTTAGGAGGTGTCAAGAACCGCAGATCTATGGGAACTCGTAGATTAATGCCTTTGTATTGGGCATGGAGTCACAAACAGCTACAAACTGATCTTTATTTTTGAAGCCAAACCACTTATACAAACTAAAAACGCCCATAATACAAACTATAAACTAGATGCTAAAGGAGATGCTTGTCCAGCAAGCTTATTTATGTACATATAACCTATTCTAATATTGAATGCTTGATTTCAATCAACATAAAATAACCAATATAGCCAATCAAATATCTCATCCAGTACTTGGGCCTCTTCTCTTCTTTTAACAAAAATTAGAACCAGAGCTTGTAAGGGCACTAGAAACTGATTGTAAGTCTGATCTCCACAACAATGAGCCATGAGATCATGAAAAACATGACATGTACTGGAAATTAATTGGGACTCTACAGGGAAGAAATATTTCATATAGAAAGAAATAGGATCATAAAATTCCCTTTATCAATTTATTCATCAAGGCCGAACCCTGATTCCAGCCCTAGTATAATATCAGGCTCATAACCATATTATTCCTCTATCTCCAAGTCAAATGGGATAGCAATTTCCTCTTTTTTTGGAAGAGGAAGAGTTTCCAAGAACCGTTTATGATCTTGGAAATCATATGATTCAATTTTAACATCTAATAGTTCAATTTTATTTTCTAATATTTCAGCAACTAAACCAAGAAAACAATTTTATTTTCAAGTGTGAGTTGGTTGGATTTCAAACAAAGAAATACTAACGTTTAGAAATGTTTATAAATCTCGAATTCTATTAACTCATCCCTTATAGTTTGTAAAATTTCACCATATAAAGTTTTTGCCACATACCTCGTCATTTTAGATCACCATCAATGCTCTAAAATCTGGATGCTTTGGCAGTGAAGTCGCTCTGAACTTTAAAGCTCAGGATCTTGAACAATGGAGTCACCAAGTGAATGGTACAACTGTCACATGCATATGACCGATGTCTGCCATCGGAAACTATATCTAATCCTTGACATTCTTTCCTAGGGAGGATCTGTCACCTCACTCCCTGGCAATGACACCAAAATGTTAGCCCCAAAATCTCCTAGGCTGAGGAGGAAATCAAATGAGGTAACCTGATACCTATTTTTGCTTGATATGTAGCCTTACCAAGCTGGAGAGGGCTCTCTCCATGAAATCACATTCAAATCTTCATTATGAATGAAAGGATTTAGGCTATATCTATTAGGCTCACAAGTTTTTTGTCATTGAATGGGGTTTAGCTAGATGATGGTTAGGAGGGTGAAAACTAGGAGCTAGGTTTAGAATTTTAGATGATAAGTTATAGAGATAATTAGGAGCAAGGTAGGTATGCATAAGAGGTATTTTGGAGTTTTAGTCGTTGATGGTATAGGATGAAATTGTAGAAAATCAAAATGAGCACAAGAGGTGAATTCTTTTTTATAGAAGAAAAAGAAAAATCCATCAGAATATCTTTTAAAATAGAGCATGTATACATGAATTCTGTTTACAAACTAGAGATTTTATCACTAGAAATCAAATATAATGATAAAATGTATATTTATTAACACAAGTAACATCACCAAATTTACACACAACAAGAATTCCTAAATAACAATTGTAACTTCTGGTTTTATTATTGTCAAAATAGTACACCAACTCCAAATCTCTCCACCCTCACATGTCCAACGCTCCCACCTCTCGACTATTACAAAATCATTCTTTTTTATAGGCCAAATTACAATGGCCTATTTTTCCAAAACAATAAATATCTTTTGGCAATAAATTAATAAAATAAATAACATATATCTCTTAATAATCTCTTTAAATGATAATCAAAATTAAAATTAAAATTAAAAATCAATAAAAATAACACCAAAGATGACAAAAATGTCAAAAGGCCTCGAATATTTGAGTTTTTTGGTGTCAAATCCTATCAGATCTACCACTTGTGCTCTTCCACTGCTAAGACTACTCCTCGATATCCTGTAGCTATTGATTTTGTGCCTTGAAGCTCTACCACCTCATCTTTTTACCATCGATCCTATGCCTTAGAATTTGGAACTGCCTCCAAAAGTATTCCACTCAAATTGTCCTCCAGTCTCTAAGCATGCCTCAAATGATGCTTGGCCACAATTACCTGCTTGGAGATTCTTGTTTGGATGCCTAAATATTAAGACAAATCTTTGATTTTTTGTACAAAATCAGGAACTGGAAAGAGTCGATTTCATTCAAATTTGGAAAAAATTCACAGCTGTTGAGTATTTTGCCACACATTTTTCCTGTTTACACTCATACATTTTTGTATGCTGCTCAAAGCACTTTTAATAGAAAATTGAAAAGAACCAATAGACTATGTTGAGAAACAACCAAACATAGAATTGTGAAAAATGTGTTTCGCAGTGTTTCAATGCATAAATGTGACTGAGGCTATAAATTTGTTTTGGCATCAAGCTTCTCCTATTTATCCCCAAGATCATAGGAACATTGATTGGCACTTCCTCTTTTGGCCCCATAGTATGATATGCTAAACCAACTTCAATAGCCTTCTTCAACTTGATATAGAAATTACCACAAACACAATAAGGCTTATTAGGATTTGGAACCGAAGAAGCCTTCAAGGACTTATGGGAACTCCATGGATGGCAGAAAATAAGCCCATAATTATAGAAATTATTACGTTTTCATGTAAAACCAAATGGAATCTGACAACCTGAACACATAGATTGGTCAACACTTGAAACCCACTTATGAATACAGATGGTTGTTGTGAAACTAGAACTGCACACTACACTTTTGACTTGTTTGTCTTTTAATGCTTCAACCAAAGTTGGGGAATTTCTACCTTGAATATCACCATGACCTAACTTTCCATTTTCCCTCTTTCCCCATGTGTACACTTCTATTTTTTATATCAAAACAGCAACATCATAATCACCAGAGGCTATCTCCTCTACAAATACATTATGAAGCTTCCCTTACTCAGATAGTTGTAAACAACTCACCAATTAAGGCATGAATGTTTCTATAGTCAGATACATTAAGTTGTAGAGAACTTCTGGAGACCTGTGTGCTATGATTGAAGAACCCTTCAATATCAAAAATGCAACATGATAAGTAATCATAGCACACAGGTCTCTAGAAGTTATCTACAACTTAACTCACAAATTATCGAATTCTAAACAACACCCAAAGTTGGGACCTTTCCAATCGTAAGCCCAATTGAAATGCAGACAAAAGGAAACCTGTGAAAAATATTTGTGGTTCCCTCCACAAGGTCGATTATCCAGGTGGTTGAATCAGTTAAATCATCAGTTCCATGAACTACGGAAGTTTCTTCATTAATGAAATTATGTTCTGGGTAGTTTTCCTTCAGGAACTGGAACATGAGCTCAGTTTTACTATTCATCTATAGATGCCTTCCATCCATTTTTGTGAACTCACCCGTCCATAAGGTTGAGTCATTTCCCTATGTCAAGAAGGATTGGTTTTGGCTTTTGACACTCGACCTGCTCTCCATTTGGTGTTTTCAGTAAATTGCAAACCAACTTCCAAAATGGATTCCCTTTGTGATCCCCCTGCTTGAAATCAAATGCTCTGGACCGTCAATTGTTCCAGCAAGAAATTCAAAGCCCATTGTAGCAGTTCATGTCTTAACAATCCTTTCCTTGTTGCGATCTTCATCTAAAAATTTTACCTCAATATTGGAAAAGTCAAGATACACATGATGATAATCTATTTTTCCAAACAACTTCTTAGTTGCATTGTTGAATAATTCAGTAGCTTTGTTGAATTGTCTCTTTCCAATTGTGCGAGTGCTTGCAAATTCATTTGTTTATCTAGGGCCTCAACCATAACATAACTCATTTTTACCATTACAAGTGTTTTGATTGAAATGACAAGGCAATCAAGTGTCTATACAAAATTTATCCAATACATTTGGGCTCACGTCACCCACATTTAACTGAAAAAATGCAACAACAAATTTAGGCCTCTCATTGTGCCTAAATGAGCTTCGAACCTGGTGGGAAGTACTATCCATCCTTGTAGTTGGCCTACTACCTGCGTTATGAAAATATTCTCAAATATTATGTATACCATCATCTTCATGTGGAATTAAATTTGAAATTATTTTATAAAGTTGTATCCATGGACTTGTATGGTAAGAAAAACCATGCATTTTGAGCCTCATCAAGAGGTGGATTAACACTATTTTGTTCATAAAACCTGAGGAAAACCCACTATAAAGACGTCGAGATCTGAAACTGTGTTTACACAATCCATTTTTGTTTTGAGCATATCTCCCTGTCCAATTAAAATTTGGAAAATTTTCTCATGAGTCACCTAATTGACTCTATTCTGCACAAAAATCATGTTTTAGATTTTCAAAATTCTCCTGATATTGCTCATAAAACGTGTCTTAAATTGACTTTATTTTTCCTATGTTTCTCTGTGTTTGACATATGCAATAAAACTCCCAATTACAAGCAGAAACCTAAAAAATTTTAAATTATATTCTGTAGGTATTGCCAAGGAACAAAATCTCATTTCCACACCTATAATCAACTACTATGACGAAAAAATGAAAATATATGTTGTTGTCATATTGGCATATGAAACTGAGAAACAAAAAATATCCTCAACCGACAATGCAAAAAAAATAAGTCAGTGTCTTCTATCAAAATCTCCAAATTGGTAAGAAAAGTCACAATCCATGTGCGAGAGGCACCTGGGATCATCCTCTTTGAATCCACTTGTTTCATTATTTGTTCGAAATCAGTGCGAAGTGAGGAACGAATATACATATCAATATTATTTGGAGCTACATCCATTTCCTTTCTCTTGTGTCTATAATCATGTGAAATGTAATCAAACAAAAATTGTACAACTTCTATATCTACAGAAAGAACACTCTCCATAAATACAACACTACTAGACATAAATGTCTCATGATAAGAAAGAAACCTCTTTTCTTCCCACCCTTGAATTACACTTAGAGTAAAACTTAGTACCTTGACATACAATGGATCCTCGATTGTCTTGGCATCCTTGGAAACCTCAACCAATTGGTTTTCTGCTGCTTCAAGTAGACCAGTTTCAATTTTCCCTGTCATCAAAAATTGTTGGAATATAACCCATGTGAAACAAATGTTGTGAAAATTTTGATTAATGCCCAAAAAAGCCTAATTTTTCTTCAACATCTCCATCAATTCATCAATAACAGTTGTTTCTTCTCCATTATCAAAGCAGGCTCCAAGAACCATTTGATATAGCCATAGATTTAATGGAAACCCATCTGCCCAATAACAGGTCTCTAGTGTGGATCCATCGATTTTTCTCCAAGAAAGGCTCATAACTGCACTACATAATGGTTGCATTGCCTCAGAGTTACTTCCCTATCATCTTCCTCCATGAGAAAAAAATTGAGTATAAATTTCTCAATATGCAGGTATCAAAAATTTTCCCCAAGGAGTTGATGATGAGGTTAGTGCAATATAAGCGCAAGAATGGAAAGAACGAAGTGAGGCTAGTGATAACGGCGACGCTGACGTGAAAACATAGCAAAATAAGGTGAGGTGTGCTGGATGCAAATCCATGTGCTAACACAACCGATATTAATATCTCAATATTTCCTTATGGTTCATTTAGAAGCTCATTGTTTGGTATGTTATTTTTTTTGTAACCTCGATAATCAAGAATATTGGCTTATGAAAACTATGTTTTGTTTATGTTCTAGCATCGCTTATATCGCAACATTTAGTTAAAATAAAAAAAAATCCATAAAATTTTGTGTTGTATAAAGGGATAGAGAAAATTTTCTTACCTTTCAGAAAATAGGGAGAAGTATGCAATCAACCTTTATATCAATGATAATTTATAAAGGTCCTCTAAAGCATTGATTCCAATTACATATGGTTTCATCATTCCTTGAGAAGGGAGATGATCAATTTCATTTAAAGTATTAGAATGATGCATTGTTTTTTGCATCCAACGATGGATTGTATACTATATTCAAGCATAGGTTGAGGTTCCACTCTCTATCTGGAATCTCAATCGACCCATATGTGTATGTATGCATGTAACCTTTTTCAAACGCTTTTCATTTTCATGCAGTGAGAGAAAATTGAGTTGGGAAAGCCCTTGACCCCAATCTATCTCTCAACTGAGTTCAGTAATTGATCTATATAGAGTGAAGCAGCAATATCATACTCATATTAATACCAAAAAACTCCCATATCAACTTTTATATAGAGGTGAATTTTTTTATTGTGTTTTAAGCTATTGGTGTAGTTATTCTTTGCATGTTTTTCAATTCATCCTACAATTGGTCCCTATTAGCCTTGGTCCCACAATGAGGGGCTTGTTGGCCATGACCTTCTCCCCATTATCTATATCGCTTAATTATTGTGTAGTTTTCACATTTCATATTTTAATTGAGTGACTGATCATTTTAAGGATATCTAATTCTCAGGAATCCTTCATGGTCTTGGTAAGAATAGTGGAAGATGCTAAGAATGTTTTCTTTATAGTTATATATATTAATGTGGCTTTCACAACATTGATATATTATAATGTGCATTATATGTAACATGTGTTGGTTATTGGCATGCATAATATGAATGATTACCCATTTTGAATTGTTATAATGGTTGATGTTCATAATATTGATGTTGAATGGTCCATATGAGTGGTCACATTGGATGTTGGTCAATATAATTTTCATATGGAAAACAAAATTATATTATTAATTCAGGTCGATATATTGTTAATGTATGTGGATACAAAAAAAAAAATTGCTATGAATAGGATGCACAATCAAAGTTTGGTGAAAAATAAAATTGGGAATGCTCTTATCAATGGTGCTCATGATAAAGGTAAACATGTAGCTTTGTTGGAGATTTAATACGAGGAACCAGGGTGATGATGATATGTAATGGGTTAATGCTTCTTTTGAAGTTACGCAGCAACATATCAGATAGTATATGACTTCTACTATAAGTGAAATGGTCATGTTGGACAACAAGGAAGAAAATAAATCTAAGTCAAGGAGGAAATCTTCGGGAAAGAATGAAAAAGTTGAGCTTGATTAGAAATATCAATATTAAAATAGTGATGAGGTATTTGAGAAGCAAATGAAATCAGAAATCGACGAGGATATTGTTCCTAGCATTTATGATGATATTTTCCTTACTTTCAAGGAGCACTTGAAGATTGTAGATCTCCTAAAAAATTATAATTATACATACAATATTGAAATGGTTCTCCATAGGAAATCATGAATTCCTATTTTGAATTTCTTTTCAAGGACATTGGAAAAGGATTTTCAAAAGATACAACTAGGAAGAAAGGATATCTATCTGGAGTTGTGTAGGATGAAAATTCCCAGTTGATGTTGCTTCATGCTGTTTCACTCACTGAAGCGGTCAAGGAGGTTGTTTTAGTTCTTAAATATTTATATGATGGAGACATCATGGAGGAAGATGTAATTTTCCAATGGTATGATAAAAGGTTCAACTGGAAACACCTCACAAATATGGAAAAAATAAATGTCAAACCATTTTTTGAGTGGCTGAAGAATTTTGAGGCTAGATAAAATAAAGAATAAGTATTTATCCTATTTATAAAGTTACTTGCATTCTAGGAAGCTTATAGTACTGGTATGAAATTAATATTCTCTATTATAAGGCTGAGGACTAAGGCTATGAGTAATATATGGAATTCATATATTTGAGTCTTGACTATTATATCTCATTATTTAGTCCAATACATGAGTGAAATCAGAAGAATAATGTAGAATATATAGTACTGAATATGTTGATGTTGTTCATTTGTAACAACATTGGTGAAAAATCCATCTAAAAAAATATAAGACTAAGGTCACTGGACACATATTTCAAGTTGAATGGTGGGAAAAAAATCCTAGTGGGTTTTCATTTTGGTTATTATGGCTAAAGTAAATTGGCAAAGGTTATGTATAAGGCATTGAAAAGGAAAAATGGTACTTTTCCTCATTTATTTACGAAATTAAATGAAATTAGGAGAAAAGGAAGGTGAAAGGTCACAAGTTGCACGTTTGACGGAAATTGAAGGAAACTAATGGAAAATGAAGAAAATAGAGGCCTCATTGATAAAAAGGATTATGAGAATCAATTGGCAAGATTTCGGCTCAAACCTTTTGTCAGTTCAGTTTTGGAGCTCTCTCATTATTCTCTCTCTCTCTCTCTCTCTCTCTCTCTCTCTCTTGGAAATTATATTTTCTTGGAGCACTTTCGCAATGGACCAAGAAAGGAAAAGAAAGTAGGAGGAAGGAAGAAACAAGGAAGGAAGAGAAGGATCAAGCAGCTACAGTGGGATTATTTACAGGTATTGATTCGCATGTGTGTTTCCTTGCTAGATATAGCATGCATGGTATTGCATGTGGTTCTTTACTATCATAGCATAGGTTTTTCTAGGTGTGATAGTGTTTTCCTCCTAGCCTTTCCATTTCCGAATAGCCATGGTGTTTTGGAGTTCTCATATTTTGGTTTAGCTAGATTGTTGAATAGATTCGAAGTTGAGTGAGGTGGATCTTCGGATGATATGAAACATAAAAAGTTTATGTTTTTCCTCGTTTTATGGCCTAGTAGTCTAGGTTTTGATTGTGTTAAATCCTGAGAGGTGGTTTTCTCTCCATCGGGCCTAGGAATTTCTATTTTGGGAAATACAGTAAATCTTGGAGAGTATGTCTCGGTTTAGGGATTAGTGACCCATGATTCAAACTGTGGGTTGTGGTAAATACTAAGAGACTAGGAGACATGAAAATTCCTCGTTGTTTAGGCAGAGAGAATCTGGTGGTATCCATGTTTTTTTTGGCCTAGTGATCGGGTGTAGATCATGGTAAATATTGTTATGACATGCTTATGGTGTTCGCCCAGTGATCCGGTGCTGATCACAGTAAAGCCTGATTATTATTGATGAGGGTGAGGTGGTTTAGCCTTGGGATGCCCTGGTTGGATCTTTCTGTTTGACTCCCACATTCATGATTTGGCTCATCCAATCTATGGTCGAGTGGAATGTGGTAGTCCCATCTCATCATGATCATAAAATGACTTCACGGTAATATTACTATTATTATGTTATAATGATAATGTGTTGGCTAAGATAGAGCAAGATATGTAGATCATTAAATTGTGGTTGCAACAATGGACTTTGGTGTAAGAGAAGATCGTCTTACAAGTTTTTATGCTTGGTATGCAGGTATGTGATTCACGCTTGTTATAATCATTATGGTTACTTATATTTTTGTCATTCAATTATTATTATGGTTACATATGTGATAAATGCAAGTTGATTAGTATATTAATATGCATTATGGTTATGTTTATGTCTTTCATTCAATTGATGTTATGATTACATACATGATATATGTTAGATAATTAGTGTGATCATATGTATATGCGTTGGTTAGTCAAGAATGGTATTAACTTTATGAATATGTTATAGGTTCTTGATGAATATGTTATATTTAAAAGTGTAAACTTCTGTGATCCTTATCTGTTTACAAGAAAATCTTCTAGAAAATCACATTATCAAGAAGAGGGGCTGATGCGTTTCAAACTACCCAGTGTAGTTCATCATCAGGAAAAATCTTGAATGTGTTGATCAAAATTAATCACCATATATAATGCAAAGATGAAATGGTCATAAAAAATAAATAATGCATGTGAACATTAAGGAAACAAATTTATTAAATAAAATATATTAAATTAAATGAAAAATAGTAACAATAATAGTATAAAAGGTAAAATAAAATACTAATAATAGTATTTTATTTTAGCCTGTATATTATTCTTATTACTATTTTTCATTTAATTTGATATCTTGTATTTAATTATATTTTCTCCTTAACTTTGACATGCATTATTTATTTGTTATGAATGTTTCATCTTTGAAGTATATATGGTGGTTAATTTTGATCAACACATTCAACATTTTTCCTAGTGATGAACTACACTATGTAGTTCGAAACGTGTCAACCCCTCTACTTGATAATGTGATTTTCCTGAATATTTTCTTGAATATGTTATGTTAAATTGTAGATAGCTAGGTGATTATCTTATATGTTGTTGATGAGTATGTTATACGTTAACTTATTATTGCTATATGTTAGTTAACTTGATTATTAGTGTTTTCATATTAATATCTTGATGTTATATGTAGTGTTGTGATGTGTTTGGTGCACGTATGTATCAAATCACACCAGTTTAAGGGGTGTGTTTTACCCCTTTAAACTATTGCTAATATGCAGAAAGAAGTGGAGTCAATGAGCATAATATATAGAAGAAAAATCATGCAAATGTAATCTAAAAACTAAACTAGAACTAAACATAATTAAACACAAGCTTTGAACGAGTCAAACGACACAATAATGTTGGCTCTAGGCCCCTCTTATTGAGCACTAGTAGTAAGAAGAGTGATACTATACCCTCTTGCCAAAGGGCCCCTAGACAATGGCTCTAGGTCCCAATGCAAGGATGTTTTTATCCCAAGCTTGCCTCGATGCAATCTCCCTCTCTCTCTATTGTGTGGACTGAGCTTGTTGAGTGGCCAACAAGTGAGTCCCCTCTGTCTTCAGCTCCGGGTCACACACTGCTGGTATTGCTTGGGCAATTATGGCCAGCATAACAATGTAATCACCCATTCTTCATCTCATGGTGGATTTATATAGGAAATTTAAAATCCTCCTTCCCTCTCTTGGTGCATGGAGGATGGTGACCCAAGAGAGGGGTATGATTCATTTGTGTGCTCTAAATATTCCATTGTGTGCTCACATAGTGTTTAAGGAGGCGTTGGTGGTTGTCCTTAGGTAGCTTCAAGTAAGGAGTGACTTATCCTTTGCTTTGTGTGGTCCCGAATAGTGAAATTTCGCCACTCTCAAGAATGCGCACATATAGGGAAAAAAGGCACGCAGAAGGCGCTCTTCTCGAAGGATAATGCGCGCAAAAAAAATTTAATACTAGTTGAAATTTGATTTTCCTCAAACCTTTGAGATTTTTAAATACTTTCTAGATTCTCTAATGTCTTCCAACCCTGTAAATCCTTTGGCCTGACATTAATTAATGTCATCTTCGGCTATATGATTTACCAGTGTTAACAGTTTCCCCCTAATGTGTGAAGTCTAGGAAGGATTGTATAGCTGAAATATATTATAGTTTCTTTTCTATATCGTGCATAGAGAGAGAGAGACCTGCGTGAAGCCTTGGAATTGAAAACACCCTGCACCAGTTCCAAGAATGACCACGTCCTAAGGGATCCCTGTTAGCAAATACAATTTACAATTCATATACAAATTTTCAACGAGGCGGGCATGTCCCATGCTCGTGATGCTGTGGCTAGTTAAACAAAATTGACATATTATATGTCCTTTCTGTGTTACTATTATGGTAGCGACATTGGCGGTTGTTGAAAATGACTGCTAACACCCTCAAGAGCATTTTTTCTTTGACAATAGGTGGAATGTGGTACCCATATCCATAGACTTGGTATGGCATATAGTTGTGCATTGTACGCATAGGTTTTGGCTGGGACCTTCCCGTTTAAGAATTGTTGACAGAGACACTTATGGAGGCACGGGTCTTTGACAGTTTTGATCAAAGTGCAATGGTTGTAAGGTACGATACCATCTTCACATAAACAAAATTGTCATAGTCTAATGTCATGAGGATCAATGACATCTATAGACAATGATGTCTCCCACAGTTCCACCCGAGGATGCCCCTTTGTATGGAGAGGGGTGATCCAAGGTACCGCTTCCTTTTTGGAATATAGGTGTTGAAGTCGACAAAAAGAAAGCCTAGGAAGCCTCAATCGAACCAAGGGTCACCGATATTAGGGATCGCAGACATAGATGTAATAGGTTTAACATAGGCATGTTGGCAAGGGATGTTTGAAAAATGATGATGGGGATTCAATGGCCTAAGGTCAGAGTATACTTAAGCAGCTTGGCGGCAGTCATAGTTATTTCTGAAGGGAAAATCCATGTAGTTGGTAGGACTTCCAAGGTGGCTGTAAACCGGCTATGAATGTCGTGATGGTTTGTGAGTGGGGGTGAAATACTCTGACCAAGGGTGTTCAAGGACTACTACCATAGGAGAAAAGATGAAATGAGAGGGTGAAGGGACGAAGTGCGTCATTTACAGTATTTGTACACTTACCAAAATAATAAAATAATGGGGTTTGGTTTGTAAAAAACATAGAGACGAGTACCCAAAAACATGAAAGTGTTCACTCACTAATGGTCTGAGGAAGGTGTTTTACTGAGGGCGAGGGTCCCATTGGTTGGTGTTATGTGTGAGGTTGATGAAGCAGATGAAAAAATATTTCATATGGGATTATGCAGGTGGAGGTATGGTGAGCCAAATGAGAGGCACAGTGGTGCGCTTTTGATTTTCTTGTACAACCTGGTCATCTGGGAAGGGGGATTCAGCTTATATTGTAAACTTGACCTTATGCATGGTGAATGGATGGGCATGAGGTGCTTCCCATACAAAATTGGTATGGCCATGGCGTCTGTTACACAGCAATTTGTCACTGTCCCTGCCATTCCCCATCCCGCACATTGGAGGGCTCATTCCGTGACCTGTGAGCAGAGACAAGACTTGAAAATACTTTCATTGCATCCCTCTGAAGATGAGCTTTCATTGCCCTGAAGACATCTCCCTGCAAAAAACCCTAAAAATAGCTCTTTTTCCATTGGCGCAGTTCCACAGTTTAGCCCTCGCACCAAGGGGGCAAATCCTCCAAAGAGGGCGCGCCAATTGGCGATCTGTCATAGAGCTGCACCCGCGCCAACCATATTAAGAGGTGTTTTTTAAAAATAAATGGAGGAAGTTTCGTCCTAACAAATCCCTGGACTGATATCTATCTTGAGTTTGGAGGTTTGGCTACGGATTTCCATAGAGAGGAAGTGGTTTTCCAACTCTCATGGAAGCTTCCTTGATGATAGGGCCAATACCATAATTATAGGGATCCCAACTCCCCTTCCTCCACCTATAAAATCTTTCCCATCTCCTTTGCAAGCTAGTTCCCAAGAGCTTTCACATCCTTATGCTGCAAGAGCCTTCTTGATTCCCTTAAGGCCAAATCCAAGCAAGGAGACTATTGCCAAGTATCCGGAGAGAGAGGCTTGTCTCATCCTTGACAAGCTTTATCAAGACATGTTGTACTGACAACCCGCCAAAGGAGAGTGTTGCGTTGAAGCTATGGTTGTATTCTTCTTTTGACTCATTAATGATAAGCGACTATCGGTTATGGTTCCACTCTTGTTCTTGATTATGTTCATGAGTTATGTCCTCTTCCACTGACATATAGTTGTATATACTGGATTTTATGCTTGCGTTTGTGTTGTTTCTTGCATGTGCAGGTGTCCGACCATGGAGATCGTGAGGGATATGATTTGCCAGGGCAAAGGAACAGGAGCACCACCTCTTCTACAAACGACAGCGTTGGATTCCAGGTAAGCCTTCTCGCAAGTCAGTTTATTTGCAATTAGGAACCTGCACTGTACCGTGTTTGATTGTTGCTAGACCCGATCTGGGCTAGTAGGGATTGCCTCTGTCCACAGAGGGGATTAACCTCTTCAAAAATTTGGTGACCCCACTGGGGACTCAGCTTGTTGTTTGATTTGCAAGCTATAGATGGAGTCTGAAGTGCAGCCAAATAGCCTTCGAAATGATTTTGCTCTGCATTATCGGAGTAGATCAACGCTGCTTCAGCCAATCTTCGATTTAGTTTACGGACTAAACAACTTGGAGTATTGTCTTCTCTTTTTGGTCAATTTCTTGGCCTCGATTGCTTGGTCAGCTCTTTGGACTCTTTTGTTCTGTTTGTTTGGCTTTGTTTTAGCCTTATTATCACTTGTCTATGCCTGAGATTGCTTGTTTTTCATTTTCCCATAGTAAACTCGGCTGGCGCGCTTTTCAGCATGACAGTCACACCCATTGGCACAGGTTGCCTGTGTATCACCCGCGCCATTGCCTTTCTGGCACTAATTTCAAGCTCACAGTTGCACCAATCCTATGAGCTATTAGGGTTTGTTGTGTTTCATGCTTTCTGGGACTGACTTGTGATTTTGATCTTGTTTTTTAGGCTGTTTGAGTGCACTGGAGCCAATTTTGACTGATTGTAACCTCCATCCTTTGGTTGTTTGCCTATTTCTTTTGATTTTGCATACGAGCCCTAGGGCATCTAGGTGCTTTTGTGAGTTGAGCCTCCCTTAGGAGTTTTTGGTTTTCGTTCATTCAGTCGACTTTGGGATTGCTTCCTTGCATTCGTTTGACAGTTTTCTATCATCTTATTGCGCTTTTTGAGTGACCAATTTTGTCTTCATTCGGATTTTGCTTTGCTTCATTTTGGGCCTAGATTACACGGCTCATTGGTGTCTTTGGGACTTTTCTTGGTTTTGAGATACTTTTGGTCGATTTGAGATCTGATTGTTTGTGTCATTGAGTGAAATCTGCTTGTTTTTGCTCTCTTAATATCATTTCTCGAATTGATTCTCATTTGTTTTCGGTTTGTTTAGTGCATCTAGCTATCAAACATTGAAAATATATAAAAAAAAATCTCTTTTTCTTTTGATTGATTAGTGCAAATTAAAATATTTTCGATAATTAGTGATTTTGAAAGAAAAGTTTTTAGTTTCATTAGTTGCATTAGAGATATCACTGGTTGTCCTCTGATCATTTTGTTTGTGTAAAAAGCTCTTAACTCTTCTATAGCTAGCTTTCATCGAACGAAATGACATACTGTGGCATGTAGTTTTGCATTTAGGAGATTTTTGAGACATCACATTCGTTAGGGCCTGAAAACTGAAACGTAATTGAAGATAAACTTTAAAATTTACTCAATTTACACTAAGGCAGCATTGAAATCTAACGAAACACATTTAGAGGTCTAGGCTAGAGACGTGTTCCATCGTCTTTAAACATAGTAGCTTTCATTCGCCTCTTGGCTTTAGACAGCACTAGTACGGACTTGTGCTCCCCGTATCATCGCGTATATAAAGGGAGACCCCACTAGGTTTCAATCCTTTATCCATAGGAAGCCGATTCTGCCGCCCTATACCCGTGATACACCGAACACAGCATTCGGGGAGATTTCCTGCACGTACAAAAAGTCCTTGGTTGATTTCTCTTTCATTATTGGAACCAAGGTGTATATTGCAGTTCACGATTATTTGGTACACCCTTGTGCCTAGTATTCCGGAGCAGTCATTTGATCTTTTCTGACTCCCTAAATTTGAAAGGATCATCAAGCGCTTGTCCTTTCACACTTGTGTCAAATCTGAAAGAGATAGAGTCACCTTTTCGACCATTTCTCGACTCTTAAAACATGAAACGGTGAAGTTTCTTATTTTTCAATGTGGTAAAATTTAATCACCCACGATCACATGCCTTGTTAGATTCTGCTTGTTGACTGTTTGATTGTGTGTCTTGACTCTTTTTCAGCCCGTGTGTGTGTTTGATCTTTTTCTCTTATCGTTGCTACCACAGTGGAGGAACCTTCGGTTTCGTCTACTGGTAGTCCTTATACGGATGATTCATCAGAGGTTTCCCAATCCTCTTCTGAACCACAGTAGCCCATTGTTTCCGAGTTTCCTGACGGGGGACCGGTTCTTTCTGAGCAACCCTTTGGAGGACCAGTTGAGTTCAATTGGCCCTTTTCCAACCCTTTGTCTGAATTGAGATTAGGAGCTGATTTCCTTTCTCTTACATCGGGTTCGCCTTTTATAGCTGTTGTTTTTCCTCCTATTCCTCGCCGTCTATTACGAGATCTAGCGGCAGGCTCAAACATGAGTGATTCCAGTGAGGAAGTCTCGACGTCCAGTGAAGATTACCTGTTATTTCCTCAGAGATTATTTCCGGGGGACGACTCTGAACCTGCTGTTATATCATCATCCAGTCTCTCATTGCCAGCAGGGTATAGATCCTTGGGTCAGATCATTTCTGCCACAGCCTCTATGGGAGTGTCAGCTCCTTCTACAAGGTCGGTTGCTCCTTCATTGGGGGTGTCTCCTCGGACACCTGTCACTTCTGTACCCACTCAGCCCACTATCTGTGTGGCTACCTCCGCACCCACTGTCATGGTACCCTCCGCCTGGACTATGCCACCTCTTGAAGATGTTTATTTAGCGACTGCTATGCCGGAGAACATCTCTCCGGAGGAGTATCGGTTGTCCCTACAACAGCCGAACCCCGAGGTTGGACCATCCTCCCAAGACCCTAACTGCTCTTATTTTTCGCACTATGCACAGGATGGTACACTCGTGTATGCTTTTCCATATTAGTACGATGAGCATGGGGACATGTTACGTCTACCCGCTCCTGAGGCTCACCTCCATGCTCAAGGTTTACCTTATAACCAGGCTTATAACCCGCAAGGGCAACCTTTCGAAGGCCAACCTTCAGGCCAACCTGGCTATCGTTATTACCCACAGGGGCAGCCCGTGCAAGGCTATCCTGCGGGCCAGCAAGGGCCATCGTATGGTCCACAAGGACAGTATTACAACCCTTCCGGTCAACCTGTGCAGCCTCAGCCGGGGTACCAACCGGGACCAGTCTATGGTCCTAGGGGGAAAATCCAACCTTCCCCACCTATGCAACCGCAGTATCTTGTTGTTTCCAACATTGCATATCAGTCGGGACCATCCTATGGTCCTGCTCCAGGTCAAACTGGTTACCAGCAACCACCTGGCTCTATTCCTCCACCAGGCCAATCGGGCCATCCAGTACAACCTGGTGTTCCGCCTCCAGGCCAACCGGCCCATCCGACACAACCTGGGGCTCCTTCACAGCCAGGTCAACCTGCGCAACCGGCTCAGCCTGTCTATCCGGGTCACCCTGTTCACTCAGGGCAGCCCGTTCAGCTGGGTCAACCTGTTCATTCAAGGCAGCCCGCTCATTCCATTAACCTTGCCTAGCAGCCGATTTATTTGATGCCACAACCAAATCAATTGCTGCGCCCTAGTTATCAGGCTCTGCAAGGTTCCACTTATCAACAGCCGACTCATCCTCAGGGCGGTTATTATCCTCATGGTCAATCTCAACCGAATTATAACCAGCCCCGAGGCTCTCAATATTATCCTCATCAACCTTGTTCTACCTATACTCAGCAGCCAAATCCAAATTCTTATTACAGTGGGTCGACATATAATCAGGGTCCGTACTCTAGTTATCAAGCCCCACACACTGGTTACCAGTAGCCAAATCAATCCGGTTATATGACCTACACCCCCTATAGTCAGAATCCTACGGGACAGAACCCATGGGGGCAAGGATATTCACAACCAGTGTGGAGTACAGGTACCGGTCCTCATCCCAGGCCTGGCATGCCGGTTAATCGACCATTTCCGTTCCTGGCCACCTTGGAGTTGCCAGATGTTTTAAAATTGACCAATGATCTGATTTTGGATAATCCTTATTGGCCTCCGGTTCCTACCAATATACCAGGTGATTGCCTCAAGTTTGAGGGTAAAGCTAGGGAGGACCCCCAAGCGCATGTGATGACGTATCATCTTTAGTGTTCGTCTAACTCTTGGGTCGATGATTCTATTCGTCTGCGCCTCTTCTAGCGCACTTTGACTGGAGCTGCTGCTAAGTGGTACATCGAGTTATCCCGTGGCATCTTCCAAGATTTCAACTCCTTAGCCATGGCTTTTCTAATGCACTTTCAGTTACCAGTTCGCTATGAAGCCGGGACGCACCTCCTGACTTCTTTGAAGTAGGACAAAGCCACTCACATTTCTGATCACATTCATGAGTGGCGGCGCCATTGTAGACTGATCAAGTTTCATATACCTGATCAGATACTAACTCACTGGTTCAACACCTCCTTCGTGAAAAAAATCGTCCAAGATATTGCGATGGGAGCGTGTGTGACGGAGGAACAAGCCATTGTGCGTGCCCAATATCTAGATCTTGCATATTCTCAGTCCAGCACGCTTTATGATATCTTTCCTGATGCTGCACGGTCCGGAACCTCTAAGGCTCCACCTACCCCTGTAGTGGATGGTGTCATTGGTTCTGTGTCTCAAAATTCGAAGAAATCTTCGAATGGGAAGCAGAAGTCTAACTCATCCAAAAATTCTACTCCCCTCGCCCCTACCAATTCTGGAAAAACCACGGAGTTTAACGCCATTCAGGCCAATCCTATGAAGAAAACCTCCAAGGGGAAAAAGAAGGGCAAAGGTAAATCCAAATCCGACGCCCCAAAGCCAAAATCCAAATCTCATACTGAGGATGGTTCTCAACGTAAATTGAAGTACCACTGCCTCATTTGTGAAGGAGACCACTATACTAAGGATTCTCCACGACGATCCGAAGTTACTCAACTTCTCAAAGGCTCAAAAGGGACTCTGGCAGTTCTTAAAGATCCATTCCCGTCTCAGTAGACCCAGATGGTTGAACAGCCTTCACCATCTGCACCATTTGGGTCCCAAGTTTTTATGATGAATGTTGTGTCACCCATCTTTGTGGCCACACGTTCGAAGGATTACAACGAATCACGGAAGGCACCTGGGAAGGCAGTTGCGGATGGACCACTTCACCCACCTGTCTCTGGTTCATTGGAAATCGAGAAGCCTACTCCTGAACCTGTTGTGAAGCCACCTTCTAAAGGTGTTTTATGAAGATCTTCTTATAATCTGAATGCCCGTGCCGCTCAGCACTATAGTATTGTTGAGGATTTGGCACAGGTGCCTTCTACTATGTCTGCACTAGAAGTTCTTCAAATTTTTCCTTCCCAACGGAAGGCTTCATTGTCTGCAATCGGTGGCATTGATCCCGCCGATTCGAGTCTTCTCACCTTCGATTTAGAGAATTTCATGCCCCAACTTCCACATCAGATCGCTCTTGTTATTCAAGTCGGGATCAACGGTCTGAACATCCATAGGGCCGTTGTGGATGAAGGTGCTTCTACCTGCGTCATGTCATCCACTTACTGGAAGGCCATTGGCTCTCTGGCCCTTTCGTCATCTCCCAATTCCCTCGAGGCATTTGATGGTCGGGAATCCAAACCCCTGGGTGTTCTCGAGATTTTAGCGATCACTTTACAGGGGAAGACTGTCAACATATAAGTAGAAGTAGTCGACGATAGGCTCAACTACAATATACTTCTCGGTCATAGCTGGACTCATGCCATGCTATGCTTGCCGTCCACCGTTTTTCGACTCCTTAAGTTCCCTCACGAGGGAAAAATCGTCACAGTGGATCAGTTGTCCTTCTTCACCTCCACCTCTGAGAACAACGTTCCATACATGGATCAGATTCCAAATCCCCCTGACAGTGTAGGACCCGGTCTCTTCAAAGACCCCGTCCTCATGGGTATTTTTCCCGCACCACCACCGCACACCGCTCAAGTTAACATGATTTCCAGGTCTGATGGCCCCTGGCTCATTCCTACGCCTGAGAAGGTGTTTGAGTTTGGAGAATCAATGCCCTTGACTCATTTAGAGATTAGCTACTGTGAAATTGTTGCTGCATCTGATCCTCCACCTTCTCAGCATGCTCCTTTGAGCATGGCTCTAGATGTCTACTCTCAATCCCCCTGGCTTGGTCAGGCTGATTCACCTGATCCTCTCAAGGAGACTTTTCCTTCCTATGAAGCCATTGTTGAAACAATGTCTCTTGAGGAGCTGCCTTGGAGCGATGGACATCATCGTTCCTATTTCATGCCTAGCTTGGGGGCAATGTCGGATTGTCTAGAGCGTTATGCATCTCAGGTTCCTACTCCTCCTCTCCAAACGCCCATTTTGATGCATGAGGTTCTTTCAGAGAGAAACCTGAGTAATATTACTCAAACTATCCTGATCAACATCTCCGTTAAACCGGGGATAGTTGAGAATATACACGTGGGAGTATTTTGTTCTCCTGATGAGATACAGGTCTATACTGATCTTTTTAAATAATTCAGAGATGTGTTCACCTGGTCCTACGAGGAAATTCCTGGGATTGATCCCAATATCGTAGTGTATGAGATTCCAACCTACCCTGGTGCGAAGCCCGTGCGCCAACGCTTAGGCCCAATGCATCCTCACAAAGCCGCTGCGATTAAGGCAGAAGTCGAAAAAATTCTGAACATGGGCTTTATTTATCTCATCCCCCTCACAGAATGGGTTTCCAACATTGTCCCTGTCGATAAAAAGCAGGGTACTGTTAGGGTCTGTGTTGATTACCATGACATCAATCGCGCCTGTCCGAAGGATAACTATCCCACTCCGTTCATAGACCAGATCATCAATGAATGTGCCAGAAGTGAGATTTATTCCTTAATGGACGGTTTCTCGGGGTATAATCAGATCAATATTGCACCTGAGGATCAGCACAAGACTACATTCATCTGTCCGTGGGGTACTTTCGTGTATAAAAAACTCCCGTTCGGCTTGAAGAACGCTGGAGCCACATTTCAGCGTGCGATGTCTTACGCTTTCCATGACATTCGCCATATCGTTCAGCCTTATCTGGACGACTTTCCGGCTGATTCAGCTAGGCAAGAGGACCACCCTGAGCACCTCCGCCAGATTTTCCTTCGCTGTAGACGCTACAATATTAGGCTTAATCCTCATAAATGTGTCTTTTGCATGGATTCTGGCCGTCTTTTGGGATTCATAGTCTCCAAAGACAGAATTCACCTTGACCCTTTAAAATTCGAGGCTATCATCAATCTCCCATCACCCTCCTCATTATATCAGTTACAGAGTCTGCAGGGAAAAGAAAACTTCCTTCGACGCTTTATCCCGAACTAAGTGGAGGTGGCTAAAGGATTCATGCGCCTATTAAAGAAGAATGTTCCCTTCCATTGGGACGAAATTTCTCAGCAATCCTTTGAGAAGCTAAAGACGTTATTGGTTAATGCTCCTTTGCTTCGTCCTCCTGATTATCGCCGCGATTTCACTTTGTATCTCGTCGCTGCGTTTAGCACCATAGCTATGGTTCTGGTGTAGGATGATGATGATGGTAATGAACATGTTTTTTATTATCTATCACGAAACCTTCTCGATCCAGAAACATGTTATTCTCACGTTGAGAATTTGGCGTTAGCTGCAGTACACGTTTTGCAGCGTTTTCCCCACTACATCCTATTGCGTATGATAACAGTGGTTTCAGATTGCAACCCCATGACATATATTCTCTCTCGACAATTGCTGGGGGGAAAATACTCCAAATGGATCGTTATCCTGTAGGAGTTTGACTTAGAGTTCACTACTGCCAAGTCAACCAAATCACTTGTTTTCGTGGATCTTATCTGCTCACTCCCGACAGACTCCACTCCTTCACACTCCGAGGATCATATCCCGGATGAAACTCTTTTCCTCATCAGTACTCATGACCCTTGGTACGATGGCATAATCGTGTATCTTCAGACCTCCATATTTCGGTCTGAGTTGACTAAAGATGCCTGACGTCGGATTCGGCATCAGTCTCAACCCTACTGCATCGTAGGAGATACCTTATACCACATTGGAGTAGATTCGGTGCTCCGTTGGTGCCTAACCTTGGAAGAGGCTGAAAGAGTCCTAAATGACTGCCACAGTGGCACCTGTGGTGGACATATGTCCGGATATGCTACTGCCCAGAAAATTCTGCGAGCAGGTTACTTCTGGCCGTCCATATTCAAAGACAGTATCATTGCAGTCCGTAAATGTCATGCGTGCTAGGTGTTTCAGTGCAAGATGCGCGCGCCACCTCTCCCCTTGAATCTTGTTATTACCGTAGGCCCTTTTTCGAAGTGGGGCATGGACTTTATGACGTGTAACCCTCATTTGGCTGGGGGGCATGCGTATATAATCATCGCTGTTGACTACTTTACCAAGTGGGCCGAAGCGATGCCTACACCTGTTGCCGACGGTAAGATGGCTACTCAGTTCATCTTCAACCACATCATTGCACGTTTCAGGATTCCTCAAGCCATCGTTACTGACCATGGTACTCATTTCCGAGATTATATGATGGCGGAGCTGACTTCAAGATTGGGCTTACGTCACGATAGCTCAACGCCATATTACCCTCAGGCAAATGGCCAGGTTGAAGCAGTGAACAAGGTCTTGGTCACTATGCTTCAACGAACAGTTGGTATTCATAAATCCAATTGGCACCTCCAACTGTTCTCAGCTCTATGGGCATACCGGACATCTACAAAGAGTGCAACTGGATTCACACCATTTCAATTGGTGTATGGTCTGGAAGAAACTCTTCCGGTTGAATGCGAGATTCCTTCTTTGAAATTAGCTGTGGAACTTCTACCCGATACTTCTGCTGAGGAAGAACGTCTTTTGTATCTAGAACGGTTAGATGAAACTCGTCGTTTAGCTGCTTTAGTCATTGAAGCACAAAAGAAGCAGGTCAAAGCTCACTTTGATCAATCAGTTTCTCCACGTTCCTTTATCGAAGGGGACCTCGTCCTCCTATACGATCAAGCACATGACAAGCTTGGGGTCGGTAAGTTCCAACCGATGTGGCATTGGCCCTACATAGTAAAATGTGTTTTAAAGAATGGGGCTTATGAGCTTATAGATTATGAAGGAGTTCTGCTGGTGCAACCCAGAAATGGGTTGTACCTGAAAAAATACTACGCTTGAAGTCATTTTGGTGTGGTGTGTGTACATAAGTGTGTTATTTCATTTTTGTGCATGTGTGGTGTGGTTTGCGATGTAAACATCTTTCTGCTTATCGGATCTTCCTGATTGTGCAGATGTCCATCAATCCGTTTGTTGGTTTCGCAGATGGTGCCTCCCGTAGTACCAGGAATCTGTATTCGGCAGCCTGGGTAATCTACGATCCTGCTGGTGATTTGGTCAATCTGCAAGGCGTGTGTCTAGGACGTACTACAAATAACATCGCGGAATATAGTGCTGTGTTATAATTATTAACCGAGGCTATAAACCTCGGTATCCGTGAATTACTTGTGTATATAGACTCGTAACTTGTAGTATTACAACTAAACGGACACTATTCAGTAAGAAACCCATCCATTTTACGTTTGTATCTGCGTATTCATTTACTGGAAAGAAATTTTGATTATATTACATATCAACATATACCCAGGCATATGAATGCGTTAACTGATGTAGTAGCTAATTTGGTTTTAGATAGACATTTGCGCAATTTGTAAATCATCATCACATGTAAAAGGAAAATCCATCCAGAAATAGATATGTATATATATAGATATCGAATGTTTGCATAGTGTGCATCACATTAAATAAAAAATATACATGTTCATCTCAATACATCTGGAGACGACATGTCTCTCAAAAAATATGCATGATAAAAGCCCTAGGATTCTAATCCGCATGGTGCTCATGATAACAAGTGACTGCGCGCACTAAGTGTCTCAGAATTCGGTGGAGGCGACTAGGCACTCCCACCGTATGTCTCTTGTATGCCATCGATACATCCACCAGCCGGGCGTAATCTGGGACCCCTCGGGAAATACCCTCAAGATTCTGGATCAAATCCCCCCCCCCTCTGCACCATTTGCTTGAGGATCAGGTGAGGGAAGAGTTCTTCGCGCGATAGGAGACATACCGGCTGGTCTCTCTGGGCCCACGTCTGCATACATATAAAATGTGTCAGGAAGAACATGTATTAACGAAAAAATCATAAATCATAAAAATAAAAATGAGAAGAGATCATACCCAACTCCTCGTCCCAATCATCTCCCTCCGGTAGTGGGAGATCTGGGTCTCCAGTGAAATCGGTTCCTGCATATGGCTAGTCTTCCACTACAATCAACTGACGCTGCAACCACCCAAAAATCTCCGGCCTCCAGGACATCTGTTGGCCTCCTCCAACTTTGGGCATCAGTGACGCCCAGCGAGCCATTCTTGGCTCTCGTGGAATTGGCTCAACTACTATGGCCCCTTGGCCCTAGAAGATTGGTAACCGTTCTAGAATGAACGATACCAGGATAGAACCATAGCCAAACTATTTCAGTTTGGCCTGCTTGCACTTCGTGAGCTGTCTCTTGATATTTATTGTCACTGTTGTGGCCCAGTCGAATAATAGGGGACTCATGCACTCTGAGGCCAGTAAGAGTTGGGCCTTTGTTGCCTCGTGCGGTGCCTGCGATCCCGCAGCCCGCGTGATGGTATGAAGCACTACCCTGAGTGCTAGATCAGGAATAGTATGGATGTCCACCTTTCTGCTTCCTAATCCCAGTCGTGCCCCTTGGCACACTCATGCCATCACTTGATCCATCTTCTCACTAGACGGTCTGCTCCCTGTCAATATGGGCACCAGACCTCTGCGTGATAATCCGGTTATGAAGTATACGTTAGAGACCTCCAGTTCTAATACTTGGTCCCGCAACTTGAACACTTGTTCATGTTCGTCCCATATGCTGATCAGGTACTGTAGAAGCTCAGGCTGAGCTCGTAAGCAAGGTGTTAGGAAGAAATTCTTAGGCCCATAGTTCTTGAGGGCATTCATGCAAGTTTCATTCTCCATGGCCAGTTCGTCCTCTTCCCCGTGCTCCCTCTCTTTCCACTCAATGACCATTTCGATCGGTTGCCTGCATTCACATGGTCAATAAACTTCAATTAGACCTCTTTTTTCCTTAAAAAATCGTGCAATTCATTCATTGTATGAAAATTTCAAGAAAAAATTGGATTGCGCCACTGGCGCAACTGTTTTCCTAACAGTCGCGCCAGTTTGCACGGCCCCTTTAGAAATAAAATGCCATTGGCGCGGGTCCATGTTGGATACCCGCGCCAATTGGTGGAGCCCTAAAAATTCAAAAATTCCTCACAGAAGTCTAATATACAATAAAAATTCATGAAAAACGGATTGAAATGGAGTACAAAGAAGCGCCTCTTACCTAGAATATACAGGAATCTGAATGGTAGCCCGGATCGGTCGCAATTGCCGTCAGAAATTTGCACACAAAATGGACCACTGCTGCTCTTCAGTGAGGTAAATAGTAAAAAGTCATTTTATTTTTACCATTTGCCATATTTATAACTTTTTGAACTCAAAATAGGCTTTTGAAAGTTATTTCTCTGAATATTTTAATATATTTTGTCAAAATGGGTTTTACACTTTCTTTTTATGCAGCAACAGGTTTTTAACGCGACTTAAAGGGTGAAACGAGTTGTATTTTATACTTTTTCGGACTCGGTAAATACACGAAAAAGTCACTTTGGAGTCATCTTTCAGTTCTTTTCTGACTCTCTAAACATGAAAAAATTGCCGAGGCCCTTGTCGTTTCGATCTCGTTAAAGTGGACACAAATCAACATCTACCCAGTATACGTTTACCCCTTTTTTGGGCTGGGATGGATTATTTAAGAAAAAGGAATACCCTAGCCTATCGCGACTAGGAGGTTTTCTCAGACATAGTTTTCTACCTTTTCAGATCTAAGGACCTATTTACAAAAAGGGACCGCTAGAGTTTACTTTTCAGCTGTCTTTTCAAACTCTCTAAATATGAAAAGACGCCAAGTTCTTCCTTTGTCAGACTCGTTAAACCCTGATGACATCGGACTCAATCGAAATGACGTTCTTCGAGTCGCTCCTTCCTAGGGCTCGTTAAATGTACTAGGATGGATTCTCCCGAAGGGAGGACTTACATTACAAGCATATGCTATCCCCTTCACGCTTGTTATAAAAAATAATTGGGGTACTCGCCAGAAATGGTGGGGAAAAAATGGGACCAGCATCATTGTCGTGTCAGCAGTATGTCGCTCTTGAACATGGCACTTGTCTGCATTCGTGTCCGGTTGGGGACATCTCACCTCATTTTTCACTTGCCTCCGTGGGTTTTGGTAATCCCTTTTGACCTCTCATCTGCTCGTTGCTTCGTCACCATGACCTCTGATTCATTGATGTCAAATACTGCCAAATCCACTATTGTGTCGTTATATGTTCAAGAGATGTTGGCCTCTGCAAAGTATCAACCTTCCTCTGATTCTCATATGATCCTGATTCACAGAAAACATCATGTTACTCTGTCTCATGTCGATGATGTGGGAAACATTATGGCCCACCTTCGACCAAGGTCACTTCCTGTCGACTTCAGCTCATTATCCAGGAAGATGATCTAGAGACTCCCTTATGGTACCTTGGAGCCCACATGCCTCAATGGCAGGTTCGTCGCATTCAACGTGAGGTTTTCATCATTGGCCTCCGATCGAATGATTCTACAAGTGTTCGACACTATCTCATTGATTCACATGCCGTAGATTGTACCTATAGTACCTTGAGGGCCATTGTCATTATTGGTTGTACCTCTCGCATCTGTTAACAACTTTCATCATCGGCTGGTAATCAGACGATGTTCTTGCATGTTCGACTTCAGCTCACTTATTCGCATGCTTGAACTTGTACTTTGTTTGGGTCGAGATGGAGCGCAAGACCCTGGATTGTGTCTGTTGTAATCCAGGCTGCGATTTTGTGGATTATTATGATTATTTACATGACTCACTGATTAGATGGCTGGGACCATACCTGAGTCTATTTATCGATCCTCTATGGATGGCTGCGTCCATGCCTTGGATCTCGATTATTGTATACTCTGTTATGGATGGCTGCACCCATACCACATGTATATTTCATGTATCTAAGACATCATTTGTACTTCTCTCCGCAGGTTCTTCGATGGCAATGTTTTCAGTCGGCATGTTATCATAAAGCATTTCACCCCCCTCTCTCTCTCGGGCCTCATGCTTTAGGGGGCATCTGTTACACACCAATTTTTCACCGTCCCTGCCATTCCCCATCCCGCACATTGGAGGGCTCATTCCGTGACCTATGAGCAGAGACAAGACTTGAAAATACTTTCATTTCATCCCTCTAAAGATGAGCTTTCATTTCCATGAAGACATCTCCCTGTAAAAAACCCTAAAAATAGCTCTTTTTCCATTAGCGTGGTTCCACAGTTCAGCCCTCACGCCAAGGGGGAAAATCCTCCAAATATGGCGCCCCAATTGGTGCTCTGTCATAGAGCCACACCTGCGCCAACCATATTAAGAGGTGTTTTTTAAAAATAAATGGCGGAAGTTTCGTCCTAACAAATCCCTGGACTGATATCTATCTTGAGTTGGGAGGTTTGGCTACGGATTTCCATAGAGAGGAAGTGGTTTTCCACCTCTCATTGAAGCTTCCTTGATGATAGGGCCAATCCCATAATTATAGGGATCCCAACTCCCCTTCCTCCATCTATAAAAGCTTGCCCATCTCCTTTGCAAGCTAGTTCCCAAGAGATTTCACATCCTTATGCTACAAGAGCCTTCTTGATTCCCTTAAGGCCAAATCCAAGCAAGGAGAATATTTCCAAGTATCCGAAGAGAGAGGCTTGTCTCATCCTTGACAGGCTTTATCAATACATGCTGTACTGACAACCTGCCAAAGGAGAGTGCTGCGTCGAAGCTATGGTTGTATTCTTCTTTTGACTCATTAATGATAAGCGACTATCGGTTATGGTTCCACTCTTGTTCTTGATTATGTTCATGAGTTCCTCTTCCACTGACATATAGTTGTATATACTGGATTTTATGCTTGCGTTTGTGTTGTTTCTTGCATGTGTAGGTGTCCGATCACAGAGATCGTGAGGGCTGTGATCTGCCAGGGCAAAGGAACAGGAGCACCACCTCTTCTACAAATGACAACGTTGGATTCTAGGTAAGCCTTCCTCGCAAGTCGGTTTATTTTCAATTAGGAACCTGCATTGTAGCGTGTTTGATTGTTGCTAGACCTGATCTGGGCTAGTAGGGATCGCCTCTGTCCTCAGAGGGGATTAACCTCTTCAACAACGTTACTTTTGCTATGATATATGGTCTATTGTGGGTGATGAGTGCCATGGAGGGGAGGCTCTACCAACCAACAAGGATGTTTATCATGTGCAGGGTGAGGTGATAATAAACATGGTCGAATATGAGGACCCTATGGTTGATTTCTGATGGAGAAATGATGTCAGGATATGCAGATTTGATTGGGACTCTATCATGCTGGGGGTAGAATGATACCTACTCTGGAACTTTTAGTAGATGATGTTGTGGATGGTTTGCGAGCTTTTCTTGCAAAAACAACTACCTCAAGTGAAATCATCTTCTTTATCAAATATTATTTGAAAGTCACGTGCTTTAAAAAGGAAGATGAGAGAGAGCATACTTGTCGACACTGAAAAATTATAATTTTTTGGGAGTGCGATTGTGTGGCATCACCTCTGTTCACTTGGGAGTTGTTATTTGGCTCCTAGCTTTGATTTTATTTCAGTTTGCCCCTAGATTGAGATCATGGGGGGAATTTCCAGTTACTACCCTCTATCCAGGATCTCCCTAAATGGGGATTATTACTACCTAGGTGACCTTAGGCCAAGCACCCGACCAAGCCATCTGCAGCAATCGATTCGCTTGATAACTCAAGAAGATGAGGCAACCAAGGTCCCCCGTCTGTGGTTGGTGTATGGTGGCTTGGGGGGAGGAGGGACAAATGGTTGTATTTCCAATGACTATTTCTCCTCCTACAAGTACAGGATGATACGAGATTGATCCCCGACAGATTAAGTCGGGGGATCCTCTTGATAGGATCGTTCGATGGTGTGTAAGGCATCCCTATATTGTGGGATCTTTGGGAAATGATAGGTATAGTGCCCATAGATGCTGCAGATAACACATGTGTGATTGGTATGCAGTGCTTTACCTTTACCTTTGGTGGTAGGTTCCTTTTTACGGGAGTGCGGCGTCGTGATGTCTGTCTCAGAGCCAAGGAGTGGTTTTAATTCATCCAGCCCTGGAAATATATGGGTAGGGTGACCGATTACGTGGCATATGGCATAGACTAATGATTCCCATTGAATGGAAGGGGTCACCATATTCTTTCCTCTCTTCTCTGTTTTCTTAGCTGTAATCATTAGTTTTGCAATGGGAATTTCCTTTGCAGGGGTGGTTTCAACTGTTTCTTGGATGGGTGAGGGCTCCTCGAGACTGAGGGGCTTCAAACCTGTGGCAGTAACATGGGTGGCTTCTGTTCTTGAGGGGGGAATGAGGTATAAAACTAGGAATTTCAATCATAAGTTGGGTAACACCAGTGTTGCCAAAACCTGTTGGGAGACAAAGCTAGCTGGGGGTATTAGAAAGGGTTTTGGGAGGCGACGTAGGCTAGAGAGGTTGTCATGGCAGATGCCTCGATGTTGTTATTTCTTGTGTCTGTGTCCTGACTAGCTTCGGCTCTTGATGTGGACATCATGCATACCGGATCCCCTATGACATTGGGTTGTGTCTCAAGGATTAAGGGAGGATCTCCTAGGAATGACCCTAGAACTGACGATGGTTTGAATTGGTCGGGGCCATATTCTTGGTACTGTGAGAGGTCATCTGAAGCTATATCTACATAGGGTAGAATTACATCTGTGTTTGTTAGGGGTCGCCTCTCGCTGTGCATTAGCTGGCCTATAGTAATGATGCGGTCCTCATAGGGTAACATCATAATGCAGAAGATAGAGGAGGATATGGCAGACATGGCGTATATGTAACTCTGCCCGAGGAGTATATTGTAATCCAAGTGAGTGTCCAAGACCTTAATGCCTATGTGGACCATCTTTCTGGCTAAACAATATGAGAAATTTTGGTAGAGGCCAATGGGGGTCGAGGGACGACCGTTGTATGCTCAAAGAATGATGAATGAGGGTTTTAGTTTAGGAGAACCTAACTTCTACCAAGCATTTTTGGACATGATGCATGTGGATGAACCCTCATCTATGACACATTGGTGGATAGTGATATTCTGCACTGACACTAGTATCTAGAAGGTGACCATGGAAGGAATTTCGGGGGTGGCTTTGTCTAAGTCAAAAGCCATCATGCATGTATCGTCAGGATCAATAGTTCCCGATGCAAAAAGAAGGGCTTTCCGTTGTTTCGGGCATGACTGCAGTACTTCCAAAGATGACATAGTAGCGAGATATTGTGCTAAATCATCCACGATACTATAATTATGGGCTGCTTTGGAGTAGTTTCCTACTTCCTTATTAGGTCCCTTTTCCATTTTCGACAATGTTTCTATAGGCATCTTTGAAATGGTCAAAGGTGTAGTCGATGCACTAGTACTTTCCCCTGACATATTGGTGTGTGGTCAGGTGTCATAGTTGCGATTCCATGTTTGGAAAAGAAACACTTCTCCAGTCATGTCTATTTCATGGCTACTTTTCCCGGAATCATTTGTATTTTGCTGGTAAGTGCTAACCATCCCTTGGTTGGGGAAAGGTTCTTGCATCATGGCTGGTTGTTGGGAAGATATTCCTTGTCCTTGGTTACTCTATAGCTTCTTCAGCTTAGGGAGATCGAGACAATGGTGAGTATAGTAATCGTACTCACCACATATTGAACATGAATGGTTTGTTCGAAGAGGTGGCCTTTTTCTCTACCGTTGGGCATTGCTTGGCTCCTGGTTCTGATTCCAGTTGGAGTTACCTCTAGCCGGGGATCACGGTGGGCATTGTTGGTTGTTGCCCCCCTATCCAGGGTTCCCTTTTGGCTTGTTTTTGGATTTTTTATTCACCACGTTAGGAGGGTAGTTCTCCTGATTGTATTGGTGTGGTTGGTTTTGGGACGACTGCACAAATTTCACCTATGCATTGTTTTGCATAGGTGGGTCATGTGCTAGGGACTGAGCATAATTCAGTCCTAGGTTTGCACCTGACTGTTGGAGGGGATTTCTTCCATTAGTGTTTATTTTTGCATACTGATTCCCCTGAGATGGAGGGTAATTTCCTCTTTGGTGATACGCTAGCACCCTATTAGTCAAATTTAGCTAAGGCATATGATGACTTTGAAAACCGGGTTGAGGAATGTTCTGTGTAAAACTATATGTGTAACTAGGGTTTTTACTATTGTTGCCTAGGTAACCTTGGGTCATTGACCTGATTAGCCCGTTTGTAGAGTTCGACGAACCTGGAAATTCTTGATAAGTTTGTAGGAGCGTGGCATTAGGTAGGATGTTGTAAATGTATCTTGACCACGTATAAATCAGCTCAAGATTCTGGTCTTTTCTGATTGCATCCTCTTTGGATGTGGGATTCTGCTATGCCACATCCTTTGAAATATCTATCGTAAGAGTTTTCAAGAACAAATCTAAAAGCACCCAGTCATTGAGTTTAGCTTTACATAAACTGCGACGCTGCCTCCATTCATGGAGATGGTCCAAGATGTGGCCGATGGGGGTTTTTCTAAAATGAGTTAGTAATTCCATTTTGGAATCATGGTGAATGGGTAATTGAAAATATGTTAGGAATTCGGTAGTGAGGGCGCTAAAGTCCATGTGAAGCTGAGGGTTTCTCCACATACCATTTCGCGGCTACTCCTGTAAGAGTGCATTGAAATAATCTCAATTTAATAGTGTCGTCAATGATATTGTTCGATGAGCACCACAGGTGAAAGGCCATGACATGATTACCTGGGTCTTTTTCTTGCTTTCCTTCAAACTTTGGTATATCGAAAGGGAGCTTCGTGGGCATGAGAGGCCATGTAGGATCGTGTGCGATGGGGTCATTCGTTATCTTGGTTAAATCGGGTAGATTCAACAAAGCTAAGAAAGGTGACTGAGAGGTTGACACCATTGCAATGTGTGAATACACAAATTTCTGGTTAGAACGAGGGTTAGTCTGCAACGTACCCTACTGTGTATTCAAATAGCTTCCCGAATGGAACGCACTCCTCTTCCCCCTAGGGGTCATGGGAGGAGTGGTATGTGGAGTGGTCTTGGGACACTAACTTAGGTTCCCAACTATGTCTGCCCTAATAAAGGATGAACTGATAATGGTGGTAGTGTTCCATCTTTGATGCCTGAATGACGAAGGACCTGGAACCCCTCCCAGTAATGGGGGGAGTTCCAAAAGGTGCTTGGATTGATGAGGTTCCATTGGGATCGGTCAAATGTCACCCAAGTTTGGTTTTGGAAAACTTTCAGAGGATAGAGTCTATGATCAAAGCAAATGTCTTGCCACATACATAAAACAAAGAAAAAAATAAAATAGATTTCCCTTTAAATAAATCTATGTGAGTAAGCAATAAAAAAAGTGGTTTTTGTTCATTTGCATATGATACTCAAAATCCTAGAAGACCTATGAGCCCTCACACACTCAAAAATAACTGGGCCTTGAAAATATTTATTGCAAGTGCTGGCAAACATCCCATAAGAGCTGGCAACGCCCCCAGTCAACCGAAGAGAATCCACCAAGGTAAGGGTAGAGGGTTTGGCGCTTTCCTACACCATCACCTATAGGGTAAAGGTTGCCCTAGTTTTTGGCCACTAAGAACCATCGTCCCACGTGAGCGTTCGATTCTTGGGCTTCTTGCTAGTCAGCTAACAATATCAAGTATCATTCAGGTCAGGCAGCCCAACTGATACCGCACGCACTATGCCTAAGTGTAACCCCCTCTGGAACGGGTCTTTGCCGCACTCAAGTTTTCTTTTCCATGGGCTCATAGGTGGATTTTAAGCTCCCTAAATACACAACTGCTATGTTTAAATATGAATTACGATCAAGGTGGCTTATTCGGTGCCTACCCCCTTGATCCTAACTTAAGCTATAAATTATTTTGTGGCCCCTATGGAGAGAATTTAGTGAGTTTGGTTAAGTTATTTTTAGGTGTCTTTACTTTGCTTAGTGGGTGAGTGTGTGTGAACACAAAGTGGACAAGCACATAGTTTGAATGTGTGGATATCGATGATCCTTTACAAAATCCCCTATTTAAACTATGTTGTATTATTCATGGCTCAAATGGAAAACATGTGCGGATAATGAGCCGCTTTCAATTTTTCCTAGTTAATATATGTGACTAACTATAGGGAGATGGTGAATTATGAATATGGAGCATTCATATGCTTACCTAGGATGACTAGAAGGTGCAAAGGTAGCAGAGATTACTTTCTCTTCTATAAACGATTCAATCCTAGTCCCGATTTCCTAGTGCAAAAATTGAACTAAACTTCAAACTTTTACACTACAAAAAGAAAACTAGATGTGCATGCGTGGTCTTGGGCCACTTAATTGGGCTAGTTATCTAGGTGTGTAAGTACCAAAATTTGCAAAAAATAAATTTTTTGGAATTCAAGTTATTTGTCCCCCCTACTTAAACTATGTGTGAACTTTGCAAAAATCAACTTGAAGTAAAATTGACACTAAGCCCTAAAAAAGCAGCTAAAAGTGAGTTTTAACAAGCTGCGAGTTACCACAACTAGTGTTGGTAGGTGTATTAGGGGTTGCCAAGCACCTTACAAGTAGGAAAAAATAGAAACTAGGGAAAAATTTATTATTTTGTAATTTTTGAGAAAAAATCTGAAACAGGTGCGCTCTCTGCATGCGGGTTAGCTCTGAACGCGTGCTCTGCGTGTCTGTGAGGAAAAATGTGAAAAAAAATCCCACAAGTAAAATTTTTAGGAGATGCTCTTCTTCATTCTATCACTTGGGATGAACTTGGGACTGCAAGAGAGATCAGGGGACATTCATCTCCACTCCACAGCATAGACAGAGATCTCTTGTAAAAGAAGGCACAACCACATAAACTTTATAATAAAATGTTAGTGGAGCCGCCAATCCTATTGTGGTGTGTTTGGTGCATGTATGTACGAAATCAAACTAGTTTAAGGGGTGTGGTTTACTGCTTTAAACTATTTCTAACAGGAAGAAAGAAGTGGATTCAATGAGCATACTATATAGAAGAAAAAGCATGCAAATGTAATCTAAAAACTAAAATAAAACTAAACATAAATAAACAAAATCTTTGAACGAGTCAAATGACAAAATAATGCAAACGGTGGCTCTAGACCCCTCTTATTGAGCATTGGTAGTAAGAAGAGTGATATTTTACCCTCTTGCCAAAGGGCCCCTAGACAATGGTTCTAGGTCCCGATGAAATGATGTTTTTATCCCAGGCTTTCCTCAGTGCAGTCTCCCTCTCTCTCTACTATGTGGAATGAGCTTGTTGCAAGCTGGCCAACAAGTGATTCCCCTCTGTCTTCAGCTCTGGGTCACATATTGCTGGTATTACTTGGGCAATTCTGGCCAGCATAACAATGTGATCACCCATTCTTCATCTCATGGTGACTTTATATAGGATATTTCAAATCCTCCTTCCCTCTCTTGGTACGTGGAGGATGGTGACCCAAGAAAAGGGTATTATTCCTTTGTGTGCTCCAAATATTCCATTGTGTGCTCACATAGTGTCTAAGGAGGCATTGGTGACTATCCTTAGGTGGCTTCAAGTAAGGAGTGACTTTTCCTTTGCTTTGTGTGGTCCCAGATAGTGACATTTCACCACCCTCAGGAATTCGCGCATATCGGGAAAAAATGCATGCTAGAGGCATTCTTCTCGAAGGATAATGCACGTAAAAAAATTTAAGACTAGTTCAAATTTGATTTTCCTCAAGCCTTTGAGATTTTTAAAGACTTTCTAGATTCTATAATATCTTCCAGCCTTGTGAAAATTTTGGCCTAACATTAATTAATGTCATCTTCTACTGTACTATTTTCCATTGTTAACATGTAGCATGCTAAATTGGATTGGCCTATGTAGATGGTTATGGTTATGACGTTCAGGTATGAGTTGACTTATTTGTGAAATTATTTTGTACTGATCTATATTGATCATACATATGTGATTTTTATGCATGAACCACAAATTTTTATGAGCTTATGATGTGAACATGATTATTTAATTATTTTTATGGATATAATGACCTTATTTATATTTGGGTTGATATGTTGTGAGCTTATATTGTGCTAATATGAAACGGTTGTGTAGAGAATATAGCCTCCCCTAAGATATATTAAGGTATGAGTTGCGTATGTCATATATTTGGTGATGGAATGTTGATTACATCAGCTATTTGGTGTTTGAGTGTTTATTGTTTATTATGTCATTTATCTTTTATTTGAATTTTTTTTAGTTGTATGATATGATTTTGTATCTATAATATCTTATTAAGGAATGATCATGTTTTAATATGGTTGTACTAAAGTAATATGTGTTGAGATAATTGATATGTACTTGAGTGCAAGTACGTGATAGTTGTAGTATTATGATCTTGACTATTAGTTGATTATGATATGGTTTTTAGTCTTCATAGAGGATGATTTTAGTTAATAGATATGATTTCCTAATATTTGGAACATGGGATTGACATGTGTGAAGAGTTGCAGGGAAACTTGTTTGGTATTAGCATGACAAGGTAACAGTTTATTTGTTTATATAACTAACATATGGGTGATATGATAGTACATAGTAGGACTCGATTGAAGCAAGGTAAATGGTAAAAGAAAGGAATCGGGTAAGAATTCCTTTGGCTATTTTTGGAAAGCCTAACAACGAATGAGTGCTTTGCATCCAGGAACTCTTCTTAACCTTCATTTTGTCTGACATTATGTGGATATGAGCTATATTCATGAACATGTATATCAGTTTGTTTCCAATATGGTTGGATTCACCAAGGCATTGGAGTCCCTTGAGAGATGATATATGTATGTGTTCAGATATAAGGAAACGTGTTTGGCGTAACAAGATAAGATAACTAGTATATTGTTATATTTATTTATGCATTGATAGTTATGTGGTTATGGCACTATGATGTAGGGGATTGCATGGCAAGAGACTGCCATTAAATCTTAGAGAAGGATCAGGTTTAGTTTCCATGATAACCACAGGGTTGAGTCATTGTTTTTGTTGAGAGTATTGTTATTTTTCTCTTTTGAAATTTCTCAAGCTCTATTTGTTATTTTTTTTATGTTTGGTGCAATGCCTTGCGACTTTGTTCATGGTGTCATATTGCTATTTGTTTTCAGGGTTTTTCCCCTTGTTTGTTTCTTGTCTTTCATTTTGTGTTTTGAGTATTATGAATTGTTTGGGAAAGAGGAAATTTGATGGAGCTCAAGAAGAGCTAAATGAAACCCAACAGGTAATTGAAGACTTGGATAAAGCTTCATGCAGGAGTAAATCAGTTGAAGGCAAGAGTATGATAGTGAATTGGATTAGTTGGGTCCATTGGTGCAAATGGATGGTGGTAGGACATTCATGATAAAGGTAATCAAGTAAGGTAAAGTGAATAGACTTGTGGTGTCAAATGCCTTGGCTATATTGGGAATTGTTGTTCTCAATGTTGTCCATATTATGCACGCATAAATGGAGTTCTCTTAACTTTGAACTTATGATATTTGGTAATTATTTTGTGATCATGATTATGATAGTTTCTATATATGTATATATGCATGTCATTTTTGGATGGGATCATGATTGCTTTATGTCGATGTTTATATATGTATATATGTATGTCATGTCTCAGAGGATCATCATGGATCATGGTTATTTAATTTTAATGTTTATATGTATATATGCATGTATGTATGTCATTATGTGACGAGATCATGATTTCCTTATGATGATGTGTATATATGTAGACATGTATGTATGTATGTAAGTTGTCTCTGACATGGTCGTCATGGATCATGATTGTTTTATGTTAATGAATATATATATATATATATATATGTCACTATATGATAGGGTTTTCAAGGATCATTTTTGTAGAGGAATGATTGCTTATGCAAGTGAATGGCATGAAGAGGTTCTTGGTATTTTGAGGTGATGAGCACCATCATTAGGTATAATTGGAGGGGTTAATTGTCACCTTTTTAGCCTTACTTTAGTCTCTATTTCTCACATTTAATTACATTATGGTCATATGTTTCTTAATGTAGATGGTGATTAAGGCTTTTCATACTTCGAATGCCTAATATGGTTTATATGCAGGATAATCATGAAGATATTCCACTTTTGTTGAATATTGTGCAATCAAAGCTCAAAGTAGAAAAAAAGTAGAGATTATAGGAGGGTTTTCCACCTCCTTAAATCCCAAAGGTAGCCAAGGGATCCTCGATATTTCCTCCAACAACTCAGAATCAAATGCAGCCAATAAAGTGGGAGATCAAGTGCACCAAAGTTCCACTTCTCTTACAGTAAAAAGAGACATATCACCTAATTTTTAGGGAGTTTTTGGTAGCTATACTTTATGTTAAATAGGGCAGATCAAGAAATCATTAGGATTCAAATTTTGGAGGAAGTTAGTAGACCCTTAGCTCTTGTGATAGACTTTTGAGACTTTCATGGTTATGTAATGCGACTATTTCTACGATAAAATGAGTATTCATTTTATCCTTCACTAATTTAGCTTCTATGAGTCGAGCTTGTGGGTTAGGTCCCAATCCATTGGCCTCAATCTCTCTCTTGTGTATTTATGTTTATTTTTATTCCATTGTAGCTAGTTTTCTTCATGAGTTTTAGCTAGTTTGCTTACCTTCCATTTTACTGTTTTTAGTTTTCTTCCATTCATATTGTTGTAGTTAGGCTCTTGTAGATCATGTTAGAGTAGCATATAAACTCTGAAAGTTGTGTTTCAAAGCCCCCCTCTCTCACCTCTTTCAATGGAGCCAAAGGACGGTAGATCTTCACCATAGACCCAAAATTACTCTTTGTTTATGATTTCCTAGAAATAATAGGTGGGTAGTTGTATTTTTCATGAACATGTTCAGAATAAAAATTTAGATTGTCGTTCAAGTGCATAAGTAGGTTTTCTTATCAAATTCAACTGATATTTTCCATCTTCTTTGTCATAAATTTGTCAATATTAATTGCATGAACATGTAACTTGCTTGCATGTTTGAGTAGAGAAGTAGAGGAGGACTCCAACAGCATCCCTAGCATCATTTCTCAACCTTCACCAACCTCCTTTCAACAAAATTTCCTCCAGCCATGCTTTTGAGATTCTCACCACCACACCGAGAGTAACCCGAGAAGTGCAAGACAAGATTTGAAAGAGGTTTTGAGCTTGGCCAAGGGGTTGGACACCTTCCATCCACCTAAATACACCTTCATTTCACATTCCTTACCCCTTTCCTCATCAATTTGAGCCTCAAAAAACCCTCGTACTATTTCCTATAGCATTATAGGACATCCAGTAGCACTACACGAAACATGTAGTAGATCCTGTAGAAGCGCCAGTTAGCCTCTCCATCAACCTAGAAACCATATTTGACCTCAAATAACCCTTCCACAACTTCCAAGATACCTTTAACTCTAAATCAATGAGTTCAAGACCTTCTTAAGCCACTTTAGCACCTCTTTCCTTTGCTGCAAAATAGAGTATTTACAAGCATAGTAAGCCCATGACTAGATGCATTGTTAAAGCATAGCAGTTAAACATAAATTAGTTAGAGTTTAATTATCCATTTGACCCAGCAAGGTTTTATTAGATTAGTATTCCTTACTACAATTTTAGTTTAGCAATTTACTTCATGAATGTTGCCTAGTTTACTTCTATTTTCTTGCAATGGCCTAAATTGTAAATTTCCTTCCTTTCAAAATAGCTAGACTTATCTTCTTGCTTTAGAATAGTCCTTTGATTGTTGATAGAGTAATGTTTTTTATTCATTTGTAGTTCTAGGTCTAATTCATAAGTGTGATAGACTTCACTCAGAAACCCTAGCAATAGCACCCTTACCTAGGACTCAAGAGAGGATGGCATGAGTAGAATGCATCTGTTGTCAATAAATCACGGCCACCTCCAAGTTTGTACGAACCCTGAGTTGATAAATTAAATTAGAGTAGACTTTGTGAGTTGCAACACTCTTGGTGCAACACCAGGGCTCACTACCTTTTGGCATCATTGTCAGGGAGGTGTCTAAGTAGATGCTTAGATTTTGTTTTTAGCATTCTTTTCTTCCTTTATTTTACATGAAGTTCCAAAAATATTGAAAAAAATAACATTATGACATTCATACCTTGTAGGAGCAGGGATAACTAAGGAATTTTTTTTACCAAAAACCTCCTCATCCCCGTACATTCACCCTTCACTCTTATTCAGTGACTGTGAGGGTTATCACATCATTAGTGAGTCTCTTGAAAACTTTGAAGAACCTATTGGATAATAATATGAACTTTCTTCACCTGCGGAAGTTGCTTCACCAATTCAAGCCATGGTTGAGACTCGGACCCAAGGAGTCTTTCCCATTAGAGAAATAAATGGGGAAACTAGGATGAAGAACAAAAGTCCCTCAACCCTTCCACATTTCCATGGAATTACCTCTCATGATCCTGACACCTTCATGTTTGAATTTGTTTCCTTTTACAAGACCTATGACTATGCCTCATATGATATAAATATGAAGCTATTCCCATCCACCCTCAAGGATGTACCCTTGTGCTAGTTCACAGGTCTTCCTAGGAACAACGTCACTATCTAGGGACAGATGAAAGAGTCCTTTAACAAAAAGTACAGGGACTGCTATAGTTCCAAGGAAACTAAAGAGGAAATATTTAGGATGACTCTAGGGCTTGATGAATCCCTAGAAGATTATGAAGAATGATTCCAGTTAAATTATAAAAGAGCCAACTACACCCTTGATCTCGGATCACTTAAACTTGTACTTCTTTAACAGATCAGGGAGGAGATGATAGAAACCATTAATATTCTATCAGGAGGACATATCTATCAGTTGCCTTATGAGGAGATCAAAACTGTCTTCATGAACCATTCTATGGAAATTAGGAAGAAAGGTAGAGCTAGCCAAAGTATGACCAACACCCCTTCCTCTTCCACTTCCATCAAGCATGAGATTGGAAATATGTTGGAGGACTTTAAGAGTGAGATGTTGCACACCTTTGCTTTGCAAATGGACAAAATGTAGATCAGGAGGAAGTAGAAGGAGCCTTGGCTATCTTCTGCCCTAGATGCACTAGAAAACACCCTAAGAATTAATTTCCATTGAATGTCATAAAAGTTTTCTTAGTCTGCGAATCGAATCATGCCACAGATAATTGTCCCTCCTTACCTGGGCTCAAATATTTATATCATGGTGGGGAAGTAGGACCATATCAACTCTATTTCATAAATCAGAGAAGGCATCAATTCCCTCAGTCATATCAGTAGGGTATGCAACGTGCACCTTACTCCTATTATCATAATAATCAGAATGCACCTATGATGTCATGTTACACTTCCACTCCTCCATCACGGCTTACACCTCCTACTTGTCCTTACAACCCTCCATATCATCCTCAACATGTGAACCAACCATTTCAATAGTATGTTCCTCAACCACCTTAGTGGAGCAACCCATCACAAGGGTGGAGGCCTCAACATAATCAACCACCTACTTTACTTCCTCCACCCCAACCTCAACCTTAGTTCACTCATTCTGCTCCACTCAAACTGCCTCATATGCCTGCACAACCCAATATTAACCTGAACAATTAGAAGGCACATCAGGTTTACAGTGGACAGACATCCTATCTAGCTTATGTTTTGAAGATACATGAGATCAAACTCAGGTCGCGAAGAGTAATCCTGAAAATAATCCTCCATATCCACATGCAGAGGTTGAGGAGGAAAATGAATAAAGTAACACTCAGATCCAAAAACCTCCTTTTCCTGAGTGCTTGATCCACTCCAATTAGCACACACTAGAGGAGACTGAACTTATGGGAGAACTGAAAAAATTGTGTGTGAAAATACCCCTTCTCCAGGACATTAAGGATGTCCCTATTTACAATAGGCTCATCAAGGAAAATTACTTTAAGAAACTTGGGAGAAAGAAGAAAGATACCCCCACCATCAATGTAGTAGGATATTTGTCCAACTTAATGTTGGGAAGGGTGATATTCTCGAAGTACGTGGACCCTGGTAGTCCAGTTGTAGATGCACACATAGATGGTGTCATAGTCCCAAATATATGGGCTGCCATCAATGTAATGATCAAGGAAACTGTGCTTAAACTCAACCTCCAAAGGAATTTAAGGAAATCCACAATGGTTATGCAACTTTCAAATGGATCCACAGTAGCTCTGAAAGGAATTTTTTAGGATGTTATGGTCTCAATTGACTCTTGGGAGTACCCTACAGATTTCCTAGTTCTCCATCTAAAAACCAAGTTTAATGGACATCCTCTCATTTTAGGAAGACCATGGTTAGCTACTGTCGATTCTTACATCAGCTATCGAACTGGAAACATGAATATAAATAATTGGCCCTTGCCTAAATAGCTGGTATTATGATCTACCTTCATGGTTGGAGGATGAAGAAGAACAAGATGAAGTATAAAGCACTACGCCTTACCCCATTTTCACCATAGATATTGTTCTTATATGGGGGCAACCTGATGAGGATGACCTCATCAGTCAAATCATTTAGAACCAGCCCCCCACTGACAGTCCACTTGATGACCTAGTCAAAGAGTCTAAAAACTACCCTTGGATGGAATTGCACTCATTTGATTCAAATTCTGAAACCACCAAGCTTGTGGAATTCGGCCCACCAAAATATCTGAAAATCAACTCATCCCTATCAACTAAATAAGAAGTGAAACTATTCCAATTCTTGAAATAAAACCTCGATGCATTAGCTTGGTACTACAAAGACATGAAATGGGTGCATCTGTCAGTGTGCACACATCATATCTACATTAAAGAAGGGTCCAAGCCTATGTGCCAACCCCAAAGAAGGATCAACCCAACTCTAAAGGACATATTGAAGGAATAAATGTAGAAATTATTGGATGCAGGTTTCATTTATCCTATATTACATAGTGAGTGGGTATCTCCTCTTATCCTAGTCCCAAAGAAGAATATAAAATGGAAAATATGTGTTGACAATTGGGAACTCAACAAATCCGCAAAGAAGGACAATTTCCCCTTGTCCTTTATAGATAAAGCTCTCAATGGCCTTATAGGAAAGAAAATATTTTCTTTCCTAGTTGGGTTAAGTGGGTATAAATAGATCCCAATAAGCCTTGAAGACCAGGATAGGAATGATTTCACATCTCCCTAGGGTACCCTTGCTTACATATTCCTTCCCTTTGGTTTTTGCAATGCCCCACCTACCTTATAAAGAGTTATCTTAAGAATTTTCTCTGAGCTAGTCCATGACTCGGTTGAAATCCACATGGAATATTTCACACCTTATGGGGATGACTTCCAAGGAGCTCTCTCCAACTTGGGAGAATTGTTGAGAAGGTGCATTGATGTGCATCTCTCCCTAAGTCCAGAAAAGTGTGAATTCTTAAAAAGGGTAGGAGTAGCATTGGACCACTCAATATCGCAAGCATGAATATAGATGGACCCGAACAAAATCACCATCATAATAAGGGTGTACATGTTCCTCAAAAGTAGAGAGATGTCAGAAATTTCCTAAGTTTAGCTGGCTACTATAAGAGGTTCATCAAAAGCTGCAGAAAATTAGCTTCCCATTGTTTTGTTTGTAGGCCAAATATTCTTATTTTAACTAGTCCATTCTCTGTCAAGAAGCTTTCGAGCTCATTAAGGAAAAGTTAAATACCGTCCCCATTCTCCAAGGTCCAAATTGGGCTCTGTCTTTCCATATCCACACAGATACATTAGACAAAGCTATGCCAATTAGGGGAATTTTGAGGTCTAAAATGGGCCTCCTAAGAAAAATGTACAACGAAAATTAACTTTATAAAAACCAATATGATTCAAGATGATGATGTCAACCATGGGGGATGATTTACCATTTTTTAAATAAAAGGGTAAAAATATTAAAAAATAATAAAATAATAAAACTACTTTTTCAACTCGTATTTTCAACTTATCTCCAAAACTTTTTACTCAAATTTCGAGTTGGAGTACTCGTTGGATACAAAATTTAATTCCTCATGCAAGGACTACCCATGTTGCATACTTTCGATGAACCCTACTACATGAAAAATGAGAAATACATAAAAAAATGTGTTTACAATCACGTTTTTTATGTATTTCTCATTTTTCATGTAGTAGGACCCATCAAAAGTATGCAACATGGGTACTCCTTGGATGAGGAATTAAATTTCACATCCAACGAGTACTCCCGCTCGAAATTTGAGTATAAAATTTTGGAGATAAGTTGAAAATATGAGTTGAAAAAGTAGTTTTTTCATTTTTCCCTCTAAAATTTGATGATGTCATCAAATCTTATTTGAATTTTTCCACTATTATTTTATAATTTCCTTAGGAGGCCCATTTTAGACCTCAAAATTCCCCTAATGGGGGTATCTTTGGGGCAGTTGGAAGACAAACTACCCTATACCATATATTTGATTAGAAAGAATTTTTCCAAGGTTGAACTCAACTATACTATCACAAAAAAGTAGTTTTTAGCCATTTTCCATTCCTTAAACAAATTTAGACATTATATTCTTGATTATCAGACCTTTGTACACACTGACCATGCAACCATCAAGTACTTAATGAATAAACCTTATGTTAATGCTAGAATAATTAGATGTTTTTTTGTTATTACAATAGTTTGACTTGACAATTGTTGATAAACCAGGGAAGGATAATTTGTTGGAGATCTATTATCTAGACTAACTCTACATGTAGATGAGGAAGGGATGGTGGATGACCAACTCCTGGATGAACACCTATTTGCTATCTCAACACTCTCTCCATGGTTTGCTAACATAGCTAACTAATTGGTTGCTGAAAATTTCCCTCCAAACCTCTCATCCAAGGAGAAGAGCATGATTATCAGAAAAATATCCCCTTTCACCTAGATTGGTGGAAATATAGTCAAGTTGGGTCTTAGCCAAATTGTGAGAATATTTTTGAGGGAGGAAGAAGTCTTTTCCATCCTCTTGGCATGTCATGATAGTCCTTGTGGAGGCGAATTTGTTGCAAAAAGAATGACCTTCAAAGCTTTACAGCCAGGTTACTATTGGCCTACCCTCCACCAAGATGCCAAGAGATACACTAGTAGATGTGACTAATGCTAAAGGATGTGGAAACCTACCAAGAGGGGTGAAATCCCTTTGCACCCTCAAGTGGCTCTAGAGCCATTTGACAAGTGGAGCATGTACTTCATTGGACCCATTCATCCACCATATAGGTAGAAGAGGTATATCATAGTCTGTACTGACTAGCTGACCAAGTGGGCTGAAAAAAGGGCTATAAAGGTAGCAACAGAGGAGAAGGTAGCACATTTTTGAAAGAGAATGTTTTCTACAAATTTGGATACTCCAGAGAGGTAGTCTTTGATCAGGGGGCTCAATTCACATCTCATCTCATTGAAAATATTCTGAGGTGGCACAAGATAAGTCATAATACTTCCACTACCTACATTCGTCAAGAAAATGGCTAGGTGGAAGTGACAAAAATATCCTTGGATACTATCCTCACAAGGTTGTGAGCAGCAACAACAAAGATTTGGAAGAAAGATTGGTGGAAGAGACTTGGGCCTACAATTTCACTTGGAAGAAAACCATAGGGTTCACTCATTATGACTTAGTTTATGGGAAGAAATCTCTACTTTCAATTGATTTTGAGTACAACACCTTGAGGATCGCAGTTGAGTTATACCTAGATATCACAAAGGCCCAACAGGAAAGGTTGTTGCAATTAAATAGTTTGGATGAGTTCAGGAAGTAGGAACTCCTTCACATATGAGTGATTCAACTACAAAGGAAGGTTTGGAATGACAAGCACATTAAGGAAAATACCTTTCAGGAAGTAGATGGGGTGTTTCTCTATGAATCAAGGTTCAAGGAATTCAAAGGGAAATTAATGACAAGATGGCTGGAACTTACAAAGTGGAAAAAATTTATGATAATGGCATAGTTAAGATTAGAACCATAGATGAGGAGGGGATCCCCCTACTTGTTAATGGTTATAGGCTCAAAGTATATAAGAAAACCCTATCTAGGGCTGAGTTTATAAATTCCATAAATAGGGAGGTGTGTGTCATTGGAAGCTCCATAGTTTCTAGTGCCTCCCCCTCCTAGAAAAAATAAAATAAAAAAGAGAGAATAAAGAGGCATGGGTGAAAACCTCTTTGAGGTGCCCAAGGCAAACTCCAGGGTTGAAAACCTCCATGAGGCACTCCTAGAGTAGAAGAAAAAAAGGAAAAAACAAAGAAATAAAATATCCTTGGGTGAAAACCTCCTTTAGGTGCCCAAGGAAGGTTGGTGGGTTGAAAACCTCTGTGGAGGTAGCTCACCTGTCCTCATAAAAAAGAGGAAAAAAATGATACATATGCACTGACTTATTTTTGTTTTGCAGGTTGCTAAACAAAGGTGGTTTTAGACACATAGGAGAAGTTTTCATCCTCTATTCTCTCTCTCCTCTGCCTACCCACTCCATGAGAAACTCCATGATGCATCCATCCACCGATTTCTCCCTTCAAGTAAGCAGAACACCCATTTTTTTCTCCTGTCTGTAATTTCTACAGGATGTCTTAACTACTACAATATTTCTTGTAGTGCTACAGGAAACTTGTAACTTCTACAGGGAAATTATTTTCGAGAAAGGAATCTCTCTCAAGGGTACATAAACTTCAAGAAAAGCATGAAAAATTATTTTTTTCCTATACCTACCACTCCTAACCCTCACTTCACTCCATGTATGAGTATTCACTCTCTAAACCATATTTTTTCACCACTAGCAGCTAGGTTACATATATCTAGATATGGGACCCATACCCTGACCTCTCCATCACTCCACTCACTCTATAGCTCCATCCCTAACCTCCATACACAATTTCCCTTCACTCATCAGCAATCTAGAGCTCCAAATAAGAAGAGAAGGGACATCTATAGGAAGTTGATCATGTCCTGTAGTAATCATGCGCATGGCACAACAAGATGAAAAGGTGAAAGGAATTGATGAAGAATGCTCCAAATGACCTCCAAAATACTCTAGGATGGTTACCACACCAGCAAGAGCACCTGAGGAGCTCCATGCAGCACCTAGAAAAAGAAAAAGCAAATAAAAAGGTTAAGTAGATCACTCATAAATAAGCTACCCACTAAGAAAATGCATAAAAACAAAAAACCTAGAAAAAGGGAAAACAATCATGGCTACCACCAAACTCCAACTCCCTACATTAAATTATGTCTAAAACTCCTTAGCAATAGGTAGGATCATGTATGGCCCTTCACGCTCTCACTACGCACTCTTATTGATCAAAATGAATTAATGTCGAGAATTAGATATTAAAAAGGAAAAATGGTGGCCAATTAACTTGGCCACCCTCATGAAGTTAAAGTGAACGATAAGTTGAGTGTGCATGCCACCTAGTAAAGTCAAATCAGTTAAGGGTGAGTTCACAAGCACATGGAAATGATTCCCATGTAGAGGCAATGATTAATTTTAGTGGGACCAATAGTCCAAAAGAGGAAAACTTGTGTTGCAGTCCAAGTCATCACTCCGCTCCAAATTTGATTAAGTTGTCATAAAGGGAAATTTTGGCTCATTATTCTCATTTTATTTAACATTTCAAGACCAGCGTAGGACTCCACCATCATCCCTATCTCCATTTCTCTCCCTTCACCAATGTCCTTTCAACAAAATCACCTTCAACCTATTTTTGAGATTCTCACGACCACACCGAGATCAACCCTAGAAGTGCATGACGAGATTTAAAAGAGGTTCTGAGCTTGGAAAATGGGTTGGACACCTTCCATCCACCTAAATACACCTTCATTTCATATTCCTTTCCCCTTCCTCATTAATTTCAACCTCAAAACACCCTCGTCCCATTTCCTGTAACATTACAGGATATCATGTAGCACTATAGGAAACCTGTAGCAGATCCTGTAGCAGAGCTAGTTAGCCTCTCCTTCAGCCCAGAAACCATGTTCCACCTCACCTAACCCAACCACAACCTCCAAGAGACCTTCAACTATGAATCCATGAGTCCAATACCTTCTTAAGCCACCTTAGCACCTCCTTTTGCTGCAAAACAAATTATTTACAAGCATAGCTATCCCATGACTAGATGCATTGTTAAAGCATAGCAGTTAAGAATAAAGTATTTATAGTTTTCTTAGCCATTTGGCCCAGCAAGGTGTGATTATATTAGTCTTCCTTTCTACAATTTCAATTGAAAATTTTAATTCATGAATTTTTCCTATTTACCTTATATTTTATTGCAATAGCCTAAATTGTACATTTCCATCCTTGCAAAATAGCTAGATCTATCTTCTTGCTTTAGAATAGTCCTTTGAATGTTGATATCTAGTAATGGTTTTGAATCATTTCTAGTTCCTAGTCTAATTCAGAATTATGACAGACTTCACTCAGAAACCATAGCAATAGAACCCTTTCGTAGGACTCAGAAGAGGAAGACATGAGTAGAATGCATCTGTTATCTATATGGCATTGCCACCTCCAATTTTTTATAAAGCCTTGGGTTGATAAAGTAAAGTATAGTATGTTGGAAATACTGAGAGGGGGGGTGAATTAGTATTCCTTTCAATTAGAGCATTATTTAATCTTCAATTATTATTAGTGTTTGTACAATGATAGCAACAAACAAGAGGAACACAAATGCACAGTTTTTAAGGTGGAAACCCACTCTGGGACAAAAACCACCTAATTCTTTTCTAATAATTATTTAATATTCAACTCCAATTGAAAATAAAGCTCCAACTTCCTAGAATCTAGAAAAGAATTCTTCTCCAGCTCCCACTGGATGGACGCTCCAATGCCCAAGATTCTTCAGTAGTCAACCGAATGGATGCCCCAATACCCAATGAGATACAACTCACCCTAGCACCACCCTACCACCCTATAGAATAATAAAAGAAGAATGGAATCTCGTACCAGGGAAAATGGTCCACTTTACAATGATATAAAATCATGCAGAAGAAGAAGATATACTATACCATAACCCAAAATTTGACACAACCACCTAATGATGATCCTAGACCTCCCAACACTCCCTCTTCAACCCTTGGCAAATAGACACTAGTACAGTTTGTACAATAATGTATTTACAATGACTAAGTACAATGATACCTTTACAATGATTGTATGCAGTGTTGCCCACTTGAAGACTTCATATGATGAACTTCTTGCTTTTGTTATGCACGTTTGTTGCTGCTCTTGTCATGCTACCCTCTGCTGCACATTTCTTTTCTTTTCTGCCATAGAAATTCTAGTCCTTTGCAAGCCTTTGACAACACATGATCTTGCTTTTTCTTGCCTTCTAGGAGCTTCATATTGAATCTGGTGTATCTCTGTTATTTCAGATCTTCAATATCTGATTTTTGGTCCTGTAGTATTCCTCTGAGTCACCTTTCCAATGCGACAGGTCTGACCCAATTTGGATTCTTCAAGAGAGATTTATACCCAATCTCTCACAATTCCCTAATTATGGACTGTTCCAACAGAGCGTAATTGCACGGCATGCCACGTCTCACTGTTTCTTCATTTGGCTCTAAAATTTATAGAGAGAAAAGTACAGACTGTGCAATATCCAACACTTTTTACGAAATTCTAATCTGATACTCATAGAGAGATTTATGATGAATTTACCAAGGTCACTTCTTTGAGATGAATTTCAGGAGCCTGCAAAAACCCTGACTTCCATAGATCTTATCTAAAAAAATATTGCGCACCATGATCTGAAATTGTTACAACAGCTTCCTTAGGATTTCGTCTTTGCCTCATCAAAATTTTAGCTTCTGAACCTTTGTAGAAAAAACATTAGAGCGCAAATTCCATGATGACCTGTTTCTGATGGCGAAATCCCTTGCCTAAGGAGGAAGTGAAGATCACAATTTATATAAAAGCTTAGGTTGATAGGGGCTTCAACAAGTGAACGTGGGAGGGATTTCAGGAGCTTAAAAAATATTAATTATGACTTTTCAATGACCCATGCCCCAACCCCATGGGGTTTTATCCCACTAACTGGTGGTACAAACTTCAAACATAAATATCTCTCAAACTATGAAGAATTACATGGTGTGCCATATATCAACGGAAACATATCGACAAGTAGAAACCATTAAAAGAACTATTGACCGAGAATATATTAATTTGTTAGGTCAAAATTCCCATGCAATATTGGGTTAGCCCCTAGTGCTGCTTGGGTTGACATCAATGAAAACCGCTGATCAACAATCTCCCCTTTTTCATTGATGGCAACACAAGTACTCCCCCTATGATCATGAGACCTCTTCCTACAACATTCTCTCCCCCTTTGACATCAATTGCAAAGCGTAACTCCCCCTGGAACAAAACCATCCTGTAGACCTGTACACACTTCGACTCCCCCTGACACACAACCATCCTACAGACTTGTAATCTACTTCCACTCCCCCTTTATATTCTGAAAAAGAAAAATCTAATGGGAACTTGGGAGAATCCAAAGCTTCTAGCAAAGATATTCCAATGCTGGCGAATATTTAGTATGTGATTATTTTGGTGTCGCTTGGAATATTTCTACTTGTCCAAATTCTTGCATAACATCTGGTCGAGAGGATGTTACATATAGAAGACTATTAATCATAGATATGTGCAACCTTTGATCCACATCCTTAGATGAGTCATCGATGCTCAATTTGCAACCTGTTACCGTTGGAGTAAGGATGGGTTTGCAATCTTCCATTTTAAATTTCTTGAGCATTTCCTTGATGTACTTGGCTTGAAATATAAATATTCCTTTCTCTTGCTGAGATATTTGAAGCCCTAAGAAGTATTTCAGCTCACCAAGTAAAGACATCTCAAAATCACTTTGCACCTTTGTAGCAAACTTCTTACTTAGTCGATCATCATTGCTACCAATTATTGTATCATCCTCTTTAGCTATTTCACATGCTTTAGTTGCTTCATCCAGAACATATATGTCATTTGGAGCTCAACTTGCTATAGCCACAATTTCACCAAACATACCTTTCTTGATTTCACATTTTGTGGAGTTGAATAGTATTGTGTGTCCTTGATCACACATTTGTCCAACACTGAGCAGATTGTGATTCATGTTTTCAACCAATAGAACATTCTTGGCTAGATCATCTTTGCTTCCGAGAGTGACAGTACCTGATGTTATAACATTTGAATATCCATCATTTCCAAAGGACATGGTTCCATCATTCTTCTCTTTCAGAGATACAAATTTATTTATAACTCCTGTCATATGTGTTGAGAAACCACTATCAACATACCACACATCTTTGTTCTTTTGAGCCTTGAAAGTGAGACCACAATTATCATTCTTCTTCTTCATCCATGTTCATTCATTCTGTGCCTTTGAAGATTCTTCTGGAGGATTTTCAAGTCTGCAGTCTTTGGCTATGTGTCCAAAGTTTCGACATTTGTAACATTCAATATTATTTCTTAAATGTTCAAATCTATTGAGGTTTCACTGAGCCCTGGGAGGTTCATATTTGACAGATCTCCTGGAATTGTGTTCGTTCCTATGGTATGTGTGCCATTCTACAACTTTATTACCAAATTTTCCACATGAATAACAGTAGCCATAAAAAATATGTTGGTACCGGGATGGAAATTTTGGTCGAGGATTTGTCTTCCAAGGCTGTTCTTCTGAATCTTGTCCAGTGAAGTCTACATGCATGTCAGATCTCATAGGTTCATTGTATTTTGTTGTAGAAGGTCCTGCTTCTTCTTCTTTGTAACCGATGCCAGTTCTGTCATTGTAAGATCATTGATTTTTGATGAGTTCTTCCAATGCCCTTGAGTTGTTGGCATAGTTTTGGACAATTTTTCCTTTCTTCACTTCCTCACGTAGCGAGACTACTTCGGCTTCTAATTCTTCCCTTTCTTGGTTTCTTTCTTCCAACTTCTTTTGAAGTGACTCTTCAATGCATTTGTGTTCTTCAACTTCAATTTTGAGACCTTGAACTTGTTCTTCAAGAGTTTTGGAATGGATCTTCTTCACCTTGAGATCTTTTATAAGCCTGATTGCTTCCCCATAAAATTATTCTATGGTCCATCCTTCTTCTTTGTTGTTTGATACCTCTTGTTTATTGTGCTTTGGTTTATTGTGCTTGGCCATAAACAATACTCTCTCATTGGCTTCTTATTTTTTGTCACTTTCTTCATCGGATGATGAGTTATCTTCTTTAGAGAGAAAGTTCCTTTTGGATCCTTGCTTGTTGAATTTCTTAAAGCCTTTCTTTCCTTTTGAGTTTCCATCACTTCTGTTTGGACATTTTGCTGCAAAATGCCCAACCTCATTATAGCTAAAACATATCAATGGAATTTTACGTTTGAATTTTCCCTTACCAATTTTTAGTTTTCTCGTGAAGTAAGCATATTCTTCATCTGAAAGACCTACTTCATCATCTCCCTTTTCTTCACACTTGCAGGTGCATGTCTTTTCAATTAAAGGTTGTCTATGCTTTTTTTGGTCAATTTAGTGTGTCCTAAATTGCTACATTAATTTGTCAATCCGAGATTCGTAAGCTGACAAAGTGTGGCGCACTATATGTGCATGATAACCTATCTCTTACTTTTTTGTCGTTTTTGGTTTTTTTTCTTTTTATCTTGGTTGGTTTCCTAATGAAAATTCTAAAAGACAAGTATGGTTATGACTTTTCAAGGCAATGATGTCCTTTATAATGATTTACCAAACTTCAAACTTCAAAAGGATTTTGAAACATACAATGAGAAAATTAGTTCCTAAAGGGAAATGAAATGTGCTACTATCCTAGTTAAACAAACAGTGAACTATTGATCATGAAAACCATTACCCTTGCTGCTGTCCAAACACAAAAGAAACTGTTACTCAAAGAAAATATTGCAAGTAAAGTAACACTAAAATAAAATTACATCAACTCATATTATGACCCCTCACCATTAGTCTCGCTATGGCTTTCGGAGGTAATCATAAACAACTTGAGCAATCTGATATCTAATTTTCAAAAAAGTAAACTAATATCAAATTACACACTCATACTTCAATCCCTCACCATTAGTCTCGCTATGGCTTTCGGAGGTAACTGAAAATGACATGAGCAATTTAATATCTATCTTGCAGAAAAGTAAACTAATATCAAACTATACATTCATACTTCAATCCTTCACCATTAGTCTCGCTATGGCTTTCAGAAGTAACTGAAAATGACATGAACAGTTTAATATCTAACTTGCATAAAAATAACTAATATCAAACTATACACTCATACTTCAATCCATCACCATTAGTCTCGCTATGGCTTTCGGAGGTAACTGAAAATGACATGAACAGTTTAATATCTAATCTAACTACTAAAGCAAATGTGCAAGACTGAAATAAACAAAACAATGTTGGAATTAAAAAAAAACTAAGAAAAAGAAATCAGCAGAAGGACAATATTGATTCCATGTCATTAGTCATTATAAAAAGATATGCAAATGCCCGGGCTGTCTATTGTAATCTAAAACAAGAACACTGATCAGTTAACAACAACATAAAACATAAAAGATTATGGACATAAGTAAAATGTAAAGCATGAAGGATTATGGACAGAGATGAAAGATAAATACCATGAAAGATGTAATCTATATATACAAGAATGACTATAGCACAGTGAACATAAATAAATGAAGCATGAAACTATACAGTGGTACACAAAACCTCAGCGTGTGCAGGGGCCCTCAGCACAGACCTCGGGGAGCAGCTTTCAAATACGAATTACACTTTTGAACAAGGTCTTCTCATATATGAAAATGCAGTCATAACAGAGAAACAATGTCATAGCACAATGACGATACAATTACATTACAGAGCTACAAAATATCTAATCTATTATGCGTATGAGAACGCATTATTTATAACAGAGGCAGATATAACTAATTCCCTAAAGTCTGCGCTGAAGGAAGACACGTGAACCATTACGTCCAGATATTTAGCATTATGGCCGCCGTGAGGAGTAAATCTATGGAGAGTGGATGTTGGATTCGGCTTATGGAGCCATTTACATGTGTTGATGTGCCTCCCGTGTTTTAGAAATAGCCACGCAAATCTCCACTTGATGAGAAACAGAGTTCTGTCACCGTAGGACTCTACGGTTGACCACCACTTGGCCACCTTTGACCATAGCCTTCCGAGATGAATTCGACCGAGCCAATACGACACGATCCATGTCCACGTCATTTTGAACTTGCCCATGTGGCCCGATTAACCTGAAGACACCTACAACATAGACTTTGACAAAATGGCTGCGGAAAGTTGCAGTAGTTGCGGAAAGTGACAAGATTCCGCAACTAAATGAGCAAAAATCTAAATCAAACAGAAGACACAAAACATAGTTAAAAACCATTTTAAAATCTCTTTTACAATTAATATGCAATGATATTGGTTACTGAGAAGGTCGAGGTGAATAAAAAAGGTTTGGAAAGGTGTATAAGAAAGATGCAGATTTGAGACTCAACATACCCCCACTGTGAAGGTGTTGCATGTCCTCATGCAACCAAAATTTGGATAATCCTTCTTCAATTCATATGCCTTGACACTTCAGCCAGTACATCTAGTCCTCTCCTCCTCTTCCTTGGTGCTGCTAACATCCCGGGCTTCTTCATCAAGCATCTGAATTTGATATTAACTAGTGCTCTACTTAACTTCTGGCATTTCTTCTTCAATTTCATGTTCTTTTTCTGCCACAGCCCCAGATGTAGCATGGTATTGTCATGAATGATCTTGTCCAAATTGCTTTGTTCCTTTAATGCCTCATTTTCATTTTTAATGTGTCTATTTAGAACCTCTAACTCAAAGAATTCTTGTTTCAATGATTGGACTAGATCATCTTGTGCTGTGTGAGGATGAGTGGATGAAGTACCGGGACCCGTGGCTGCTATTTCTAAAGATTCTATATAATCATATACTTCTTGCTACTTTGGGTCTATCTCAGGTGTTGTTTTCATTGGGCTATCCTCAAAATGCCGTGGAGGAGAATTGGCTTCAAAATCTGGCTGAAAAGGACTCATGTCAACATTTGAATGAGAATGCAGTGGACTATGTTCAACGTCTGGCTGAGAATGAGATAGACTATGTTCAATGTCTGACTGAGAATAAGATGGACTATGGCCAGCTGGAGTTTGTTCAGATGTTTCTTCTCCCAAATCAATAAAATAGGGTCCTTTTGTTTGTGTTTTCCTTAACTTCCCTTTAAGCCTGCTGCTTCTTCTTACACGTTGTGGACTACTATCTTTTTTCTTTTGTTTTCCTTTCCCTTTGTTTTTGGCCATAGATGACTGTTCTTGAAGGTGAACTAGTCTCTCAGATAACACTTGATGATCTTCTTTTGAAGAAGGAGTTTGATGCATAGCCTCAATGCTTTTTCTCTCTTTTGATTCTATTGGCTTTTTACTCTTGGTTTCTTCCTTCCTCCTTGTTGACAGTATTTCTTCTCTACTAGTTCTTTCAAATGTAGTAGTAGGAGTGCTTTGAGTTTCATCATTTGTTCTCTTTCTCCTACTCCTTCCTTTTGATGTACTTCCTTCAGGAATTTCTTGAGGTTCCTCAAAGAAATTTCTAATAAAAAATTGTTCCCAGGTATCCTTTTTCTCCTTCAATTGTTTCTGTATCAAAATTTTCACAAGACCATGGTGATATAAATGTGGTTCTACGTCCCCCAGATGCTTTTGGACAGTTACTGGCATATTTTTCAAAATATTTAATAAAAAATATGGTAGATTGAGGGCCTGGTTATCTAGAAAATTCATCAACAGGTGGGTATGATACATATACATTGACCCAAAACATCCCTCACAAGTGATAAACTTCTGAATCACCAACAGTAAAGTGGCCCACTCTTCTTTCAAAGCATGAACAGGAATTCCCTTTTTAAAAATAGTTACATCCATACCTGGGTTACGTAGGATCACTCTCCAGGCTTCATCACTAATGCTTTTGTTCTTAAACCAGCGTTCACCTTCTCGAGGGAGTTCTGTAGCAGATGCTATGGATGCCTCATTCATCATAAATTTTAGGTCCCCAATCTCTACCTCCAGACCATTGAAAGACCTTGCAAAAGCTTTTGTCACCTCTTTATGGTAGCCTTTAAATTTCTGAATGAACCAAAGCCATTTTGCCTTCTTCAAGATGTCTTTGACTTGTGGGTACCCTTCCATGAATTTGGGTCCCTCTGGTTCTGCCCTCAACAATTTACCCATCCTTTTTCTGCTCTTTAAAACTTGTCTGCGTGAGGAGGGTTTAACGGAGGTAAAACGACTGAATGAGCGGAAATGAGAACGATGACTATAGGCAGATATCAGAGAATGGATATACAGACTGTAGCGTAATAGAGAACAAATGGGGTGAAGTGGAACAGAGAAGGGTTATGTGAGCACGGTGGAAATGCGGCTGTGAGATCAATAGAACAATAGGAGGAGTATAACACATCCGGCAGTGTTTAAAATTTAGTGGCTGCAGAGTAAATGTAAGCACGTTTATACAATGGCTACGGATTTCATGCAGCTGAAAGAAGCTGTAGTCAAATCAAACACGTTTCTTCATCACAGGTGGAGTATCAGAGTATGAATTAAGATCGGAGGCTCGATTATGGACCGTTTGAAAATGAATGCAAGGATTATGGGCAGATCATATAGAGATCGTGGAATGGTTACGGAGTTTGTCAACACAATCATTGCACATAATGGAGCTATGGTTCATAACTATGTAAAAATGTGTTTTAATTGCTATTTGAAATAAATTTTTACTCATACCTTGGAATTCTTGCCATTTTCCCTTGGTATTCAATTAGTTGCTTCTCATTTGATGTCTTGAATGCCCCCTATCTTCATAATATGTCTTCATACCTGCATTTGATTTCATGATTGTGAAAAATACATCTGACTGTACATTGTTTTGAAAATAGAGGTAGCGCCGCAACTGTCACAATAAACTGGGTGTCACCGTGGAAACAGATATCGCCCGCGGGAAACCGAGCATCATATTATTTGGGTGAATGGAAATAGATGGATGATAACTGACTGAATGAAAATAGTCATGAAAGAAAATTTTATTGGTGAAATGGAATGAAATAGATGAAATGAAGTGAAATGGAATGAAGTGGAGTGAAATGAAGTGGATTGAAGTGGAATGGAATGGAGTGGGTAGTCACAAAACTTGTGAAATGAAAGAGAGATTTTTTTTTGGAAAATATAGGGTGTCAGGTGTTCTTGATTTTCACCCTACATTTTCTGTATAAGACTTCCAATCAATGATTGGTTTTCAGGCTTATAATTTATTTTTATTTTTTATTTTTTAAACTGAAAAGAACAAAGGCTAGGCTAGTGGAGAAGAAGAATTCTTTTGTACCAGCCTGATTGCAGAATGTTCTTGAAACATTTTGCCAAATTCCTCTTTTGAGAGTGGCTTATGATAGATCTTTAATCTGTGGCCATTCACAATAAGAGGAGTTTGAGATTCATCAATGGTCTTGATTCTTACCGCTCCATTTCTAAAGATCTTGTCAATCTCATATGGCCCAAGCCAATGAGTCTGAAATTTTCCTTTAAAATATTTAAACTTGGAATCAAATAGCAATGCCCAATCTCCTTCTTGAAACTTCTTCTCTTTGATGTATTTGTCATGCCATTTAGCTCTTTGATATTGAATTAGATCAGTTCTTAGAATTGCCTCTTGTCTGATCTCATCTAGCTCATTCAACTGCTCCATTCTATGCTTTTGGGCTTCTGATAAGTCCATCCCCAACTGAACTGCTATCTTGAAGGTCTTGACTTGGAACTCAATGGGGAGCAAGACTTCTTTCCCATAAACAAGTTCATAGGGAGAATGTCCCGTTGTATTTCTCCATGTAGTTCTGTAGGCCCACAAGGCTTCAGAAAGCCTTTCTGCCCAATCTCTTCTATGTAGATGAACAGTTTTGGTGATGATACTTTCAAGAACTTTGTTTGTAGACTCCACTTGACCATTTGCTTGCGAATGGTAAGGAGTAGATATTCTATGCTTGATTTTGTATTCTTCCATCAGCTTCTCCACTAAGTTGGATGTGAATTGGCTTCCTTTATCTATCACAATTTCTCTTGGAACACCAAAGCGAGTAAAAATACCCTCATAAAGAAAATTAACAACTGAATTTTCAGTAGCAGACACTAATGCTTTGGCTTCTACCCCTTTAGTAACATAATCAGTACAAACCAGTATATACTTCTTTTGCTTAGATGGTGGATTAATAGGTCCAATGAAATATAAAGCCCATTTTTCAAAGGGTTCGATGAGTACATGTGTTTGCAATGGCATTTCATTTGAAAGGGTAGGTTTCCCTACTCTTTGGGAGCTGTCACACCTTTTGACATATTGTTTTGCATCTTTGAAGAGGGAAGGCCAATAATATCCTAAAGAGAGGATTTTATAGGCTATCCTTTTGTCTGCAAAGTGTCCGTCGCATGGTTCAGCATGACATGCCTTAAGAATATCAGGCATTTCATCTTCCCTGACACATCATCTGATCACAAGATCTAGCCCTGTTTTGAACAATTCGTTAGAAATACATGAATATTTTGAACTCTCCTGAATAATTTTTCTTTTTTCACTTGGAAACAAATGTGAAGGCAGTTTCCCAGTAAACAAATAGTTAGCAATATCTGCATACCAAGGAGTCTTAATAGTTACTGCAAACAAGTATTCATCAGGAAACTTATCCTCTACAGGAGAATCTTCTTTAAAATTTTGAATCCTAGACAAGAAATCAGCTACTGTATTTTGTTTTCCTAGTCTATCTAACACAGTAATATTGAATTCTTGCAAAAGTAAAAGCCATCTTGTCACTCTGCCATTAGTAATAGGTTTGTTCATTAGATATCTAATTGCAGAATGGTCAGTATGAATAAAAGTTTCATAGCCTGTTATATAATGTCTAAACTAATTGATTGCATGAACAACAGCTAAAAACTCTTTTTCAGTCACAGTATAGTTCAACTCAGTAGGAGTAAAATTTTTATTATCACTTGTGAACGCTTATTCCACCCATTTCTACCATTCTTCATCACGTCATTTATTATAATTTATTATTTAAATCCATTTTATGATGATTTATGCTTCTATGAATGAATGTTATTTATTCTCCTTTATTTCTAATAAATTGATGATTATGAATTATTTTATCAATGATAGTTTTAATAAGTTGGTTATAACATTATTGACAATTTTTAGCCTCCAAGGTAATTTCCAGATTGAAGATTTGATCATTAAAAGTGCCAACTCAGAAATGCGCTGGAATAAGGAGTGACAGTTTTACGGTTGATATTCTGAGCAAATGAAGACGAATATGGAAAATCTGGAACATGGGTTTTGTCCAGAACGGACCCAATTAACTTCAGAAAAGAACGGTTTGCCGAAATTCGGCCTGTGTTGAGAGATTCTCAGAGTTCTTTAAGCATGATTTTCTCAGTTCTGTTGTTGCGGCCGTCCTCCAAATCTCAGCTGCAAAGCCAAATTCGCCTTCTTCTTGTTGATCAATTGGTTGGAAACAATCTAATTTTGTAATAGAATCATGTTGTAATTATCTCCATTGTAACCACTCTCTGCTCTCTTTGTATTTAAATCGGAACAGAGATCAGAGAGGGGGAGGACTTCAGGGATGGATTCGAATGATGGAATTGAGGATGGAAGAGAGAATGGATAATGGCTGAGCGATTGAGAGATTTCTTGTTGTAATCCATTATAACTCTGCTTTGATATTTTAATATAAATCTGGTTGTTGTTCATTCTGTTCATTTGAAGTAACCCAGCAGCATCCGCTAGCGGCTAAGGGCCCAGCCTCTGGTGGATTGTGCTGCTGCTGTATATTATATTCTTTGGTTTATGCGTGGTTTTTCTTATTAGCATTATTTGGTAATCTGATGTGTTGTTTAGTTTACATCACACGCTCTGTTATGCTTAATTTATTAAGGTTTATAAAGACAGAACTATTGTATTGACTATGCATCGTATCTCTGTTCTTTTAAGTGTTGATCTTTACAGAATACTGTTGCTGTTTAATTACAGAGCCGCTGTGCTGTGCACTTGTTCATTAACATTACGGAATTTATCTTAGAAATTATATTTCCTTGCGATTGTTGAATTTATGAACGTTGCTGCTCCATTCTAAAAGACAGTCGTATTAATTATAACTAAGACTGACAAGTGGATTACCAAGATCAGATTGCTATTAAGGTGTGCCGTATGTTAAGTTATTATGCGTTTGTATTTGGCTTTCCAGCGTTGTTTTATATCCTCTCATTAATCAATGCTGTTCTATTTCCTTGTGCTGTTCGATTTATTCTTAGAGTAAAGATTGCTATTAATTTGGTTTTGCTATTGTTCATTTCCATTAATTAGAGTTTGCTGTCCAGATTCTTTTAATTACAGTTTGCTGCCCATTTACTTTGTTGTTCTATTTTGCTATCTGCCGTTCCATTTACTCGCATTTGTTGTTTTGGTGTGAGAGACGATCTAAGGCTGTAGTGAGCCTCGACATTCACTGTCTAGCTCCCAGACCCGTGGTCTATGCTCTAATTTCCTTACCATCAGTTTCCAGAGGGATGGGCTATTGTTGTCAAACCCTTGACTGATACATTGCTTATTTTTCCGAATGCATGATTTAAAGTCTTAAAGTGCTTTGCTGTAAGTAGATTTTATTTCCAGCTTTCATTTACTTTTGGATTTTAAGCACTATACTGCAAAACATTACTCTTGAGTAAATAGCCGCCTCAGACTGAGTACACTCTTGAAACAAAAAGTCATCCCTGGGTTGACAATTAATGTGAGGTAATTAGGAGTTACAAAGACACCTTTTTATCGCTCCACATTTTGGTGCCATTGCCGGGGAGAGTGTAGCCATTTCTAAAGAGTAGTGTGAATCTGATGAGTGCCTGCTAGGGAAGAGTTGGATCCTAAAAACGGAAGGTAAGAACCTGCGTGCGGAGCATGTACAAGCCCTGCTCCACTGTCCACTTTCCTAACAGATTTGTTGTTGCCTTGTTGGGTAGAAATAGATGTTTGAATTTTTGTGTGAATGATTAGGAAAAAGATAGAAATTTTTAAAAAATGGATCACATGATCTCATGCAAGTGGTGATGTAAGCACCACCCATTTCACTAACTAATTGACAGGAACATTGGAAGAAGGAGCTTTGAAGGAACACATGAAGAACATCTTATATTATGGTAAGAAATGGCTCACGTTTCTACTTTTGAATTTCCTATCAAAGATCTAGGAGGAGTGACACAAATGCACATAATTCCCCCATCTTTACCAAAATTTCATGGTTTAGCAAATGAAGATCCAGATACATTCTTATTTGAGTTCGAAATAATTTGTAGAGGATATCATTATTGTACTAATGATCAAAGATTGAAAGTGTTTCCTCTTACTCTAAAAGGAGCAGCTCTCCGATGGTTCATGAGCCTAGGTGGGAATTGCATCCAATCATGGGAGGACATGAAGAACATATTCTTGAAAAAGTACCAAGACTATTGCAAATCCAATGAAGAGATTTTCGGTATAATACAAGGGGAAGATGAAAGTTTGGAGGATTATGTAGATCGATTTCATTATAACCTTCAAAAATCAAAGCATAAGCATTTGGAAAAGGAGATCTTAAAAACACTCCTTCTTAAAGGAATCAAAGATGAATTTTTAGAACTCTTAAATCTGATAGGAAAAGGTGATGTTTTTCAGTTATCATATGATGATGTTTGTGAGTTGTGCATAAGGTATTCAAGAGGAATCTCCAAGGCTGGTAAGAATTCTCGAGATGTTTGTTCTTTCTTTTCCAAATCTGCTACAAGAATAGGAGACATAAGAGCTGAAATCAATGATTTATTTGAAAATTTTAAAGTTGATTTTATTAGCTCTCTAAGCTCAAAATTGGACGTTTTGCAGGTTTATAAAAATGAAGAATTTGATGAAGTGTTTTTCCCTCATGACCGAAAGGAGCAGCCCATAGATGGTTACTCTTCCTTATCTAGGATGGAAGTATCATATCAAAGAGGTGAGGAAGCTGCAACAAGGTCAAAACCATGGAAATCATGGCCTACAGGTATGCTTCAAAACACTTCTTCTCCATTCTCTTACTTGCATAATCCATTATGGAATACTAATGTGTTAGGGCAGCCATGTCAATCTCAATATAACCACCAACAATTTTGTCTACAAGCTTGGCATGGTTCACCTTATGATTGCATGACTACTCTCCCTCATCTTGTAGCACAAGCACATTCTCCATATTCTCCACCAGCTCTTCCACAACACCTTGCTTGCCCATCAAAACCATTCACACAACCCAATCAACCACATCATCAAAATGCTCCATTCCTTACACATTTTCCTGCTCAACTAATTCTACACCCTCACCATAATAAACCAGTACAACATACTTACAATGTTGAACTGCCAAATTTACCCACCCTTCCCACCCATTCTATCTCACATGCGCCATTAGAGAAAACTTACAATGAGATTCAGAATGTTTCAAATTCAAAAATTGTAGAAGCTATGGAAGCAAATGAGGTTTCTTTTAGTATGCATCAACAAGTCATTTTAAAAGCTCAAGAACTTCATGATCTGATGGATATGAGAATTCAAGAAAGTAACGGATACATTGAAGATTGGTTTCACTCCATCACTTGTTTGCAACATTGCTCCACACTTCAACAATTTTTGACTCCATCTTTTCAAGGGAAGTTGGCTTCTCATACCCTAATTTTTATCAACATGTATTTTTCAAATTTGGGTATGTGCATACTAGAGGCCTTATTTCTAAAATGGTTCCACTGGAAATACTCTTATACATAAACACATTCGATTCTCAAAGAAGAGTAGGGTAGTGGAGAAAATAAAATAAAATAAAATAAGGACATAAATAAATGCATTTTGTTTTTTTGTAAAAATAGTTGTTTTTTTGTTGCAACACGCTATCGAAATCAACATTGGTGATAAATATTCCAATTTATTTGTGTATGTAGATGAATTATATTGCAAATAACAATTCTATAAACACTTATATTCATTTTTATCACCAATTTGAAAAAATGCTTGAATATCATTTTTTTGGCTTGCGGGCTTGATGAACTTTCTGGAAAAACAGTCGGGACAGTCATGTTTTGAAGGACCAAAAGTGAATATTTTTAAAACCTGTTTCTACCCTAGGTATCCCTTGATGTCTACTTTCTAACCCAATTTGAATCAGTCAATTTGGATTTGAAACGAAAAAGTTAGAACCAAAACATTGACCGGATGTCTAGTGGGCAGCTCAGGAACAGAGTTGGGACAGTCAGTTTTTGGAGGCCTAAATGAATGAATTTTTAAAACCTGTTTCTATGGTAGATTCCCCTATGAATCTAGTTTAAAATTCAATTGGAATAACTCATTTTCGATATCTTATGAGGAATTTATGATCAAAATACTGACTGTCTATCGTAAATCAGCACCCTTAAAACTATGTCTTTCCGGCTGTTCCTTACAGTATTTGACCTATCAATTCTTCTTGTCTTCAAAACCTGTTTCTATTGGAAATAAATAAATGAATCTAATTTCATTTCCAATTTGAATCATTCGAATCCGACATCAAACGAAAAATTTACGCTTAAAACATTAACTGTTGATCTGAGCTGGGTAATTGAAAATGACTATGTTATGCAGGTTGTTCTAACTAAAATTGACATATCATATTATTGAATTTCTAAAACATGTTGTTACTGAAGATAAAAATTTGAATTAGCTCTCATTTGGCTTTGGAATCACTCAATTTCGATGAAAAACAAAGAAGTTGTGATTAAAACACTGCAGGTTAGCATGATTGGCCACTGCTCTCCCGCAAGTGACAGATAAATTTTACTTTGTTATTTTATCAATGGATTTGTTCTACAGAGTAACTACTTGTTGTTTTTTGCATAATTCTTGGATTAGGGGAGCCCGATCACCTCTCTTTCTCCATGATTTAATGTTTTATTGCAGGTAGACACTCGTTTTTTGCAGGTCCTAGGAGAAAAAGAAGGTCAATTTATGGACGAGTAATTCTTGAAACAAATTTTAATAAAACAAAGGAATTTCATCCAACTCATTACCCAACGGATTCATAATAGAACAAATGAAGAATTGATTTCAATTTGAAGATTCATGTCTTATCATTGCTGCCAAAACATTTTTCAAAGAGATCATTTTTTTTGACATAACATCATAGCTGTTGTAACTTAATTTAGTTATTTACATATTGTTTTTAAATAAAACGTTGTTTCTTTTCTGATATTTTTTTATATTTTGTGTTTCAGGTGTTGCTTCATTCAAACTGTGACCCATCCTCAGCATCAATACATTGAACAGCTAATTCATTCTTTGCGTGCTTGCATTTCATGTTTGTGCATTTTTGCTGTTCTTTTTCTGAAGGGACAACGTTTGTGTGCACTTTTGTCGTTTTTGCTGTTCCTTTTTCAAAAGGACATCAATTTCGTTTTATTATTCCTTTTCCAAAGGAACAACACCTTTTGGTCAGCAATTCATTTGTCACGGGTCATAGTTTTGCCATTCCTTTTTCCACGACTCCTTTTACTGCCTTTTCACGTTTTGTCGTTCCTTTAAATGAAACAAGACTTCTCGCACTTTCACGTTTGTTGTTCCTTTTCGAATGGAACAACACTTCGCATTTTCCATTTTTGTTGTTCCTTTTCCAAAGGAACGACACTTGCATTTTTGTCGTTCTCGAATGGAACGCATTTGCGTTTTGTTGTTCCTTTTCCAAAGGAACGACACTTGCATTTTTGCTATTCCTTTTCGAATGGAACGGCATTTGCGTTTTTGCTGTTCTTTTTCGAAAGGAACGGCACTTGTGTTTTTGCTGTTCCTTTTCTAAAGGAACGACACTTGCGTTTTTGCTGTTCCTTTTCTAAAGGAACGTCACTTTTAGTTTTTGCTGTTCCTTTCTTCAAAGGAAAGACATTTGCATTTTCACACTTTTTTGTGTGTATTTTTGCTTTTTGTGTGCATTTCCTTTGTTGTTCCCTACAAGGAACAACACTTTTTTGCGTGTTTTTGTTGTTCATTCAAAAAAAAGCAACACTTTGGGAGTATTTTCGAGAGCAACCCTTCCTTCCTCTTGTGGAATTGTTCTTAGTTCATCTCAACCACATTTTACTGATTCCCCTTCATGGCATGAAGTACACTATTTTTATGAGGACAAGAATTGTGGATTCTATTGAAGCGAGTTAATATCATTCACGTTATGATCTTTAACAGGACAGCTCCTTGATGATAGAATATTTTCAAAAGAGACACAATTATTTATATACTACTTTACTGCATTGTTTTCTATTGAACATGATGTTGATTGATCATCTTAATACCATGCTAGTTCCACCCTTCTGGATTATAATCTTCTCTGTCTGTAATAAATGAGATTATGGGTATCTTTTTCTATTGACATGTTCAACTTCTTCCACCATCCCTGCTTTTAAGGAGTACTGAGTCTCCCTCTTTTTATCATCAAAATATGTAATAACAACAAAATTTGTTCGCAGATGGAGGATAGGGGGTCTCATTACGAGCCAGCCTACCATGTTCATAAGACTGTAACAAAGTGACATTCCCATTATGGCCACCACACCAGGGTTATGATCCATTGGATAGCCAAATTATCCTTAGAACAGGAGGTCTCATCACGAGCCGGCCTGATCACTTTTGCTACATCCTAGTGAATGGCAGTGTGGTTATCTGGTTACCACGCCAGCACACTGATCTCTTCTGTAGAATAGCATTGGAACTCTCCATTTATAAATTGAGGATCCTGGCTCATATGGGTTCAAAAGCAACCCTGCCGAGGCTATGGACGCCTGCTGGCAGCAGCGGCTCTGCTTATGGTATTGAAGTTATATCTTATCGTCAATTATTATTATAATACCCTTTTCTTATTTTTTTTCTTTTTATCAGAAAAGTTATTTCCTTAGCTTTTTCCCTGTTTTGAACCTTTATGCATGAGAAATTGTTTTATGATCAATCACATCATTTTCAGCTAGAATGCTGTCAGTTAAGCATCTTTTTAGCATATTGTTGTCCTTTTTCGTTTTTAAAGCAACTAAAATCAATTCAAAGCGTCCTATCTCTTATTTCCAGCAACTATCTACTGTAACTCTCGCTTTCATTATAACCAACTCACGTCCTATCATTGATTTGTGTACTCTACTCGCCGTATTGTCTATTCCCTTGCCTTGCCATCAAGACAACACCTCTCATATGCTTTATGGTCATGGAATTCCTTTTCCAATTGAGTGGGGAATGTATGCATTATGGGATTGCATGCGATATGATTACCGCACTCCGTCATAACTTGCTGACGACAAAGTTTTTTCGATTGAAAGTTTTGCATGCATCTTATCTCGTTGCTATTCAAACCTAACACTATGGATTCAAGAACATTGTATGCCAAATAGTGCTTTGTTTGCAGAAAAACAACAAGTATGGGCAGAATTCTATTCACAGCATGACTACAGTATTGCCACTAACAGAAGAGGCTCGAGCAACTCGCATACGTGAACAATTATTCAGACTAGATGTGCTTACCTGGATTCCACCTTTTGCATCACTTTCAGCACCAACTCTGCCTACATCAGCTTCAAACTGCCAGTGCATATATGTCATTCCACATTTTTCTTTTTGGAGGTAAAACTTGAGGTAAAATAGCATAATTTTCTGATTTATTACGAATTTAGGAGAATTTCATAAAAATCCATTTTGAGCATCATTTATCATCCTTCAGTCCACATCTTTACCACTTTCCCTTTTTCAACAGCATATCATTTTCGAGTATGGGGGAGTGTTCCTTTCATTCATTTATTTCTTATAACCATGTCATTCATATTCTTTATCATCCATTGTTATTTTTATTCCTTCTCAACACCTCCCTTATTCCATGTTGTTTTACACCAAGCATAGAATTCAACAGCTGGTAGCAACCACCTCAATTTTTTCTAGCATCGCATGAGGACATGCTAATTCTTCAGAGAGGGGGAGGAATTGCTACGCATGATGGATGTTTTCTATTTTCTTTCTCATTTAAGGCATACAATTTCATTTTTACACAATGCAGAAATTGATTTTCATAATATTTTTAAAAAAACCATGAACTCAATTCTTGTGATTTTTGGAAAACACAGACGTATCATTAATACAAACCCAGACAATTTCAAGATAGATTGGTTCATAAAATTTCGGAAATCATGCACTCTCAGCTACAGTGATTTTTTTTATATCTCATGATCCATGCATCAAAACAGTCTGATTTTTGGATCATAAAGGCATTCATATATTCTAAATTTACTTGCCAAATTTCAACAAAAGCTGGTTTGTAGTTTTTGAGAAAATTGTTAATGAAGTTTGTTGTTACTTATATCATATTTTGTTGCAACTTCATACATATAGTTGAATGTCAATGTAAAAATTGTTATGCCTTCATCAAGATTGCTAAAATTGAATATTCATTAATTAAAGAAGCATTCATTTGTTCTCAAATTTTTATTGCTTGGTTAACACATGGGCTTTGTCTTTGGGTTGCATGAAGACATGCAATATATTCAGTTTTCGTTGCATGAGGACATGCAACATATTGAGTGTGGGGGTATGTTGGGCCGTGAATACGACCACTTTGTAACACTTATTTCATCCATTTTTACTATTCTTCATCATGTCATTTATTATAATTTATTACATAAATTCATTTTATAATGATTTATGCTCTTATGAATGAATGTTATTTATTCTCCTTTATTTCTAATAGATTGATGATTATGAATTATTTTATCAATGATAGTTTTAATAAATTGGTTATAACATTATTCACCATTTTTAGCCTCCAAGGCATTTTATTTGAAGATTTGATCATTAGAAGTGCCAACTCGAAAATGCTCAGGAATAAGGAGTGACAAGCTTTGCGGTTGAGATTCTCCGAGCAAATGAAGACGAATCTGGAAAATCCGGAACATGGGTTTTTTCCTGTGAACGGACCCAATTAACTTCAAGAAGAACGGCTTGCCTCAAATTCCCACCAGGTTGAGAGATTCGCGCAGTTCTTTACACGATTTTCTCGCTCTGTTGTTGCGCGTCCTCCAAATCTCACCGCAAAGCCAAATTCGCCTTTCTTTCTTGTTGATCAATTGGTTGAAACAATCTAATTTTGTAATAGAATCATGTTGTAATTATCTCCATTGTAACCACTCTCTGCTCTCTTTGTATTTAAATCAGAACAGAGATCAGAGAGAGGGAGGACTTCAGGGATGGATTCGAATGATGGAATTGAGGATGAATTAGAGAATCAGAATTGAGGATGGAAGGGAGAATGGATAATGGCTGAGCGATTGAGAGATTTCTTGTTGTAAGCCATTATAACTCTGCTTTGATATTTTAATATAAATCTGGTTGTTGTTCATTCTGTTCATCTGAAGTAACCCAGCAGCATCCGCTGGCGGCTAAGGGCCCAGCCTCTGGTGGATTGTGCTGCTGCTGTATATTATTTCTTTGGTTTATGCGTGGTTTTTCTTATTAGCATTATTTGGTAATCTGATGTGTTGTTTAGTTTACATCACACGCTCTGTTATGCTTAATTTATTAAGGTTTCTAAAGACAGAACTATTGTATTGACTCTGCACCGTATCTCTGTTCTTTTAAGTGTTGATCTTTACAGAATACTGTTGCTGTTTAATTACAGAGCCGCTGTGCTGTGCACTTGTTCATTAACATTACGGAATTTATCTTAGAAATTATATTTCCTTGCGATTGTTGAATTTATGAACATTGCTGCTCCATTCTAAAAGACAGTCGTATTATTTATAACTAAGACTGACAAGTGGATTACCAAGATCAGATTGCTATTAAGGTGTGCCGTATGTTAAGTTATTATGCATTTGTATTTGGCTTTCCAACGTTGTTTTATATCCTCTCATTAATCAATGCTGTTCTATTTCCTTGTGCTGTTCGATTTATTCTTAGAGTAAAGATTGCTATTAATTTGGCTTTGCTATTGTTCATTTCCATTAATTAGAGTTTGTTGTCCAGATTCTTTTAATTACAGTTTGCTGCCCATTTACTTTGTTGTTCTATTTTGCTATCTGCCGTTCCATTTACTCGCATTTGTTGTTTTGGTGTAAGAGACGATCTAAGGCTGTAGTGAGCTTCGGCATTCACTGTTTAGCTCCCAGACCCGTGGTCTATGCTCTAATTTCCTTTCCATCAGTTTCCAAAGGGATGGGCTATTGTTGTCAAACCCTTGACTGATACATTGCTTATTTTTCCGAATGCATGATTTAAAGTCTTAAAGTGCTTTGCTGTAAGTAGATTTTATTTCCAGCTTTCATTTATTTTTGGATTTTAAGCACTATACTGCAAAACATTACTCTTGAGTAAATAGCCGCCTCAGACTGAGTACACTCTTGAAACAAAAAGTCGTCCCTGGGTTGACAATTAATGTGAGGTAATTAGGAGTTACAAAGACACATTTTTATCGCTCCACATTTTGGCGCCGTTGCCGGGGAGAGTGTAGCCATTTCTAAAGAGTCGTGTGAATCTGATGAGTGCCTGCTAGGGAAGAGTTGGATCTTAAAAACGGAAGGTAAGAACCTACGTGCGGAGCATGTAAAAGCCCTGCTCCACTGTCCGCTTTCCTAACAGATTTGTTGTTGCTTTGTTGGGTAGAAATAGATGTTTGAATTTTTGTGTGAATGATTAGGAAAAAGATAGAAATTTTTAAAAAATGAATCACATGATTTCACTCAAGTGGTGATGTAAGCACCACCCATTTCACTAACTAATTGACAGGAACATTTGAAGAAGGAGCCTCGAAGAAACACATGAAAAACATCTTATATTATGGTAAGAAATGGCTCACGTTTCTACTTTTGAATTTCCTATCAAAGATCTAGGAGGAGTGATACAAATGCACATAATTCCCCCATCTTTACCAAATTTTCATGGTTTAGCAAATGAAGATCCAGATACATTCTTATTTGAGTTCGAAATACTTTGTAGAGGATGTGATTATTACACTAACGATCAAAGGTTGAAAGTGTTTTCTCTTACTCTAAAAGGAGCAGCTCTCCGATGGTTCATGAGCCTAGGTGGGAATTGCATCCAATCATAGGAGGACATGAAGAACATATTCTTGAAAAAGTACCAAGACTATTGCAAATCCAATGAAGATATTTTCGGTATGATACAAGGGGAAGATGAAAGTTTGGAGGATTATGTAGATCGATTTCATTATAACCTTCAAAAATCAAAGCATAAGCATTTGGAAAAAGAGATCTTAAAAACACTCTTTCTTAAAGGAATCAAAGATGAATTTTTAGAACTCTTAAATCTGATAGGAAAAGGTGATGTTTTTCAGTTATCATATGATGATGTTTGTGAGTTGTGCATAAGGTATTCAAGAGGAATCTCCAAGGCTGGTAAGAATTCTAGAGATGTTTGTTCTTTCTTTTTCAAATCTGCTACAAGAATATGAGACATAAGAGCTGAAATCAATGATTTAATTGAACATTTTAAAGTTGATTTTATTACCTCTCTAAGTTCAAAATTGGATGCTTTGCAGGTTCATAAAAATGAAGAATTTGATGAAGTGTTTTTCCCTCATGACCGAAAGGAGCAGCCCATAGATGGTTACTCTTCCTTATCTAGGATAGAAGTATCATATCAAAGAGGTGAGGAAGCTGCAACAAGGTCAAAACCATGGAAATCATGGCCTACAGGTATGGTTCAAAACACTTCCTCTTCACTTTCTTACTTGCATAATTCATTATGGAATACTAATGTGTTAGGGCAGCCATGTCAATTTCAATATAGCCACCAATCTTGTCTACAAGATTGGCATGGTTCACCTTATGATTGCATGACTACTCTCCCTCATCTTGTAGCACAAACACATTCTCCATATTCTCCACCAGCTCTTTCACAACATCCTGCTTGCATATCAAATTTATCCACTCAACCCAACCAACCACATCATCACAATGCTCCATTCCATACACAATTTCCTGCTCAACTAATTCCACACCCTCACCATAATAAACTAGTACAACATACTTACAGTGTTGAACTGCCAAATTTACCCACCCTTCCCACCCATTCTATCTCACATGCGCCATTAGAGAAAACTTACAATGAGATTCATAATGTTTCAAATTCAAAAATTGTAGAAGTTATGGAAGAAAATGAGCTTACTTCTAGTTTGCATCAACAAACCATTTTAAAAGCTCAAGAACCTCATGATATGATGGGAAATCAAGAAAATAAAGGATATATTGAAGATTGGTTTCCCTCCATCACTTGTTTGCAACATTGCTCCACACTTCCACAATTTTTGACTCCATCTTTTCAAGGGAAGTTGGCTTCTCATACCCTAATTTTTATCAACATGTATTTTTCAAATTTGGGTATGTGCATACTAGAGGCCTTATTTCTAAAATGGTTCCACTGGAAATACTCTTATACATAAACATATTCGATTCTCAAAGAAGAGTAGGATAGTGGAGAAAATAAAATAAAATAACATAAGGACATAAATAAATGCATTTTGTTTTTTTGTAACAATAGTTGTTTTTTTTGTTGCAACACACTATCGAAATCAACATCGGTGATAAATATTTCAATTTATTTGTGTATGTAGATGAATTATATTGCAAATAACAATTCTATAAACACTTATATTCATTTTTATCACCAATTTGAAAAAATGCTTGAATATCATTTTTTTTTGGCTTGCGGGCTTGATGAATTTTCTGGAAAAACAGTCGGGACAGTCATGTTTTGAGGGACCAAAAATGAATATTTTTAAAACCTGTTTCTACCCTAGGTAGCTCTTGATGTCTACTTTCTAACCCAATTTGAATCAGTCAATTTGGATTTGAAACGAAAAAGTTAGAACCAAAACATTGACCGGATGTCTAGCGGGCAGCTCAGGAACAGAGTTGGGACAGTCAGTTTTTGGAGGCGTAAATGACCATATTTTTAAAACCTATTTCTCTGACAGATTCCCCTATGAATCTAGTTTCCAATGCAATTGGAATCACTCATTTTAGATATCGTATGGAGAAGTTATGATCAAAATATTGACTGTCTATCGTAAATCAGCACCCTTAAAACTCTGTTTTTCCGGATGTTCCTTACAGTGTTTGACCTATCAATTCTTCTTTTCTTCAAAAAATGTTTCTATTGGAGATAAATAAATGAATCTACTTTCATTTCCAATTTGAATCATTTGAATCCGACATCAAACGAAGAATCTATGCTTGAAATATCAATCGTTGGTCTAGATTGGGTAATCGAAAATGACTCTATTATGCAGGTTGTTCTAAACAAATTTGACATATCATAGCATTGAATTTCTAAAACCTGTTGCTACTAGAGATAAACCTTTGAATTAACTCTCATTTAGCTTTGGAATCACTCAATTTCGATGAAAAACAAAGAAGTTGTGATTAAAACACTGCTGGATAGTATGGTCGACCACTGCTCTCCCGCAGGTGACAAATAAATTTTACTTTGTTATTCTCTCAATGGATTTGTTATACAGAATAACTACTTGTTGTTTTTTGCATAATTCTTGGATTATGGGAGCCCGCGCACCTCTCTTTCTCCATGGTTTAATGTTTTATTGCAGGTAGATACTCGTTTTTTGCAGGTCCTAAGAGAAAAAGAAGGTCAATTTATGGACGAGTGATTCTTGAAACAAACTTTAATAAAACAAAGGAATTTCATCCAACTCATTACCCAACGGATTCATAATAGAACAAATGAAGAATTGATTTCAATTTGAAGATTCATGTCTTATCCCTGCTGCCAAAACATTTTTCAAAGAGATCATTTTTTTGACATAACATCATAGTTGTTGTAACTTAATTTAGTTATTTACATATTGTTTTTAAATAAAACATTGTTTCTTTTCTGATATTTTTTATATTTTGTGTTTCAGGTGTTGCTTCATTCAAACTGTGACCCATCCTCAACATCAATACAGTGAACAGCTAATTCATTCTTTGCGTGCTTGCATTTCATGCTTGTGCATTTTTGCTGTTCTTTTTCTGAAGGGACAGCGTTTGTGTGCACTTTTGTCGTTTTTGCTGTTCATTTTTCAAAAGGACATCAATTTCGTTTTATTATTCCTTTTCCAAAGGAACAACACCTTTTTGGTCAGCAATTCATTTGTCACGGGTCATTTTTCCATTCCTTTTCCACGACTCTTTTTGCTGTTCCTTTTTCACGTTTTGCTGTTCCTTTTCGAAATGAAACAGCACTTCTGCACTTTCACGTTTGTTGTTCCTTTTCGAATGGAACAACACTTCTGCATTTTCCATTTTTGTTGTTCCTTTTCCAAAGGAACGACACTTGCATTTTTGCTGTTCCTTTTCGAATGGAACGGCATTTGCGTTTTTGTTGTTCCTTTTCGAATGGAACGGCACTTGCGTTTTTGCTGTTCCTTTTCTAAAGGAACGGCACTTGCGTTTTTGCTGTTCCTTTTCTAAAGGAACGACACTTGCATTTTTGCTGTTCCTTTTCTAAAGGAACGGCACTTGCGTTTTTGCTGTTCCTTTTCTAAAGGAACGGCACTTTTAGTTTTTGCTGTTCCTTTATTCAAAGGAACGACATTTGCATTTTCACACTTTTTTGTGTGTATTTTTGCTTTTTGTGTGCATTTCCTTTGTTGTTCCCTACAAGGAACAACACTTTTTGCGTATTTTTGCTGTTCATTCAAAAAAAGCAACACTTTGGAAGTATTTTCGAGAGCAACCCTTCCTTCCTCTTGTGGAATTGTTCTTAGTTCATCTCAACCACATTTTACTGATTCCCCTTCATGGCATGAAGTACACTATTTTTATGAGGACAAGAATTATGGATTCTATTGAAGCGAGTTAATATCATTCACGTTATGATCTTTAACAGGACAGCTCCTTGATGATAGAATATTTTCAAAAGAGACACAATTATTTATATACTACTTTACTGCATTGTTTGCTATTGAACATGATGTTGATTGATCATCTTAATACCATGATGGTTCCACCCTTCTGGATTATAATATTCTCTGTCTGTAATAAATGAGATTATGGGTATCTTTTTCTATTGACATGTTCAACTTCTGCCACCATCCCTGCTCTTAAGGAGTGCTGAGCCTCCCTCTTTTTATCATAAAAATGTGTAATAATAACAAAATTTTGTTCGCAGATGGAGGATAGGGGGTCTCAGTACGAGCCAGCCTACCATGTTCATAAGGTTGTAACAAAGTGACATTCCCATTATGGCCACCACACTAGGGTTATGATCCACTGGATAGCCAAATTATCCTTGGAACAGGAGGTCTCATCACGAGCCGGCCTGATCACTTTTGCTACATCCCAGTGAATGACAGTGTGGTTATCTGGCTACCACGCCAGCACACTGATCTCTTCTGTAGAACAGCACTGTAACTCTCTAGTTATAAATTGAGGATCCTGGCTCATATGGGTTAAAAAGCAACCCTGCCGAGGCTATGGACGCCTGCTGGCAGCAGCGGCTCTGCTTATGGTATTGAAGTTATATCTTATCGTCAATTATTCTTATAATACCCTTTTCTTATTTTTTCTTTTTATCAGAGAAGTTATTTCCTTAACTTTTTCCCTGTTTTGAACCTTTATGCATGAGAAATTGTTTTATGATCAATCACATCATTTTCAGCTAGCATACTATCAGTAAAGCATCTTTTTGGCATATTGTTGTCCTTTTTCTCTTTTTCATAACTTATCATCAATCCAAAGCGTCCTATCTTTTATTCATAACTATATTTACACACTCTACTCTCATTATAACCATAACTCTCGCTGTCCTATCATTGATATGTGTACTCTGCTTCATTCACTGCTATATTGTTCATTCCCTTGCCTTGCCATCAGCACAACACCTCTCATATGCTTTATGGTCATGGAATTCCTTTTCCAATTGGAGGGGGGAATGTATGTATTATGGGATTGCATGCGATATGATTACTGCACTCTGCCATAACTTGTTGATTTGACAAAAGTTTTTCTGATTGAAAGTTTTGCATGCATCTTATCTGTTGCTATTCAAACCTAACACTATGGATTCAAGAACATTGCATGCCAAATAGTGCTTGTTTTGTGTGAAAACAACAAGTAAAGAGAATTCTATTCTACAGATAGACTGCTGAACATTGCAACTAACAGGTAAGAGTCTGTTAACTGTGATACGTGAACAATTCTTCAGACATGATGTGCTTACCTGGATTCCACCTTTTGCATCACTTTCAGCACCAACTCTGCCTACATCAGCTTCAACAAATGCCAGTCCATATATGTCATTCCACATTTTTTGAGGTAAAACTTGAGGTAAAATAGCATAATTTTCTGATTTATTACGAATTTAGGAGAATTTCATAAAAATCCATTTTGAGCATCATTTATCATCCTTCAGTCCACATCTTTACCACTTTCCTTCCCTTTTCATAAAAGATACTGCTGAAAGTATTGGGAGTGTCTTTATTCATATCTTTCTTATGACCATGTTATTCATCTTCTTTCTCATCCATTGCTATTCTATTCACTCTCACCGACTTTATTCCATGTTGTTTTACACCAAGCATAGAATTCAACAGCTGGTAGCAACCACCTCAATTTTTTTTTTTTCTAGCATCGCATGAGGGCATGCTAATTTTTCAGAGAGGGGGAGGAATTGCTACGCATGATGGATGTTTTCAATTTTCTTTCTCATTTAAGGCATACAATTTCATTTTTACACAAAGCAGAAATTGATTTCCATAATATTTTTAAAACTATGAACTCAATTCTTGTGATTTTTGGAAAACACAGACATATCATTAATACAAACCGAGACGATTTCAAGATAAATTGGTTCATAAAATTTCGGAAATCATGCACTCTCACCTATAGCCATTTTGTTTATATCTCATGATCCGTGCATCAAAACGATCTGATTTTTGGATCATAAAGACATTCATATATTATAAATTTACTTGCCAAATTTCAACAAAAGCTGGTTTGTAGTTTTTGAGAAAATAGTTAATGAAGTTTGTTGTTACTTATATCATATTTTGCTGCAACTTCATACATATAGTTGAATGTCAATATAAAAATTGTTATGCCTTCATCAAGATTACTAAAAGTGAATATTCATTAATTAAGGAAGAATTCATTTGTTCTATCCATTTCATGAGCTGAGATGAACATATTTTTTATTGCTTCGTTAACACATGGGTTTTTGTCTTTGGGTTGCATGAGGACATGCAATATATTGAATGTGGGGTATGTTGGGTCACATTATTATTATTATCACTTGTGAATGCTTATTCCACCTATTTCTACCATTCTTCATCACGTCATTTATTATAATTTATTATTTAAATCCATTTTATAAATGATTTATGCTCTTATGGATGAATATTATTTATCTTCCTTTATTTCTAATAAATCGATGATTATGAATTATTTTATCAATGATGGTTTTAATAAGTTGGTTATAACATTATTCACCATTTTTAGCCTCCAAGTAATTTCCGATTGAAGATTTGATCATTAAAAGTGCCAACTTGTAATGCGTCGGAATAAGGAGGACAATGGCGGTTGAGATTTGTTAAAGAAGACTTCGATCTGGAAAATCCCAACATGGGTTTTTCCTAACTAATTCAATTAACTTCGAAGAACGGTTTGCCCAAATTCGGCTCCTGTTGAGAGATTCGCAGTTCTTTGGCACGATTTTTCTCGCCTGTTGTTGCGTCATTCTCCATTCCACCAGCTTTAAATTCGCCTTCTTCTTGTTGATCAACTGTTGGAAACGACCGACTTGTAATGTAATCATGTTGTAATTATCTCCATTGTAACCACTCTCTGCTCTCTTTGTATTTAAATCAGAATAGAGATCAGAGAGGAGGAGGACTTCAGGGATGGATTCGAATGATGGAATTGAGGATGAATTAGAGAATCAGAATTGAGGATGGAAGAGAGAATGGATAATGGCTGAGCGATTGAGAGATTTCTTGTTGTAATCCATTATAACTCTGCTTTGATATTTTAATATAAATCTGGTCGCCATTCATTCTTTTCATTCTGAAGTAGCCCAGCAGCATCCGCTGGCGGCTAAGGGCCCAGCCTCTGGTGGATTGTGCTGCTGCTGTATATTATTTCTTTGGTTTATGCGTGTTTTATTATATTGTCTGTAATTTAATAAGTATTAGTTTATACTCACGCCCGTTATGCTTAATTTATTAAGGTTTATAAAGGACACGTAACTATTGTATTGACTCGCATCGTATCTTCGTTTTATCTTGATCTACAATACTTGCTTCCCAGAATATGAAGAGTTGCTCATATTGGTAACTTGTTCATTAACATTACGGAATTTATCTTAAATTATATTTAAAAGTATTGAAAGAATCTTATGAATATCATTGCCTCCATTCTAAAAGACAGTCGTATTATTTATAACTAAGACTGACAAGTGGATTACCAACATCAGATTACTATTAAGGTGTGTCGTGTGTTAAGTCATTGTGTATTTATATTTGACTTTCCAACGTTGTTTCATATTCCATCATTAATCAATGCTGTTCTATTTCCGTGTGCTGTCTGATTTATTCTTAGAGTAAAGATCACAAAATTTGGCTTCGTTATTGTTCATTTCCATTAATTAGAGTTTGGCGTCCGTATCTCTTTAATTGCGCTTATTTCGCCCATTACTTTGTTGTCTATTTTGCTATCTCCAATGCCCATTTACTCGCATTTGTTTTTTTGTGTGTGAGAGACGACCATACGAAGAGTCTTGATTCACCTGTTTGTGCCTCAGACTTGTATTCATACTTAATTTCCTTTCCACTGGGTCATAAAGGAGGATTTATATGTTCCTGACTGATATTATTAATTTTTCCGAATGTAATGATTTAAAGCCTAGCAAGCTACTGGTAGATTTTATTTCCAGCTTTCATTTACTTTTGGATTTTGAGCACTATACTGCAAAACATTACTCTTGAGTAAATAGCCGCCTCAGACTGAGTACACTCTTGAAACAAAAAGTCGTCCCTGGGTTGATAATTAATGTGAAGGTAATTAGGAGTTAAAAAGACACCTTTTTATCGCTCCACATTTTGGCGCCGTTGCCGGGGAGAGTGTAGCTATTTCTAAAGAGTAGTGTGAATCTGATGAGTGCCTGCTAGGGAAGAGTTGGATCTTAAAACGACAGGGAGAATCATACAGTGATGTACAAGCCCTGATGACCGGGCCCTGCCTTTCCAAAAGACGATATGTTTGTTGTAGAATAGATGTTGAATTTTGTGTGAATGATTAGGAAAAAAGATAAAGAAAATTTTAAAAAATGGATCACATGATCTCATGCAAGTGGTGATTGTGTTGCACCACCCATTTCACTAACTAATCTAGATGTTAAAGATTAAATAAAGGAGTTTGACAGTTCATACAATATCTTCTATAATGGTAAGAAATGGCTCACATTGCTACTTTTGAATTCCCTATCAGATATCTAGGAGGAGTGATACAAATGGACATAATTCTTTTATCTTCTCTACCAAATTGTCATGGTTTGGCAAATGAGGATCCAGATACATTCTTATATGATTTTGAAGTACTTTTTAGAGGATATGACTATTATACTAATGATCAAAGGTTGAATGTGTTTCCTCTTACTATAAAAGGAGAAGCTATCTGATGGTAAATGAGCCTTGGTGGAAACTGCATTCAAACATGGGAGGACATGAAGAATGTATTCTTAAAGAAGTACCAAAACTGTTGCAAGGCCATTGAAGACATTTTCAGTATGATACCGGGGGAAGATGAAAGCTTGGAGGACTATGTGGAGTGATTTAAATACAACCTTAAAAAATCAAAGCATAAGCATTTGGAAAAAGCGATCTTAAAAACACTCATTCTTAAAGGAATCAAAGATGAACTTTTAGAAATCTTAAATCTGATAGGAAAAGGTGATGTTTTTCAGCTATCATATGAT